>VZRQ01000114.1:508568-556708 GCA_013397975.1 Machaerirhynchus nigripectus | reverse complement strand
TTGCACTCAGTTTTAAAGGCATAGAAAGGCACAGGAATCGTGTCTGGGCATAGAGCAGTGATAGGGGATACAACAGCATAAAGTCACCCCAAGACACCTGTTTATATTCTAATTATCCTGTGTCCTGGGATTTGTCTGGATCTCATTCCTGAATGCTGTATTAGGGTATGTTTGAAGTCAGGCGAGGGTCACTGCATTTTATCCCTAAAAGATCGGTTTTGATGAGCTGTTTCAGAATGATATCATGCATTATCTAAAATACCAGATATTTGGATATGATCCCTGGTTGCCCTTGTATGCTCATGAAAGAATAAGGTTCCATTTGTACTTTGAAGGAAAAACGTATTTCAGATTCAGTTGATAAATTTAATGTAAATATTGATAAGTACCTCCTGTGATACAATCACTGTTTTTAAAAAATAAAAACCCCCAAGCTTCTGTAGTTTATTCTCTGACTTCACAGGTAATGCTGGGATTTCAAATGTTTAAGTGTGTTGCAAGTATTGTATCAGACATCAAACTGTTGCTTCTTGCTGTTTTTAGGAATGTAGTGTTGACTAGCAAAAGGTGAACAAAGCTCTTGAGCTTAGTGCCAGCATTTATAAAGGATAGTGCTGATAAATTAATTAAGAGCAGCATAGAGACATGAAGAATCAACATAAATATTTTATAGCACACCACAAATATTCATAGTTTCATTTCATTCATTGTAACCGGGAAGCAGATCATTACAGGATATAGCTTTCCTGGCATTGGTTGTTTTTGGGGTTTGGGTTTTTTTTCCCCCTCTGAATCATGAGTAGTGTCACATAAAATTATGCAATGAACGCCTTTTTATGGACTTTATGGCTCGCTGTGATTGACACACATTTAAGTGCACGCTGGCAATTTTGTCAGAGTTGCTTTGAAAAGCAAGCCCTGCTAACAGTATTCTCCACGTGCTGAAGACCGTGCAAGAAAAAAATTATCTCAGACCCAAATTTGGTGTATTTTGGAAGTCAGTGGTGTGCAAATGCAGAGGGGAAAAATAAAACCAGAAGAAAAACCAAACTTCCCCAGGCTTTTGTAGTTTGATGCATAAACTAATCTATAGTGAAGTTGAGGGCAGGTGTACAGTTCAGTTGTTAGCATATGGCCAGCTAGACCCTTTGACTTTATTGTGCACATTAAATAATCATGTTCATGACTTAATTTCAAACAGATTTGTTCGTAGCATAAAGTGTACAGGACTTGGAAAATATGGTCATAAATGTCTGAACTCCTGTTTCCAAGACTGCAGTGAAAGGAATTGTATTAGTAACTGTTGAAAGCAGGCTGTTGTTGACATAAATTCATTGAAATGTCTTGCAGAGTTTGAAGTCAGAAAACAATTTTGCATTTACTGGCTTCATTAAACGTTGTCTTCGACCATGGAATCATAAATATTTTCCCATTCTCTTTGCAACGCAGACTCTCTGGTGCTAAGTCCTTACAATTTTGAATAAGGAATTTCCCTTAATTCTGATGATTATTTTTTTCAGAAATATTTCTAGTTTGTAATCTGATTAGACTGGAGTTACTAGAATTTTGACAACTTAAACTATGGTAGATACCTGGAACATGATGTTTAGATTGTGATCCGGTTTGCTTTTCCTTTTTTCATGTAACTGTTTAAGTCCTCATCTTTCTGTTTCCTTGCGTCTTCAGCAGTTGGTTGCCTGTGCAAAACCTGGTCACTCAGATGTTTGCACTTACCTGCTCCACGTCTCCATGCACAAAGGGGAAAGAAGTGGCATGAGTCACGTTTCCAGCCTACTAGATCCAAAGCCAGGTGTAGATTTTAAACATACAGGTCATACTGCAGTCCTAGATGTTTAAAAGACCTCCTTTGCACTGAACTTTCTCCTCTTTCTACTTTTTTGCGCAGTCTTTCATTTTCTTTTTCTTCTCTTTCCTTTCTTGCTCCCATGTAATTTTCATACAGCTGCATTTTCTAGCTGGAGTTGTACAGATAAGTCAGTATTTGGCATCTGTGTTTCATCTTTTGACAAGTCCATCACTTACCAGTGACTGGAGGTTCTGTTTTGTATAGAACTCTCCTCTTTGCCCGAACTTCACATAGTGCCAGGGAATCAAAGCAAATGGGTTGGCAGCTGATGATTGCATCAGGTGCTGCATCTTGTCCTCAATTTCCTCACAGCAAAGAATGCCTTTTGCTGCACCAGAACTTCAACTGGCAGTACCCCAACAAAATCCCCAGCAAGCCTTTTCACTATGTGGTAATCTTCCACCAGCTGGGACTGGAGAGCCTGAGGAATTGGGTTATTCACAGGATGATATTTCTAAGAATATGCTTTCTACTGACTTATTATGATACAATTTCTAGCAGTGTTACATTTTAAAATACCTATGTAATAGCTCTGGGATCTGGCTGTGCGTCTCAGTGTGTGAGTAAAACTTCAATTCTCCTTCTCAGAGTTAGGTGATGAATCTTTCTCTTCGCTGTTAAAAATTCACATCTCTGTTTTAGTGAGAAACCAAGCCCATTGAGTCTAATTCATGGCTTTCTCCCTGAGTACTCTGTAAGCTTATTTTAAATAAAACACTCATAATTGTTAATAATAAGAGCTGGAAAAAATAATATGTCACATAAGCCAGAAATTGTGATTTCTTTAAGCAGTCACATGCTGAATTCAAGTGAGTAATGCAGACAAGATGGGGGAATGCCACTGCTCCCTGATCTGTTCTGCTCACCTAAAATTGGCAGTCCATATACCCTTCTGTAGGTCAGAACAGACTATTATGGTAGTAATAGAGCATATAAATTTAATATAAAAATGTAATATAAACTAAAAAAGCCCAGAAATTTTCTTTGCATGGCTACTGGAACTGTGTCCCTGGTGTAACATGGACAGTGTATTAAAATCTCCTCACAACTGAGATGAGCAGAGATGACATGCAGCCTGGTTGTTCTCTAAGGAGATGGAGGTGAAATGTTTTATCTTATTTTCAGTGTTCTTCTAAAATGAAATCTTAGCTACCCTTAACATCTGCGGCTAAAAAAAGCAATTGTGGTTTATTGTGGATATTGAAAACAAGAGATGCTGTATAGGCAATGATATGTTGTGGCAAAATCCGAAAGCTGAAATTGGTTTTGAGAGAAAATTCAGCTTTTTTTTTTTCCTGCCGCCAGTGAAATTCAAATGGGAACTGAAAATATTTTTGTCTTGTTTTTGATGTATTAGTAATAACAAGGTCTTTAATGCCTCAATAATACAATGTAGCCATACAATATCAGTATTCCATCTTGTTTAGCCAGTGCTTGGCTAGTGGGAGTGAAGAAAATAGTGCTGCAGCAATTTATAGGGCAAATACTGCTCTTCCTGTAACTGCAGTAAATCTAGTCCACATAATCTCTAATTTATTTATCTATGGAAGATCTCATAATTCTACACAAAAAACTGATGCTTCCTTTAGGAGAATGAACAGTTTCCCTGACTGATTTGACTGCTTAAATGCCTATTCAAAATGAGTGAATTTGATACTTGTAAACCCAATATTATTACTGTTGGATTGTAGTTTTTATTGGAAGAAGAATGAAAGCAAGGATTTTTCTGTTAGTAAAAGCTGGGATTCTTGGTTTTGGGTTGTTTTTTCTTTCCTCTTTCAACTGCTGAGAACCTCTACATGACAGCTGACACAATCTATGCATGCAATGCTGTGTTTCTAAAGAATTTTCTAGATCATAGGCAGAGCTGTTGGGAGAGATATATGTATCTCAGTGAAGATTTTGACTGATCATGACTAGCCTGATAGCCTCATTTCTAGAATTGCATTATTTTTAAGTTGGTTGCAACTAATTACTCATGATTCAATATATATACAAATACGCATAACAATGAATGCATCCGGGAGGCTTGCAAAAAACCCCCAAAAACCTCAAACCTCGCCTTTCCTAAAAGGAAAAGCTGAGGTTGCATGACTGCCCACACTAATTAATTTCTTCATTTTCAGAAGTCCCTGTCTTTATATACAGATAATTTCACAAGATGGAATAATGACTGGATAACTAAAGCTCACTTGATGAAGTTTTCTTTTTGTCACTATCTCATTTACTCCATTTAATTATTTACCTTGTTGGTGAAAATCCCTTCATGTCATACAGGTTATGATAGCAGAGGGGATATATTAATCAAGTATTTAGTCTAATCCTAGCCTGAAAATTTGAAGGCTGGACGCACCCAATATTAGCCAGCAGGGTTCAGACTTACAAGTATCTTGCAAGTCAGTTTTTTGTGCAACCTGTGGTACTACTGAGCATCAGATGCTTCTATATCTAATTTAGGTTTCACCTAAAGTAACAGCTTTGGCTTGATACAGCTTTGTCCATCTGTTCTCAGAGTAGTTTTAGAGGGGTAGAGGTTTAGGGGGATTACTCTGATGTTTCCATTCCTGTAGCTGTCTCTCATTTCTTCTGCATCTTTCTGCCGTGCTTTTTTTCATCTCAAGGAAAAGGCCAAGCTCAAAACCTAACCCAGAATTTCAACAGGGTTTCAAAGGGGGCTTCAACTAATCCTACCCAACCTGTGACAAATTTCTGTATTTCTGTGCACAGTTTGAATATCCCAAATGGCTCTGCAGAGGGGGAAGAATCATTCCTTTGCCAAGAGCTCTTGCCAGGAATTGATGTTTTCTCAGTAGATTTGTACACTATATGTCTAGTGGGGACAAAGAATCATGGTAGTATGATTAAGCTGCAAAAATTAACATCAGGAAGATTTAAAATTTGGGCCCAAAGAGGCCTGAAAGTTAAAGACAAAATTAACCAGGCCTTACTTTCAGGTTCAAAAAGGATAAAGTTTGTCATACTTTACAAGCAAGACTGCACTGTGTTTCTGCATCTGAATGTAGCTTCTATTATAAAGAAAATTCATAATGATTAAAGTGTTGTGGGCTGGATTCATTAAAGGGATTAGCTTGTCTTTGGGCATATGTGTTTATGTAGCTCTGAGCGTGATATGTGTATATAAATCTATTCCCACACAGAAGACTTTGTTAGCTTTAACTTGAGATTGCTTGACAACATAGCCCACCAACACAACCTGTAAGGAGGGGGGAAAAGCAAAGCTGTTCTTCCCTGTATTCCTCACTCTGTGTTGCATTCATTAATTATGTCTAATTACTCTCTCTGTGCCTTATGCAGAAGCTCTGCAGCTCTTTTCATTCTGGATGATAGGAAAGCAGTTCAGACTTCGACCCGATTTCCTGAATATATGGTCATGATTTTTTTCTGGTGATGGCTGAAGTTGTTATCAATGACATGATATGTTCTACCGCACCTTATTTTTCATGGTTTGTAAACTTACTGGCTTTCTATCTTTACCCACTTTTATGTGAGACAGGACTGCAGATGGAATTTGTCAAAGGAAATCATCTTGAGTTGCGGTGTTTTGAAAATGTCAGTGTATCACATTGGTCTTGTTTTGTTCTTAATTTGCCTCTATTTACATCAGTTCCACTCTGCTTTGAATATGTTCTGAGAGTATATAATAATTATTTGTGATAATGGTGACATACGGATGGTGGGACAGCTGAGCTTATTGGGTAGTGCCAGTGCTTTACCAGGATAAGTGCTGTGGGCAGTTCTGAATGTGATAACACCTAAGGAATCATTCAGTCCAAATATAACTCCCCTTTAAGGGTTGCTCCTTCCTATTCATGAATTTCTACTTGCTTTGCAGAATGTATCCTAACCTGTGATTGGCATTCTAGGAAGCTTATCTTTGCCAGAAGAACATGGCCGTATCCATCAATTGAAGGATTGTTCCCTAGTGGCCTATGTTATAAAATGGCTTTTTTTCTGGAAATGTCACATATATATAAGGGCCAAAGATCATTTGGCATCTCTGCCAGACCCCCTCCATCATGCTATGTTTACTGTCACAAGACATTTAGTTTCATAAGAGAGCAGATGTGCCAACTACTCCTAAAACTTGAGTACCAGTCAAAACTGCTTTGACTTAAAAACATGCTGCAGGATCATAAAAATCTTGCAAATGTGCTTCAGAAATCAGCAATTGCTACTGCTCTCATTCTGTCTGGAGAATGGGTGGGCTTTCCCTCAGGTTACCAGTGCTCTACTTCATGTTACTCTTGTGTGTTTGCCAGGAGTCGTGTGTAGCAGTTTCCTCTGCTACTGGAAATCAGTAAAAAGGACTTTGCTATGGCCAAAGACTCCTTTCTTAAAACCCAGGGAAGTCTATGAGGCTGCTACATCTACAACACATGGTTTTCACTAATGAATGGAACAATTTCATTTGAGGATATTGGATTTTATGGAATTACAGAATATGGCAATGTTGGCATCTTGATTTATCATTTTATTTAAACCACGCTGAGGGAATTCATTATATCCATCTAATCTAGTCAGTTTGTTTATATATTCTGTGACACACTAAAGTACAAGTTATCTGTGCTGGGATAGGTAGGTGAGTCACTTCTGGGTCCTTTTTCTTACCTTCCCGCTTATATGCGTACTACATATTAAGATGGAAGATGAATAATGTGTTCTTTAGTCTGTCCATACATTAGCTCTACCTAATTTCTCTTGCTCTTTCCAGGTCTCGAATTCCTTTCACCCCTTGATTGGTAACCATGGTGCTCGTAATGTGCTGCAATTATAGATTGGAATGTACCAGCACAGAGTAATTTATGCAAAAGTAATTACTTAAATGACTCTTCATTATATTGCAATCAAATCCTAGATGTTCTGGTATAGATGTTACATATCCGATCTCAGCATGCTGCTTAAAGTCTTTTGAGTCGAATTCTGAAACGATGTAAATCAGTGCAGTTCATCTATACAGCTCTAGTGCTTTGAAAAGGGCTGCACAAACTAGTACAGCTATAAAAGAAAAGAATTTGAACTTATAAACCAACACAGGAAGGTAGATTTGAGTGAGCCTAAAGCACTCTGAGAACAATAGCCTCGACAGTCTGACAATGACAGCGATCAAACTCTTTCTTCTCTCAAATTCCTTTGAGATAATTTTCTGCACTTTTACTTTAGCCACTGAGTTAGCCAGAAAGTGGTGAGTGAAGCCTATTTCAATTTAAGCTGTACTGGGGTTTCTGTTGCTTGTGGGGAGAAGAGGGATTGCTGGCTGAGTGAAGGCCTCAGCAGTGTGGTAGTCTCAGCTTATCTTCCAATCCCTTTTAAGCTTTATAATAGCTAAGTTGCCTTTGACTGTTGGCAATTTTAGGCAGATCTGGCAGCGGCTCATTTGGAAGACTGTATTGCAAGATGTGTAACTGAGGCCTCAGAATGTACTAATGAAATTATCATGTCTGCATCATGTTGCAGGGTAGTGAAGAGCCTTTGTAGAGATATAGTGGTTTTCAATCGGAGTATTATAATTGACTGAACTCTGAGTAATGTGGAAACTCACCCTCATTTCCTCTGTAATTCAGGGTGAAATCTAAAACCACCCAAAACTTCTGGCAAAGCACAGAAAGGTGCTTCATCCACCATGAAGTCTCTGTGCAAGCACTGTTTCTATATTTTAGGCAATGCAGCAATGTTATGGTTTGAGTGAGTGCAACAAAAATCTCTTTTGCTTATTCCAGTTTTCATTACATACAGAGATTTGCATAGACCACCTTAGTTCAATCAAGTCTCATGTAAAATAATTCCAGGAAAGTCTAAAAAATCTCTCAGCTATGGTACTTAACATGGTCAGCAGGAAATGCCAGTAAAAATCATCCATCTTTCTGGTTCAACTACTTTGTCATTAGGTAAACAGCATGGCATCCGTGTTCCACTAAAGTATTTCTTCCAGCAAGACATTGTTTCCCGCTTTGTTTGAAACAATTCAGTGCTAAATGTCTCTGGTTTAGAATTGTTCTGTTTCTGGACTCTTGGATTTTAGTCTTGGCAAGGAACAAACCATTTCTTCCAGGTTAAGTGTACAGTATTATCTTGTACTGAGGCCTTCAGGAGTTTCTTTTTTTACTTATGGAAAGTGTTTGCCGTTAATTTACTCGAGATTCCTCTTGACTAACAAAGAGAGACGTAGTGGCCATTTTATTAAGCAAAGCCCAAGAATCTGCGTGGAGGATAGATCTGAACAAAAACAACAGCATGAGGCTCCTCTATATTGTGTCAGTGGTTGCTCTCAGAGGTCACCATATTGAATTTGAAAGAGCAATGAATATCAATTCCTTTTGAGAGGTGAAAAGGAGGGGGAAAGAAAATCTTTCCATGATATTATGAGCTGTCACTAGAAAAACTTCTGTGCTAAGAAATGCATATATGAGTAATATGATTTGGGTACTTTCAACATTGGTGAGAAAGATCATCTATAATTAAAAATGCATCATTTAATTATTTGATTTAAATACGGAAAATTTTATCCAGTTTTGACAACTTGAAAAAGAAAGTTCTCCCAAATTACCATTTTTGCATTTCTTTATTTCAATTCACAAACTGGCAAATTGACTAAAGGAAATGTTTGCATTGATGTAAGGAACCACTTAAATACTGCCAGAATTCCCCATGAAATAAAATACATTTGATAAACTTCCAAATTGTAACACTTAGGCAAAGATTTACATGAATTCATTGATTTTGACATAGAAAGCACCTAAATTACTTTTTTGGATCTGTTCCCAAAGTTCTTTGCTTTGAAAACACTTCAGAATTAGCATTTATTTTTATTTCTTACTAATTAAATACCTTGTGTGGAAGTGCTGAGGTCTTGAAAAGGTCTCCAGAGATCAAGTTTTGTTTTGTATTCCATAAGTACTAAATGAATCTTGAAGTGTTCGGATTTCAGATATTATCACAGTAATATATACTTGTCCCAGAGGACGCCCAGTTGTTATCTTAGAATGATCAACTTTAGGTGTCTTTTGTAATCTTTGTTTTCTAGAGATACAGTGTCTGCTTAGCTTTCTCCTATAGCAATGTGAAATCTACAGAGACAGCAAAAATGGGAAAATATTTGAATGTATTTATCAACACTGTCACTAATAATGTGATTCACCAAGTTATTCTCTGTGGTCCTCAGCCTCACCAGGATTACCAAGATCCACCTATTTTCCTGCTTTGGAATGCATGAGAAATGCACAAAGCTCCTGGGGATTTGGAGTTACTCCAGAGATAAAAATTATTTCTTGAAACTCTGGTTCTGCTTATTTCACTTTTAAATGCTTCATTTTATGACTGCACAAAGCATTACTCTAATTTGCTCCATGAAGCTGTGCATCCTATCTTCCAAAGTATCAGGAAAAGATCTGATAGTTCAGAGCTGTTCTGTTCTTAAATAATACCCTGCTGCAAAAAAAACCATTCTTCTGGCAGATGTCTCAGAGCATAATATTTTCTCTTTTGCTGATAGACACAGTTTCTGGGGCTAGGACCAAGACAGGCAGAATGTGGCAAGGCTGTTAGCTCTAGAAGAGCCAAGGAACAGTTGTCTTGACATAAGAAAGAAGCTATTGAAGGGAGGGTAAAACAGGCTGGGGCTCTTTGGTTTGGAGAAGAAAATGCTGTGCTGAGGATATGACTGAGACAAACAAAATCATAAAGGGTGGGGCCGTGCATGCCATAACTATGGGAAACCCATTTACAATGTAGAAGATAAGGAATTTTTTTCTTTTTTCTTCAACAGTGATATCGAACTGTTGGTATTTGTTGCCACAGCAGAGAATGCCAGAGACAAAAGTAGGAGTTTCATGAGGTATTAGAGAAACACGTGGGCAACGGTTCGTAGTAGGCATCACAGGGAAGGGGTAGGGAAGTCTTTTCTCTCCCATATTTCTGGCAGAGTGACTGGAGGTGCGTGGTAAGGGGAATTGGGAACAGATGAACTGCAGATATCAGCTGTTCCACACAGGAGCTTTCCCGACTGCCACAGTCACAGAGACAGTGTGGATTGGCACACACAGTTACCTGGCGGGTAGAGCAATCACTGATCAAAAGCGCAGGGCCAATACAGTATTTCTTCACTCTTCAGTAAAGCTGCATTTTAAAAAGTGTCCACAAAGTGTAGTAGAAGTTGCTGAATTTGAAACACACTTTGTTGGGGCCACTTGCCTGTCTCATTGTTTTCTTTTGCCTTTACCACTTTTAGCATGTGCTTGTTTCTTGTACTTACAGTAGGGGCAGAATCTCCAGAGGGCTTCATTCATTCTCTCACTTTCCCCCCATGGTTCCCTGGTGTATGTTTACCCAATTTTACTCCAGTGACATATATACCGCATATATATGCTTTTGAATCCTGGACAATTCTGAATCACTTCATAATTTTGTTGTAAAAATCCTGTACTGTTATTCCAGACAAACTGTACACTCAAGAAGTGCTGTCTGCTGCTGACCCAGCTCCAGAACACTGTACCAGGCTGTATCTTGTCCATCTTGCTATGAAATATGTCTGGCTTTTGAGGAAAACCAAACCACATCCATTTAATGATGCTTTTCCTTGTTATTGCTGTTACTGGCTTCCAATATGAAATATAGTTTGAAGTTAGAAATGCAAGCAAATGGTTCTCTGGTGGTGTGATTCTGGAAATAAAACTAACAAAAGCTACGCTGCTCCTACACTCCATTTCAGTAATCGTGTCCTGGCAGCACAGAGCAATTAGTGGGCTCTAGGTAGCTAAAAGTCTCTGTGCAGTTTCTCTTCAAATCTGCAGAAAAGTTCAAATGAACCAACCTTTGTAGATAAGCAGTAAGGTAAAGAATTTGCATTCTTTGTAGGTGCTTTGAGATTTGGGGAATTTTGACTTAAGAAGCATTATGCAGTTTAGTTTGCATTGACCAGTGCTTGTAGAGTATTGACTGTCTGTCATATATATATCCAAATTCATTGTTGGTAAGGGGAGAAGGACTTTAGGATGAAAAGATCAAAAAATATCCTGCTGCAAAATGAATTGTGACATACTCATAAAGAAGATAAAATCATTATTGACACTTGCTTTTAACTCTGAAATCTAGAGACAGATTCCACACACAGGAGAACAACAAAGAATAAGCAAATTGCTAAAAAGCTAAATAAAAAGCAGGTTTCTTGAACCTTTAAGAAACACAATTTACATATTAAAATCCATTATCTTACAAATTATTTAGTGGATATACACCAGCTTACAGCTTTGCATTGGATAAGTAAGACTGCTTTTGTTTGGTGCTGCCCTTACTCCTGTCTCTGTACATTTGTTAGGAGGGCATAGAGAGAATTGGTTCACTGAGTTGTTAAGCACTTGCTCACTGAAGTTTCCTGATTCACAACTAATGTAAGTGAGAAGCAGGGTTTGTAGGATATCCTTTCTGGCTGTGGGTGAATACTTGTGTGTTCCTGTTCCCAGGATGCCATGACAGGCAGCTGTTCTCCTAAGTAGGATGCTAAATGTCTCCCATCAAAGAGTATACAGGGATAGGACCGTGCTGTGCATGCTGCAGGCACACCCAAAGATTTGGCCAGAAACCTGAACACATCCCGAAGTTCATAAATGAGCATGGTATTAATATTCCTCTGTCTACCCTAACCAGGATACTTCATGCATCTTGATAGTCTGTGTAAAGACCAGTTATGTTTGTAGTAAAGAGAAAGACAAAGATCAGTAAGTGTCTGATACTTTTTCCACGTGGGATATTGCATAATGAGCAGGTATCTGTGAGCTCTGTCACCTGTGAATTGAAATAGTCTTCCCATTGCTTCTATATCTGTGCCTCTGTTCCCCAAATCTCTCTTCACTGAATATAATATAAGATATAATAAAGATCACGTGCTGTTAGTGTAACACAGTGATGTAACTACAACTTACGGTTTCTCTGGGGATAAGCAGTGTTGGCCTGGTGTAGGAATTTTGTGAGGCACCCTAATCCAATTCATCCCCAAGCCTCTCTAGAGAGATTAAAATATCCCATTACCTTTACATGCTCCCTTTCATTAAGATTAGAATTGCACTCCTCAAAAGGAAAAGAATGGTGTCATGTTGTTCATGTTGATACGAGCAACAATGTGATACCCAAATAAACCAAGCACCAAATACTCAGTCATCTGTAAATGAGCTCCATGTGGAAGTTTCTTTCTAAACAAGCAAAATCCTACTTAAAATGCATTTAGAGGAAATTACAATAAAATCTAATCCACAGCCCACTAAAATTGCTGAGGAGTTCATGCTCACTGCAGTTTTCTGTGATAACGAATACATGCAGAGAAACTGTGCTCTGTTTACAAATATTTTCATGAGAGGTGAATAGCATTTCCTCTGAATTTTTCACTCCTACCCCAGACTGGGAGGTTCCTGTGAAACTGTGCATAAAACATAGTGGTAGATCCTAAAGGCAGATTTTCGTGCTGTCTTTATAGAGAGTTTTTTTGAATTCATAAACCTTCCTGTAGAGACCAATTCTTGCCTCTTGTGGCACTTGCATCTTCTTCACTGACAAGCTAGAAAGTTTTGACAATAGTCAGAACTTACTAAGGGCGTAATTGCTGATGAATGGCAAGACATTTCACTTACAAGTCAAAGTATGCTTTGTACATCAGCCTAATATTTTAACTGTTATGTAGAATTTAATACAGAATTAAATGCTTCCTGTCAGAACCTAGAGAATCATAAAAGGAATCTGTAGAAAGTTTATCACGATTTAACTATTCTGTTCTGGTATGTGCAAAACCTCTTTTGCCTGTCCACTGGGCCCTGCTGTTATACTCATTATAGGATTATTTCATGTAGTATTTATATTATTCATCAGCTAAATTTCATGTTTGTTAATATAATACGAAATGGACTGCTATCAGTGAAATCAAGCTATACTAATAGGAACACTTCAATTGCTTTAAAATGTGGGGGTTTGGTTGCTGTTTCTTCTAATAGGCAAATGGCATTAAATTTTGGCTGAATTTGTAGGCAACATCATTCATTTTTAAAAATGATTGTGTTTGCATCACATGTAATTGGCTCTGGAGAAGGATATTACAAAAGGATTGTGCCACTGGCAAAACCAAGCTTTTGCTGGTAATTCGGAATTTGTGTTGTACCCTTAAATACAGTGTGTCTCTAATCCATTAAAACAATCCAGTACTCCTTTCTACTGGTGTACAAAGCAGTATTAGATTGTTTTAATGCATTAGACACATTACAGTTTATGGGTCAAGGAACCTGAGACTCAAAAGTAATAATACATACCCTATGATAGGAAAAGGAAGATAAATGTAGACTTTAATTCAAGACTATTATTTGTAGGTAATCCAGTCTACACCGAATACTACATAGAAGCAGAAAAAAGAGGCAAGTCTTCATACAGATTTTTAAACAGCAAAATTATGCTTACATTTAATATTAAATTATTTTGGCACAAATTGAAGAAAGAATAAAATTGCATTTGGAGTAATTTGTGCCCTTCCAGTGACCTTATAATGAGAAGGACATTGCTGAGATTAGGTTGCAACGGAGACCTCTAATTTTCAGTCTGCAAGATATGAAAGATTAGCCAGATTTGATCTGTGAAGCTCAAGGGTGTCTAGAATGAGGAGGTTATCATCAAGGTGTATAAAACCCTGGGAGAGAGGGAACAGGATTGATGGTAATATACTATTATTAGAGGTAAGTAATTAAATCACCAAGATGTCTAAGAATCTGGGGAGGGAGAATAAATTATTTCCTAAGAAAAGGAATAATTTTCCGTATGCAGAGAGTAGGTAAAAAACAGAGCCAGTGTTCTGAGTCAGCGTTGACCAAATTGGTCCAGAGGGGAGCTGAACTAGATTTTGAAAATATTAGTTTATGGACAAATTTGGCCTTTTACAGCTGTGTTTGATACTTAAAACTAGAGCTGTCCAATTATCCCCTTTGCACAACTGACAGGAGCAGGAACTTGACTTTACTCTTACGTGGGGATGAAGGGCCTATACCCACTTACTTAAATACCTTTTCTTTCCCAACTGAGACAACACTGTTTTTTGCCCTTTCACAAATGGTGATGGAAAGGGAGTGCCTGCATGCCGGCGTGGTCATTAGTCCATCTGCAGTATCCAGCTATGTCTGTGGAAGACATAGTCCTGTCAATGGAAAAAGAGTGGATCAAAACACAAAAAATTATTTTCTTTTCTCAGTAAATATGTGAAAGAGGGACTGACTCTGCCATGTCTTCATGAAGATCAGAGTGCCACAAACAGCACCAACTCACCGAGTATTCGACGTTACCTTGTGCCATTCCCACCTGATAAAAACCGTAAATGTATAAAGGCAATGAATTCTCTAGGTGCTGTTGGCAGGTAATAAAACTGGCAGTAATGATGTTACTGGAGGTGTTGCTTTGTCAAAAGGAGCTGTTCTCTGAAAAGGAGCTGCAGTAGACTGTTCTGCAGATCCTGTGGGTGATTCATCTCTAATTTGGTTGGCAAAATAGTGATTGACACGGTAGAGAATGCATCAAGGGCTCACCTGCTCTCCTAGAGAGCTACCAAGAGAAAATAATGAAATGTCATTGGCTTAGGCATTATTATGCTTATCTGTGAGATCCCTTTCAGCTTTTATCAGTTTTATGGCAGCTGCAGGCTTTTTTCTGCTTTTTGTCAGGCCTCATTCATTTGTATTATTTTTTCCATTGGAGAGCTGTGTAATTTTTCCCAAAGCAAAGCTATGTGTCTTCTAGCACTAATAAAATTCTTGTCTCTTTTCATTGCAACTTGCCTTCAGAGCAGGGCCTTCTGGCATACTCTGCAGCAGAGGAGATAAAATAATCAATAAGCCTGGATATGAAAATGAAATGCAACATTTGTTTTGTTACTGAGCTCTACATGGCCTAAAACAGATGGCTTTGTGATGTGGTTTTTAGCGTGCTCATAAGGATATTTGATATGTGTGTGATTTTTATTTTGAAAATATAAATTGAATGAATGGCTACTAGCACAATGACCTGACATCTATTATCCCCCTTCACAGATCAAGAACAGTAAGTGATGTACAATTAGAACAATGCTTAATAGAACTCTTGAGGTTAAATGGAACTGTAGTATACTGAGCGCATAAAGTGCTCTCATTATTTTTTGTTGAAAAATATTTTAGTCTATCTTTGTCATTGCTTGTTTGGCTGCTTACACATGTTGATCTGTGCTTCTCAGCTAATGTGGTGGCAGATAGTAAATGTATATGCATCAATATGGTTAGTAAACATTATTTATCTGAGGGTGGCAGGTGTGAGGCAAAATGTGAGTTTTATGTATATTTATCCTTTCTATATTCCTCAAATTAATATTTTCTTGGCACAATATATTTGAATTCAGTTTCTGTCAGATACGGTGTGGTAGTTTCAAAATAAGAAGAAAGAGCAGCTTCATGCTGCTGCATAACCAAAGAGGTGGCGTTTGGCTACATGAAGAGATATCCCTTATCTGCGATGAGATTTGCTCCATTATTCCTCTGCATTTAGGGAGAGCAGCACTGTTGTGGCAGTCTTTCAGATAATGTCTCTTTTAATGTGGATAAGAGGGATAGCAGAACACTTTAGTGTGTGCTGTTTGTTATTCTCAAGTGGCAAGAAATGGTACCCAGGAAGAGCATCCCTTCCCTAGGTCCATGTACAACTGCAGTCAAGTCCTGATGCCTCTTGGTCAGTTGTAGGGCAGTGCTTTGCTGTGATGCTGTCACACCAACAAGTGGCCATTCCCACTTACTAGGACACTGACAGAGACAGTGACAGAAATGTAGTAACCAATACACAGGGCCCAGCAGGTCTGAAGTTCTTCTCTTGCCTGAGAGTTGTCTCAGAAAGTCTTGCAATATCCCCAGTATACCTCAGGGAATAGTGTAGCTTCAATCCACACCTTTTTTGAAATCAGTGAGCTCTTATCGCAGTTATTACAGCAAATGAAAAAAAAATAGTTTCAGCAATCTTTAAAATTATTACTATACAGAGGATGCAAAGCATTTCACTCAGCTAGTGAAAATGTATTGCATTAATTAATTCCAAACAATACTTCTGTTCAAGATTTTGGTGAACTGCCAAAAGCAGAGAAACTTTTCAGTTTGACATCTACTTATGGTAACTTCTATAGCTTCATTTTTGTTGAATATAAGTGAAAGAGTTGGTGAAGAATACTTCATAAAATGTACAGTGTTCTGAAGATTAAAGATACTCCATAAAGCCATGGGATAACTGGTCAGCCAGTTACCTTCAGGAAGCCGTAGATGTGTTCCAGTTCCATCCATTGCCGAGGGTTAAGTTTCCCCAAGAGGAAAGCTGTAATTGCAAGCTGTGTGAGATAATGAGTATGCTAGTATTCAGCCAGAAACCAAAAGTACTACTGATTTGGGATGGACATTCCTTCTAGAGGCACCCAAAAGAGGCAAAAATTTACACTGAAATGGTTGAATATTCTCTTTCTACAAATCCAGTACCCTCAAGAGCAGTCAGTCAGATCATGTCAGGACTTGGAAGAAGAAGAGAGGAATTTGCATCTGGCTAATCACATATCAGTATTTAGAATATATTTTTGATTTATTTTTTAACTTCACCTCAACCCAAACATCAAATCTTGAGTATAGGCTGGCAGTGCAAATGATATGCCTTAAAAGTTTAAATGAAATAAAACACAAATGAGACAGAGAGAATTTGTAGTGAAAGATGCCAATGTGTTATTCCCGATTTGTAAAAATGGTCACTTTTTTTGTGTCCTGAAGGAAAAGACAGTTCTTAATATTGCCTACTATCTCACACAGCTGAGGAAACTCAGAGATACACAGTGAAATAGATTGATTTATGTCAAGGATGTAAAGTAAACACCAAGAAAACAAATGCTCCCAGAAACATTTTATATTTGCTTTAAGATTTCATATGAACATTAAGAAGCCTTTTTTGTACCCTTTTCATTGTGAAATTTAATTTACATTCTCAGCGCACTAAAATTTCTTTGCTAGTGAGGGATTTTGTTTCAACTTTTGCTTCCAAAATATTTCTTAAATATTAATTTTTGTCATGTTGCTCCTTCATCTCACTTACGTAGAGATATTTTCTGTTGATAACACTTCATCTTTTATAGACTCCATAGGTTACCATCATTAACTTTTTTCTAATAAAAAATTGCATATAGTCCTGGAAGTGGATTTGTGTGGGAAAAGCATTTCACGTTCAGAACCTTGATTCCTGACTTTATGAATCAATGGACTGTTATCAGTTCTCAAACATAATATTCCAACCACCATAAACCATTATCAGAGCTGCACTTGCAAGTACTCAAACGGTTCTGTAGCCTCACAAGATCATGGCTTGGGTATCACAGGAAAACTGGGAGTTAGGCTGTTTAATAGACTCAACACAATAAAACAAGTTGTAGATTCCACTGACATCCACTGGAGCAATGTTAGAAATGCATATCCTTTCTGGAGGCAGTTGAGCTTTGGGAATTCACCTGTGCAAGACAATGATTTATAGTTGTAGCTCTGTTCACTTTAAAGGTTTTATAAGGAAAAAAAAAAGTAGAATATATGAAAAACAGATTTCAGCAGTGCTCTGAATGGGTTACCCTCATCATGATCATTTCTCTGTCCAGCAGAGGCTCTGGAGACTTGCAGACTGTCTGAATACAAGATATAAAGCTTTACTTTCTTTGCAGTAAAAACTTAAAAAACCATGGCCCTAAATGTGGAATAAATTAATGATATTTTGTTTTAAGATTTAGAAGAATTGAAATTTTTTTTCTGTTGCTAAAAGAACAGCTCTTTGACTATTTAGTGGAACACGAATTATGAATGCAAGATCTCTGCTGATAAAAATTGTGATCTTAATTTAAAAGGGCTGTAACATCCACTGGGCACCTTTAAAGGGTCTCCCAACCTTTAGAATAGGACAGCTGTCCTTTTTCATTATCACCTTTGAGGCAAACCCCAAAGGAAGCCTCCTTGGGACTTGGATCTAAAAATGATTTATAAGTCAAATGGCACTGCTACTGATTGCTAACCAAGCCATCGAGGTTTTCAGGCTGTCAGTCCTCTTTCTTTTCACACCACCACAGCTCTGAGTGCTCACCTGACTTGCAGCTTGTGAAGCAGCATTCCTTGGCAAGCATGTTTCCTTTCTGTTTTTTTTCTTTAATCATATTTACGTACTAAGCCAATTCAAGTATCAGTGGAAATGATTTATAGTTTTGGCTGTGTGTCATTGCTGATGTGATGTTACAACAGAGGATCGAGCCATCACAGTACTATCCAATCTCTCTGCTAGTCTTTGTATAAGGTCAGACCATTAAGATAACTTATTTAGGTTCACGCCTTCAAGGAATAGTTGGTGTGTCTCCAGAAAAGTTGAAATCCGTAGGTATGGTAACGGCCATTCTTCTCTGACATCTGTCTCATAGAAATCTTGAGGAGTTATTGGCAAAGATAAAAAATTGGTTAGAAGGTTCTACAGCTTCTTTGTCTGCCCTGACTATCAGATTAGTAAAGGACACCTCTGAGGGAATGCCTTTGGTGTTGTTAATCTCTAATGCCACTAAGAGAAAAGAAGTGTTTTCAATTATGCATCAATGGGCAGCCACAGTCTCACCAATGTGGATCCATATTGTGTACTTGCTGTTAATCCCAACCCTGAGAATTACTCTATTGATGTCATGTTATTATGGAGCTCTTTTATCAATAACACACCTTCCAAGGGCTATTAAGCCATTACGTTAGATCTGAAAAAGTTCCTGGAAAGACAAAAAAGAAAATCAACATCTGACAGAAGCTAATTTAGAGTGTCAGGTTTTTGTTTTTCTCATATAATTGCCTAAAATCTTGATTATTGACTGTGCTGCATAATCTGTCCTTTGCACCTCTACTCCCTTCCCCTCCTCCTCCCTTAAATCCATGACTGGTTTCATACTTGAACATATGAGGTATTTTTTCTAGGATCAGTAACTGTGGTTTTAGCTTCTAGTCTAATCATCTAATCAGAGAGGATAATAACCCCCTTCCGGATATTATTTATGACAGGATTGTGGTAGATGATCTGAGAAACTCACTGCAGCCACAGGAGAACACATTCGTTCCTGTCTTTAGCTCATCAGGGCTGACACTATAAAAAATGTCTGCCATGACATTCTAACTTACGGAATGTCAAAAAGATCTTGGGATAAATGAAGATGAACCTACCATATGTTATCAAACTACTACTTCAGGCAGAACAAAGGCGGTGAAGAATGTACAGCTGAGCACCATCTTTGAGTCATCTTTTTTATTTACGCTGCTGATGCAGCAAAATGGGGCTAATGCCTTGGTACTTCATCTTCTATTCCAGATGCTATACAGTTGAAAAGGAAAAAACAAATCCAAAACCAAACCAATTGAAAAAGTAGCCAGGGAATCATTCTTTGGAAGAATTTAGTTCAACTGCCATCTTGATTCTAGTACCAGAATCTGAATTTTCCCACATAATGACAGACAATTTTTCTGAACCGAACCCACTCAGAGTTTTATTCTCAACAGTTATATTGGAAGAGATGTTAATTCATATCTAATTACATACTCTTCTAATTAATTAGCTCTGAAAAGCTGAAAATCATTTTTTCATAAACACTTTCAAACTATGGGAAAAAGAATCTGTATTATAACTGTAAAGGAATAGTGTAGGTTCATGTAGAATATTATAAATTAATATGAATCTGCAGAGCCTTATAAAAATAAATGGAAAGTTCTGCATTGAAGACACAGCCTTATTGCCACTATTTTCAGTTCATCAACACAGGTGTTGATTTTCTCTGGTTCTGCATCAGGATTTAGGCTTATGTTTCATGTTATGCAGAGGGGACAATTTCTTTTGTGTTTTTCCAAACTTTCTTAAAATTTAGTTTTGGATGAAATTCTGATCGAGTGCCATTTTGATTTTGCATTCTACTTGCTATAAGCTGATCACATGCCTAAACAGTAAAACCAGACACACAAAATGACCAGACACACAAAAAGTAACTACCTCACGATTATCTGAAAAGTGACAAAAAACATTTCTTTTTTTTCAAGGTTATCTTAGAACCTTAAAAAAAAATGGCAGGTGTGTATGTAAAATTAGACTACGGCAATGTATTACTGATTTCATAGTTGCTTCCTAATTTTATCCAGTATACTGGTTTTGGGGAACAGTGGGGAATGGATGAATAAAGAAGAAACTATGAGTATGTAGGGTTTTTCTTGCAGTATGTGGCTGCTTCTTGGCTGAAGCACTGGAACTGTATGTTAATAGCATATAGCAACAGTGTAAGGTTGGAAATAAAGAATAATACCATGCCTAATGAAAACTGCCAATGCAGTTTGTGCAGGTAGAATGCAATTACCCAAACTGGAATATAGCCAGACATGAAAGCAATGTACTTTCTGTTTCAGACAATGCAGCGGCTACTTAGGATATAACAAGCACGAACTTTTTCAAAGCACTTGCATGTCCAAACTCTAGTACTTTTCAGGCAAAAGTGAGAGATTTTTATATTGCTGCCTCAACCATTGGTGTATTTTTGTGCCTTTAACGTGCTTAACCAGAAGACATAGGCAGCTATTCCCCATAATCTTTACCAAAAAAGAAAACAACCCACCCCCAATTCCTGTGATGTAATGTTCTAGATGTTTTGTTGCTTAAAGTCTTAGACGGTTTTATATATAGCTTGGGTGTATTTTAAATACATGAGTTACCAGATCTGCTTTTAAAAAAAAATGCTGTGGGAGTATGGTCAGATTAAAAAGAGGCTGTTTGCTTTATACCTCAGTCTTGATGCAAATTCTTTTTCTGAAAAACCCAAACAGTGAGTAAATTATTATAGGATGGTGTTTTTCCAGAAGTTGCTGTATTTTACATAGAAGATTCTGATAATACAGCAGTCATTTGAGGCTGTATTTAGATCTCAAATGGAAAGTGATGCTGTTCAGCACTTGGACTAAATACTACAATGAGTTCCACTTATTCAAAATATCATTTATCTGCTCTTGAGCTATAAAAAAAGAAAACCTAAAATTATGCTGGAAGGCAAATCTCAAGTCATATTTGCTTTATCTATGTGCTTTAGCAATTTCTGCTGGCTGGATTTACTTTGAGTTGGTTTGACTGTAATTGAGAGGCTGATGGTGAAATGGCACTTCAGAGAAATAATGTCTAAAAATAAATCATTATGAAATAAGCTTAAATTTTCCCCTTTACTGTGGCTCTTTAATTCTATTACAGAAGACTAATTGGTGCTAATGTGTATTTTGGAACTTTTCTAACAGTGGTTTTCCCCTACTCATCATATGCTAAAAGGTTCCCATTCAACTGGCATCATTTTTATGTAACTGAAAGAGAGTATGGCAAACGTACATTTTGATTTTTCTCATATACTATTCATTCATTATATCATTGGGATGTTGACACCTTCTGAGACTAGTCAAAGTGATGTCATTAGCAGTACCTCTTTCTGGATGGAAAAAAAAAAGAAGCAATTTTTTCTAAGTTGACATTTGAGCTTTCTTGCATTCCTCGGATTTTTTGTTGACATTGTTGTCCTTATTTCTGAAGGACTGGTTCCAAAGAGCAGACAAAATAGCCAATAGCACTGAAGACAGCAGCAGACTGTTGCTGAAGCTAAAGGAGACAGGTTTTGGATGCTTCCATTGACCAGCTTCCATTGACCAAACCTGTGTGTTGTCTTTGGCTAACCCTTTGCACCTGGTGATGTCCTGTGCAGCAACCAATAGCAATTCTTCCAAGGAAACCTTAGTCATCTCTTTACCACTGTCAGCAGGAAGAGAAAGATCTTTTCATCTCACCTCTTGTACTTTTCAGTCCTCCTCTTTCCACTCTTTTTTCAATTTACCTGTCCTGCCTGCCAAGAGTAGACCTTCACCCCTTCCTTTCTCTTTCCCGCGCTAGAATGACATGGATGTGCAAAAGCTGGTTTAACAGGAGAAATAAGAAGCAGGGCAGGCAGAAATAGTGTCGATGTAGATAAAGCTGTAAAGGACACTGACACTGTATCCTCAGGCACTGAGTCAACTGACATGACTAGCCGTCATGTAACCCGGTGAGTTTATTTTTTCTCCAAAAATCAGGGCTCTGAATAAGAACACCCATTGGGAATGGCCCCTGGGAACGTCTTAACCCCTGCAAAATGCCTGTGAATCACTGCTACTTGGTGTGGCAAGGTTTACATCGTAGTGTGGACACAACCTAGGGGAGAAAGAGAAACACAAAGGTTACTGGGGAGAGAGAAAGGAGAAGGTACCTCATGTAAAGGCATGTGAGAAGGTAGGAAGACTTAGGCAGTGTGAGAAGTGAAATACATGCAGGTAACCAAGACGGCCAAAATCCGCAGCTGAAGTGTAAGGAGTAGATCTGCTTCATCCCCACTCTGGCAAAACAGAGACACATCCACAGCTAGGCCTATTCCATGTTAGCTGGAGCAAAAAACAAATGAACCCTTCCCACCTGCCATCAAAGGCCTGGCACAGGCAAAATCCTTCACAAGGCTGTGTTGTACAGTCTCCAAGCTTCTTATCTCTCCGTTCCCCC
This sequence comes from Machaerirhynchus nigripectus, assembly GCA_013397975.1. Taxonomy (NCBI): domain Eukaryota; kingdom Metazoa; phylum Chordata; class Aves; order Passeriformes; family Dicruridae; genus Machaerirhynchus; species Machaerirhynchus nigripectus. The sequence continues at coordinate 534,216 of VZRQ01000114.1, read as the reverse complement.
ACCAGCAGACCTAGGCCTGTGAAGAGTATTTTTTAGGTCTTTTACAGCATTGTGTTATCTTCTAGAGGAATTCCACTACTCATGACAGAGAGAAAACAATGAAATTTCCCACACTGAATATTAACATCCCCCAGCTGCCAGGTCATCTTGAGCAAAAATAACTGTTTTTCCCTCCTTGATAAATCTTCCAGTTTTAACCCTTTCCTTCCAACAGGCAGCAGGTTAAGTATTGCCATTTTTTCATTATCCAAACCTTCCCCCAGCCAGTCTCCGAGATGTTTTAACCCCTGGTGTTGATGACCAATTGAGTAATTCACTCAACTGAGTAAAAAAATACCTTGACCAGCTGAAAATTTTCTTCTGTATAGTTGTGATAACAGTTTATTTGCTTGATTGTAGTTATATAAGGTGTATTTTAAACTTTTAAGTATTTCCCAGAAAAAGATGACATTTTTTTCTTCATACTCAAGCACATTTTATTGTATAACGGCTTAGTTTTCAACTAAACCAAAGGAAAATAGGTATCTAAATACCTTTGAAGATCTGAAGTAAGATCTAGAAAGATTACTTAAAATGTAGGGGTCTGTGGTACCTCAAAATAGGATATGGCAGAAATCAGAGATGTTTCTGAAGGAAAAAAAAGGGATGCTATGTTGGTATATGCTTATGTAGTTGTAAAGAGGGTGGTGAGGTTTTGCTGCATGCTTCAAAATGTATTTTTGCTTCATTGTAAATGCATTTTGCAAATATTTAAAATGCATAGGGTGGGTAATTCATTTGCATTAGATGAGCATTTTCAGAAATTAGTATTTGACCAACAAATGTCTACTTTCAAATATACATTTAAAACCTTTTCTTTTGCTGAAGATGCCACTGAATTTTCTTAGAATAGACAGTTACCATTCATTGTCCTTACATTAAACTCAGCTCAGCTTCATTCAGCTTTTTGTCTTCTAAGATTTGTAATTAACTTTTTTTGTCAAATATTAATAGAAGGCAGAAAACCTGGGAGTTTCTTAACTCCAGAACTTGGCGAGTGACAAATTAACAGAAAGAGCTGAAGCAGTTGAAAACTCTACCCACATCCTTAGTTTATTGATGGAAGAATCGTGGGGGAATTGAGGTCATGACACTGCGAGAGCTCCATATGCATAGCAAGACTGACAAGTCTAAAGACTTTCATCCTCTCTCTCTGATATCCTCATGTTCTTCTAAATAAAATAAGAGTATAATACAATGACATATCTCCCTCAAAAATTAGTATCTAGAATAAATTTCTAGCTGTTTTACTTTGTTCTTTTTCGATTATAAGGTGTTTACCATGTTCTCAGAAAGATTATGTAAGGGATGGAGGGAATTTTTTGGGGAAAAATAATTTTTACAGAAGTAAGGTTAATAATAACCCTTAAAGGAAAGTTTATGGAAGAATAGCAGTGAAGAGCTATGGGGATTGTGAAAAACCCTTGTGAAATAATATTCTAGTTCTCTGGAGAAAACAATCTAAATAAAAAATAGGGTTGGATAGAAATGAATAGCACAGAAATAATTTGCCCAGGGGTTCGGGCAAAACTGTTATTGTCGAACTTAACTTCTTTTTATTCCAGTTTTATTATTCATGGAACTTTTTGTGTATTCTGACTACTTTACTTCTAAAAGGATTCATGATTAGTGTGTAGAAAACCCAGAGTTTTTCATTTATGAATTAAAACTTTTAGGTAGGCAATTATGTAGCAGAACCGTATGAGCCTGGGTCAGTATACTGGACTAGAGAAATCAATTTTGCTTCTTATTGTCTAAAAACTTCTGGCCTTTTTTTTCTCTTGTTTATACGTTTGAAAACCATAACTATGAAATCATCTTCAAACCTTTCCAGTGGCAGATACTACTTCCAACCAATGGTGCTGTATTACTGGGTAATGTTCAATCCTTATGTTTTCAGAAACCTAAAAAAGAGGTATACACCACTAGAAGGGATTTGAATCCAGTTTATGCACTTGCCTACCTGCTGTGACCAATCAGATCCTTTAGGGAGACAGTAATACATTGTGTTTTGGGTTCACATTGTGGCACAGCACAATTCTTAATCCTAAAAAAGATAGCAGATCATCTCTACTATTCTCTAATCCTTCTGTGCAAAGAATTCTGACAGGGATTGTTCATCCATAAAGGTAAATTTTTGTAACTGCTTCAAAATATGGTCAACGGGCACTTTAGATGCCACGTATTTTATCTTAATGCTTGTGCTATAGGTGTATCAATGACATTTATTTCAGACATTTATTTTTAGATATTTTAGTAGTCCTTTGGAGTGGAAACAAAACAGGATTCACAAGGGTTTCTAAATCCTGGATTTTCCTCCTCCTCTTTTCTTTTGTAAAGCAGTAGTCAGACATTGAAAGAGCTAGAAAGTGTTCCTACCAAGGCTGATAGACTCAACAGTTGGTGGGTTCTGTGTTAGGAGTGATGAGTATTCCTGCTCCCAGGTCTAAATAGCTCCTGTAAGAAATCATTAAGATTAAAGCCTGCTTTTCTTGGAAAAGCATAGAAGGTATTATGGTCCCACATATTTTCTAAGGAGTAACTTCTGAATTGATTCACAAATTCATTTGCATACCTTCTTCAAATTACTGGTGCACATCAAAGTGCTAAGAAGGTGCAGAATGGCAAGACATCCAAGTGTCTTCCTCACTCTCAATGGCTTTCTCTCTAGCTAATGCATGCTGCATGTCAGACTGCCAGTGGTAGTGGCAAAATTGGCAAGTCCTGGTACTTCCGTGGTGTGTGAATGTGGGGTGGAAATGTGTTGTGGTTTGTAGTTTCCTGCGGTGGTGTGGCATCCCACAGCCTGCCCGGAGAGCGCTGTGGGGGTCTCTTAGGGAGAGCAGCCGTGCTGCATCCCGTGGCCTCTTCCAGGCTGCCCCTCACTTGCTCTGGCCAGCTGTGGCTCCACAACAGAGACGGTGGTAACGGAGGCGAGAAGGCTCTTTGTATGGGACTGGAGAAGGTCTTTATTCATAGCATAGCANATGGACTGCATGGGTGGAGTTGGGGCACCAGGAGACCGATAGGGAGAACCTCAGGAAGTGGTCAGGAATAGGGGTGAGAAGAGCCATGTGGACAGGGCAGGCAGTAGTGAAAGAACAGGAAATACGACACCACAGAAATGGATGACCACTTTCTGTGCAGCCAAGGTTGTACAGCAGGAGCTGCGTTTCCAGTAGGCCTGCACCTCAGGCACCTGTGCCATAGACTTTTTAGTATAAACCAGATCTATGCTGTATGCCCTCACTGAGGATGTTTGGGCAAGCCTGCAGACAACCAAAAATACTAATCTTGAGAAATATAGAACTCTCGTAGACATAGCTGATTCTAGAAGTCAGTGTCAGCACCAGAGCATATTGAGAAAAACATGCAAAGAAAGAAAACAGGAAACGTATACGAAATACAGCCAAGGCTTAGGAGTTGGCAGAGATGAGGGGACAATGCTAGCAACATCCTGACATGAACATTTAATTTCTCCTCCTGTCCTTCATGGCATTTTCCCTTTTGAACAGAGCTCTTGCCTCACTTGTAATAAATCCTTTTCATGCAGCCGGTGGTTCCCACTTTATAAAGCAGCATCAACTGCTTTTTTACTTTTTTTTTTTTAATGGTACCTGTCTTTAATGTTAACTTTTTCATTTCTTTTGTCCTTCAGACACCTCTTGCTAGGAAAAGTAATCCCGTACGTAACCTTCACATTCTCCTTCATTTCTTACACAGATGTTGAGGATTATCTGTCTCGGCTAATCTCTCACATCTCATCACTAATCTCTTTTGTCAGCTTGTCCATTCTTTAGATACTATCTATTCTTTTGAAGTTCCTCACTTCTGTCCCTTATATTCACTGAAGGAGCAATGACAAAAAATCCAGTGAAAATAGCAGCATAATTTACACATTTCATCTTTACCTTTAGATTGATGCTAAACATATATGGTTATGGCCTTTCCTGCCCCTTTAACTCATTTTTTCATACCTAGGATCTATTAAGACTGTGTTGATCAATAAGAGATAAAAATTATAGCTTCTTGGAGTTGTCTGTAGTTGAAAATATTAATATCTGACTCTCAGTCATGATGGAGGGCTCTGTTCCTTTTATATTTTTTCCTTGTTATTAACTCTCCCACACCAGCTGTCTTCAATACAAAGGCAGGCAGATGTCTGCTGACAGCTGTATTTAGAAATTAGAGTGCTTTCCAGATTTAAATCCAAGATCTAAAATTTTAAGATCAATGCACAGATGCCGTGGAGGTGAGAACTGTTGTTTTCATCCGAGTTTCATCTTCTACATTGATCTATTGTTCCAATCAGTGTTTCATCATCTTCCTATCCTAGGAAAATAGCAGCAGGCAAAATTGAACTGATTCACAGAAGCTCAACGAGCTGATATTTATTTTTGAGAAGATGCCATACTTTCAATAAATACAATACAAATATATCAGACCAATGATGTAGTAATCCTTAGCTCTGAGGAAATCCACCCAGGAGAAATGTTAAACTGACTTCATGTGTTTTCAGCATTAATTAGCATTCCAGATATATTATAGGGAGTCTGAGCCCTTAGGTTGCACCAACGCAGTATCATATTTCAGAGCTGTTTAAACCCAGTAAAAATTCTAATCACGTGTTTTATTCCTCTACCTCTGGCTCTTGTCGTCAAATGTCTGTCAAACAGATCAGTCAGAAAAGTTAAACATGTTTATAAAGACCGAATGTTGGGTTTTTTAAGTGGAATCATGCACCTTGAGGTGTATAATTTTGGAATGGGGAAGAGCTTTTCTATTATCATTATTAACCTGTTGCAATACTTGTAATGCAGCAGCTGGATGTAACAGAGGCTCTGGCCTCTTTCTCATTGTGACTTTGGGGGGCATAAGTTGTTCTGATTTGAATTTCAAACCATATTGTGAGAAAAAAGCCCCTTGTTCCTCAGGTGGGTTAGACCCAAACAGCTGCCTATTTACTCACTTCTCCCACTGGACAGGGAGTAAATAAAAAGAAGGCAAGAAGATGGAGGGATGGAGAAAAAGGTGGTTTACCAAGTGAAATGAAAGCTGTGGGTGAAAGCAAAACAAAATAAGGTGTATATTAATTCCTTCCCATTTGCAGACAGTTGTCCAGCCACTTCCTGGAAAGCAGGTCCTGAGAAAGAATTGCTTGAGATGTCATACATGCAAGCATCTGGAATTCCTCCACCTTTTCTTGAGATTTTATTGCTGACTACGTTATACAGCATGGAACATCCCTTTGCTCAGTTTTGGTCAGCAGAACCCCCTCCCAATTTCTTGCATATCTCCAGCCTGGAACCAGGATGACAAAGTGGGAAAACGAGGAAGTTTCAAAGCGCTGCTCAGCAATAATCAGCGGGGTTTCATCAGTGCTGTGTTAGCCAGAAATACAGATCCAGAAATCCAGAGCACCATTCAGGCTGCTACAAAAAATGTTAATTTCATCCCAGCTGATGCAGTCAGCTTCCTTATCCCATCAGGAAGAGCTGTTACCTTTGTTTTTGGAGTCCAGCAGCAGTAGGCAGTGTTCTTCATCTAAACCATCCCAAAAGTGTGCATCATCCTGGCAGCAAAAGGTCAAATTTAATGAGCAGCACTTCAGTTTGGCCACTGCCAGTCACCAGTGTCTGACCTCCAAACAGTGCATCCATGTCCACTCAGAGCTCTCCTTGATGTGGTGATAAGGCTCTAAGCTGCCCTCAAATCTGGGCTTTGCCTTAAAATTCACTGCTCTACCCTGAGTGTATTATTATTGCACCTTTGTCACAGCTCGTTGAGCCACATAATCATTCTGCATGCATCACCACTTCCTCCCCCAGTAAAAATGCTTGGCATTCAGAGATGGCATCGTGGTAAAGGTGCAGTGAGTGCAGCTTCAGGAGCAAAGTTCTCTAATGGCTAAGAAATAGATTAGGAAAAGCTACAAAAGCAACTGACACATTATATATCTTATACAATCCTTTTGTGAGGTATTTGAGGTTGTTGTGGGAAAATTAAACCCTAAACTCATCATATGTCCATTTTAAAAACAGTTTTGGTTTTGATAGCTAATATATTTCAAATTTCATTTAAACAGTTTATGAGATGCCTGTAAGATAAAACAGCTTTATTCACTGGAGAGTTTTCTGCTCTCAAGCCTATTAAAATTTCAAGTATCAAGCATTTCCAGTCCCTGAGCCAAAATTCATAAAGCTTTTGATTCATTATTTTACATAAACAAACAGCCATTGTACCTGATGAATTGATGTTGAATGTGTTATATTAAATTCCTAGATTCCCCAGTTGTTCTATAGGATTCTTCACTTTGCAGAATTGTCTGATTTTACTTCTTATGTGATGCAGTAAATGATTAATATACTAATTGTTGCTAGAATATTGAATCATCTGTTCTTCAGATTCAAAACTGCTACTGCTCTGAAGAGCTGCTCCTCCACTTCTTCTCCATTTAGTGAAAATAATAAACCCATGCCTTTCCTTTTCAAAAGTAATTGAACCAATTTAAATGAGAAAGTCTGGATTGTCTCTACAATGTCTCTTCATTTCTCCCACGCTACTTCTTCCCCTCTCCTTGTAGTTGCCAGTAGCTTCATTGTCTTTTGTTTTCAGTGTAACAACCTGTATTTTTTCTTAGTTTTATCTTGTTTGAATACCAGCTCTTTTTCTTACTCTTTCTTTGGCTGCTAGGTTTTCCATTACTATGGTTTCACCTGATCAACTCTTCTTCAACATATACCCTGTACGTGTTTTCCTTCGTTGTTTTGCAATACAAACATACTTGCTCTCCAAAGTATGTGGGTCTGAATTCTTTCCTAAATTCACCTTAAGATCTCTTTCAGCCCCACTTTGATGTTGGCTTTTCCCTTATTTTCCCACTGCTCAACCTCTTCACCATGTCTTTTTTTTCCCTCGCATTTCTTCCTCCCTTGTGGCTTCAGCACATTTTGGTTGGACCTAAAAGAGGATGTTTGCCAAGAGCCAGGTTTGCTACTCCAGCTTCCAGTCCCTATGTCACATGAAGGAACTTGATTTTTTTTATTTCTGGCCTTGCTCCATATGTGAGTCTGGTTATCAACCAAAGAATTTTAAACACATTTCTGAATTTTGCAGGGGTTTATGAGTATTCCTTCTTTTTTTTTCTTTTTTTTTTTTTTCTTGGTGCTAGTTTATCACTTTCTGGCAAATTGTGTGGGGGTTACTTAAAAACAAAATTAAAAACTTAAAAACAAAATTAAAAACCCATCAGATAAGAATTTTCTTCATCTGATTACAGGAAGCAAGGAATTTTCCTCCAGAGACAGTAATGACATAACATAAATATTTAACTGCTACTACAGTGTTACTACAGTGATAATCAAATGCAGTCACAGGCTCCACGTGTAGTGGGTGTGGTATTACAATATTTGTTCTGAAGACCACATAAATTATGTGAGGATATATACCTGTCATGCTCTGGAATTCTACCTAAAAATGGCACTGAAATTCCAGCCATAGCCTGTGACACTTCTACATGAGCAAAACACTCCCTGCATGAAAAAACACACAAGTGTAACAAATTCGTAATTCAGATTAATTCCACAAAAATCTTTATTGCACTCAACAAATAATGACAGCTCCCTATTGCAGTGGCTGAACTTTGTTGTTACTATCATTCTGTATAAGTCTGTATGTCGAAAACCAATTCCATCAGCATCTTCCAAAGAGTTACAAGTTTTCCTTGTGACTGTAAAAACCCTTTCACTCTAAGGACAGAAAGATTTAGTCAAATTGTGTGCACTGCTGTTGTGCAGATTTCAGTTTCCCCTTGGCTTGTTTGAAGAAAACAGAAGGCGGCATTTACCTTCTCTGTCTGCCATCATTCAGCCAAGTGGCTGTTTAAGCAGCTGGCCAAATCCAGAAGATGCTGGCTCGGCTAGAACAGGGGAAACAGTAGCCCAAATAGTAAAGGAGTCCAGGGACACGGAAATGAGGCAGCATTATTAGGCAAGTTTAGGCATTTTCTGGTATTAGGAACTAATATCTGTAGCGGGCTTTGCAAGTGAGGGCCAGATGGGTTAAAAGAAAATAGACAAAGATAGGTGCTCAAGTTTGGACTTGTTAAAATGCACCATTAAATTTCATTTAAACAGGTATAGTAACACAGACGACAGAGAAGGCCCTGGTAGGAGGAGTTACAATAACCTCACTTTATCCTGAAGAAGACGTAAACAGAAGTTTTAGCTGTACAAAAAGCAGGGAAAAAGGTGGGTTCATAGAGGATGCTCAGTAGAAGCCTGCAATACTGGCTGTTTCTTTTACTAAATACCCTCTCTTTTCCCCTGCTTTCTATAGCTAAAATACCAACCCAATCAATCCCTAGTGAAAAGATATCTAAAACAAGAAGGGACTTGGGGAATAAAAAGAAAGATCTTTTACAAAAAAAGACAGCAAATCTTTTGCTGTGTAGTTCATTCTGATGGTGACTCTTCCAGAGAGAAGTAGCAGAGAGATGGGCTCAGTATTGTCAATCCTCTACATTAAAATATAGTTGTAGGATGGGCACAAGGAGTGTTTTTTGTATTTTATCCTGCTCTGTTGACACTTAGACTTTTGGTTTACTCCCAGCATATATTCTCAAGATCCTCTCTGCAGTTATTATTTTGAATACTCCCATCTTTCACTGTGAAAAATGTTTTGCTGAGATCTGTGTGTGATCCCAGCCTTAAAGAACTAGACAGTGTTGAAAAGTCTGTGGTAAACATATCTGGTTGCAAATTTCCTTACACCTTTGATGGCAATAACAAAGTTGAAGTGTAGTTATGCAGCTAAGTGAGGGCATATTTAGAACACCCACATATCTGTTGAATTGTCCAAACAGTTTGGAGATGTATTTAAATAAATCCCGAGCTGTGTTATGTTTTTCAATAGAATTGAATACCTTTAAATGCAGACTAGTCTACTGAGGCTGATGGTTAACGTGCCTCTGTCATGTTCAACATTTCAAGGATCATATTTCAAAGAGAGTTTATTTTTAAATTGTGTTTCAGTCTGCAGTTTTGAAAAAAAAATATCAGCAAATGGGGCTAAGTAAAAGTGATCACTTTTATCTTGTCAGTATTAATTTTCCAAACAATATTTGGAATAATTTCATATTCTGTTTAAATTAAATACTTTCAATTCTCTCAGTAAAAAGATAGCACAGCTTTTGAATATACTTATTGCCTCCTTTTCCTCTCTGTACTTCTGGTGCCTGCTTGCTTCACAGTCATGTCTGAGCATAAAGCTGACTGTGACTGTGAGCAGATTTTTGCTTTTAGTTCCTCCACAGTGAAGGCTGGAGAGTCAGTGATAGCTGTGACTGCTGCAACTCATCCCTACAGGAACTTTAATTTTGAAAATGGAACTGGAAGTCACGGATGTCTCTTTGTTACGTGAAAGATGGATGAATATAGCAGCTTGTTCAATAAAATAATTGAATCAATTACATAAATTTCAGTGGGTTGAATTCCTTTGAAAAATAAAAGTAATTAGATTATGCATGCTATAATTTCCATAGGTAAAGCTAAAATAATTGTTGTCTCAATTCTGGAAACTTTCTTCCTTTTATGGTGTTTATACAGTTCAGTTAGTCTGTGTCATGGTGGTGACTGTCATGCTTGGAGATTGCTTTATGTTCTTGTGTTGAAAGAAGAAAGCAATGGAGCTTTTAAAAATTTTCTGTTGGTTTTTTTTTTTTTCTGTGCTACGTAAATTGAGGCTGTCAAAAGAAGTAAAACCAGAAAAATTTTGTTTCTGTGTTTAATCAGTAAGTCTAAGGAAGCTATTTTAACAGAAAATCACACTTGACTTGTAGGGTCATGCTTCTCCTGTAGTCAGCACTTTATTGAGTAATGCTATAGCACAACTCCCAAAGGTGCAGTCGTGGGGAAACTTCTCGGGTGTTTTTTACATCTAGCAGCAAGGGCAGCTCTTTCACCCAATATCTCAGGCTTGTCCAAATCCCGTTTAGTGTTAAATGGAGTTCATGTCTAACAGGGAAGGAGATCTCGTTGCAGAGTATGATAAATGTCTCTAAGACTGCTTTGCCACATCTGTAGAAAAGAAACAATTCAAACATGGTGTTAGGGCACTATAAAATGAATGGCATTGCCATCCTCTGCAGGCTGGCTACAGGGAAGGATGATGTTTACATGGGAATATTTATGTGTTGTGTTTTATTTTGCTGCTGGTAGCATTTTCTGATGATAATTTTTTTTTCTCTTTCTCCTTTTGCTTTTCTAAAACTTAGATAGCTTTAAGAGTTGGGGGTCTGTTTTCCCACACACTCTATGTCCTGTACAATACTGAGAAATAGGCAGGGTGGTTTATCTGAATTTTAAAAGCATGAACATTAACTGAAACATCTTGTTTTATTTAAATGAACCAAAATTTATCTGTGACTAAGATTCACTGAATTAGTTTAGATGGATTTAGGGTTTTTTTTTAAAACCCCGAAGTATTAATAAGGGAGGCAATCAGTAAATACAATAGTGTTTATGGTATAACTATATCCCAAAATAGCCTGATTTGTGTCGTCAGTGTGTACCAGACAAATCTTGTGTCTATCACAGTAAATGTTAGATTGAAAGTTCCTCATGACAAGTTGTTGGTTATCTACCTGGGATTATGCAAATATTTTTTGGTTGGTTGGTCAGTTTGTTGGTTAATTTTCAAGGTTTTTTAGTATATTGGGAAAAACCTGCAAAGGTATCACGGAGAGTTAATGCCGCTCATACCAATATTTGGGTAATCACTGCAACTTTTTAAACCCTATTATCAACCAATAAAATATACACTCAAAGCACACCCAGGCTTTGTATTGCTTTTGAGAGCATTTCCAAACAACTCTGTAATAAATTATTCCATGAGTTTGAAATTTTTCATATCCAGATCATCCAGGCTGAGTTAGGCAGGACTCAACTGGAGCACAAACTGGACTGGTTCTCATGTGAAGTATTTTTGACTGTTTTTTGTGAGCAAAATTTAACCAAGTAAGAGGGTGTTTTGCTTAAGGAAACTGTTATGATATTCCTGGGTTCATTTTAACTCTTTTTCAAAATTGTTTATATATTAGCTATGCAAGAAATTTGTTTAGACTATAAGCCTACAACTTCTGGTCTGAGGTCTGGTCTGTAATTGATGTATTATGGTCTCCTCTAATTTTGTATGAAGTTTATAGATCAGAAAAACATCACCATGTAGACAGTAAAAAGTGCCTTTGCTCATATATCAAAACTTACTTGAGATGCTGGTGTAATTTATACCAAGAAGATATATGATCTTACTTTAAAGAGGCATTAAAGGTAAAGGGAGATTTTTTTTCCAGTGGACTTCCAGAGTTTTCTCCCCTCTAGGTACATAAATATATAATACTTGCAGAACTCACGAGACATCTTCCACTTGTTCTCTTTTTAACCAAGTAGGAAAAGTAACAGATAACTGTAGCAAGAGACATAAAATTATAGAAGGTTTAGGCTCTGCTGAATAGACCCTCCTTTCTCAACAAATTTCTCAGAAAAAATATTTATGAACTCCCAACCTTAATTATATTACCCCAAGCATTACTGCTATGACAATAAAGAGAGGGCAAGCACATCAATTATATACCAGAAGAAAGGAGAAACTGTACTGACACAGAATTTCTACATGGAAAGCTGCCTGTATCATCTCTTGCTCTGTGGGAGCCACTTCCCTAAGGCATAGGATGGCCCTCATGTTCATCCAAGTGCATGACCATGTACTTCAATACTCCTGAAAATGGACACACCAACAGCACCTTTGTGCATTATCTTCTTCCACCAATACTTGCCAAAACCATGTGAAGTGGTGTTTAGTGGCAACTTAAGGTGCTTTGTTGTCATACAAATAGCTGTAGTTAAGTAGCTTTTAACCACAATTTCTACATTTTTTCGTGGAAAATTTTATATAGAGCACTGCAGTCAGTAAAAACTATCGTGTGGATTATATACAGTGAGAAGTTATTGTCTGCTATGTGCAGTGGATTTACTGCATTTAAAGGAACCAAAAATTTCATAATTGACCTGTTTAAAAACCAAAAAGACAAACCAAACCAAACCAGTGTGATATTGGTGTGATATTTATTTAGGATATGTGGTCCTCAGGAAGATATTGCATAACTTTTCCTGGGCTTTGAAAAGCAACAGGACTGATTGTGTAGGTTAGTTAAACATGGGGTTTTTTTACTTTATAGTCTGTGCTGAGCTGAAGGTTTTGATGACTGAAGTGGTGCCTAAGCTGGTTTGTGTGACTGATACCTGTATTCTTTTTGACTTTTTAGTCTTTTTTTTTCTCTTTACTAGAGAAGGGATTGAAGGAATAGGATCTGTGGCAAAAGACTGTCGTACCCAGACAATGAAACTGTATACAGAGAGAATCTGTTTATTAGTCCTTTAAGGATCTTACCAAAAGGAACATTGTGCTTACCTGCATCATTATGATGTAAAAGAGTTCTGTGATCCAAAATAGATTGAAAATAGTTTCTTTTGTGGTGCTGCAGCTTCAGATATTAAGATATCAGCATAACGTGCTTTAAAGTTTGCTGCAGTCCTGTGAGAGAGAAAGTAGTGGGTTTTTGAGAGATGTTGATATGCAGCTCTGTTTAGGGAGCAAGTCTGTATTTAGATGTTTATTGTTAAGCAATACTGAAGGGCACTTTTTTTACAATAAATCATAGTTACTCCTTTATTTATTCTTTTAAATAGGTAATTCATTCCAGCTTTTAAATGATGCTGTGTAGAGGAATCTTATTTGTCCTTTGGGTAAGGTTGTTAAATATGAGAAAGGATGGCTAATGTGCATTTCCATAAGGAGGGACAGCGTATATGAAAAGATAAATGTAAGTGAGAGTATATGTCTGCCAAATATAAGTCAGCTTGCTGGAAGAATTTAAAAGAGAAACAAATTAAGCTTATGCTTGACTTGTTGGTGTTTGAGAACTGTGCATTTCCACACTAGCTAATCAGAAATACTTGTTGTGCAACTCAGGGTTGCATTTGTACCACTGCAGATGAAGGATACTCAGAAACTGGAGACTTTCACTGTGTGGTACTCCCCAGCTTGCAATTCTGACATCTCCCAGCCTAGCAAGAGGAACAGACAAGGCAGCACGCTAATGACCTCCTTGAGTTATAATTAGGCTGTCTTAATATTTCATTGATGCAGCCAACATGCTGTTTCATTCTGATGCAGCTCTGCTGTGCTTATGTTTGTGATATCCAAGCAGGCAACAAATACATGCCAAAACCCAAGAGTGAATGTGGGAATAATTTAAGTAATGCCTGACTTGCACCATTGGAACCATATCAGTAGCTTTTCCTGTTTCTAATTACCAAACTCCACTCTTTACACATTTTGATGCCTCTCCATGAGGCTTGTTATTTTTCACCCTGAAGTAAATAGGAAGTCCCATTCCCACCAGTACAAGGTGGCATAACTGCTTGCCCTGTTTTACTCTTCTCTCAGTGCCTGCTGGTGGCCAGTTGGACTCAAGATATTGGGCTGCGAGTTCTTGTTGGTCTGAACCAGTGTAACTGGTGCACCTGGCAGGTGCTATTTATCCACACTGATAAAATTTGTCTTTATTGTGAATGTTTTTCTCAGAAAAGCTGCGAGAATATCTGGGGACTTGACTGTACTGACCCTGTTCCTCCGTGTATTTGGTATGGTCCTTACTTCCTCAGAGAAAGATCAGTTTGGTAGACTTTTGTATGGAGTCATTTCCACATTGCCATTTTTCATGTGTCTAGAAAGTTTATGTTCATGTATCAGGATTCCAGAGGCAGACTGAATTGAGAGGCACTTCCCTGGGCTGTGATAAAGCTCTACATGGGAATGCCATTTTAGTCCAGATGATGATAAATGGGATACATCAAACACAGGTAAGAACAATTTTAGAGCTGCTTTTGGGGAGACCATTTATTGTGCATCATTTCCGGAACAGTCAGCGTGATTGTCCAAGGTGAAATTGTTTCTTTCCTGTGTGTCCAGTTCAATGGTGGTTTTTGATTGTTTACTCTGAGTTAATGAGAAGAGAGCCATTTTAGAACCAGGTTTATTTTGGCTGTGAAAACACTGAGGAGGAGGAGTTAGTGAAAAAGGTTTTTCCTGTACTGTTGTAAGGCCGTTCCTCTGAACAGGGAAAAGAATGGTTAATGGAAAGAATCTATAGGTCAGAAAGATCAGGAATTCTTTTTCATGTAGTGATAGTATAGAAGTACCTTGGTGGATAATACTGACCTTTTGAGAGGGGATGATGTTTTTTTTGCTCAGTGCGTGTCTTGATGGTGAAGCAGTCACTGATTTTATTCTTTGTTACATGAATGTCTATCACTAGCAAACTCCAAACAACTGCAAAAGTAAGTTGAATGTGTTTCTAATTTTTGTTCTTCTAATTTGCTGAAATACATGAGAGCTCACTGTCTGAAAAAAAATTGAGTGGTTCAGGGGAAGGAGGTGTTTTACTGGAGCTCTCCTGCGTGTTCAGAATTGTTTAGATGGTCAGAGATTTGCTGAGGGTAATCATTTAATGATGAGATGTTTTTCTTTAGTAAGTAGATGGCACTGCTTGGTCCAAGTTCCCTCGTGAACTTATGTTTATCACATTATATAAAGAAGTATTATTCTCAGCAGGTTCTTAAAATTAGATTTGTTGTGTCTGTGTTTGGCTTGAATGAAGAGTTTTTACATTTTTTGTGTCTATCCAAAAATGCTGCTTCACCTTATTTGTAAGCCTTGACTCACCGATTAATTTTCTGCCTGTATCTGCTGGCTGTTACAGCGCAAACAGACTGATTTTTGTTATTCTCAATAGTTCAAGTAAATTAGGGCATGGAGCTTCTTTCATTATCTTACTGAGAAACAGCTTTCCAAGTTTTCTTATTGTTTCTTATTGGTTTAGATTTTGAATCTTTCCAGATTATCAGTGTCTTCTATAAAGTGTGGGCAGTGTAAGAGAGTATTGCAATAATGGGTTTGTTAATATTGTATGCAATACAAACCCATTTTCCTCCTTCTCAAGAGAGTACTCCTTAATGTTGTCTGGCCCTGCTGGTCTTTGTTTTCAGATTGTTTCCCTCCTGTACATAGGGTCTCTTGTTTTAAAGTAAAATAAAGCAAGCAAAAGAAAAAATATCTGGCACTAATTGATGGAGAAGCTCTGTTCTGATCACACGTGGAGACTTTCTACCCACATAGCCACCACTTTTTGATAATGATTATTTACGCTGATGCAAGCTAACATGTTTTTCTTGCATTTAAATGGAGTAAGAACGTTCCCATTGCCTGTGAGCTAGGAAAGCAGTAAGTAAGAACAAGGGAATATTCCTTCATTTTTATGGGACAGTTCCTTTTAAATTCAAGTATAAAAGTATTAACTTGGGAAATGTTGGCTAGACAAGGCCTGTAATTAAACATTAAGCAATTAGGATAAAATACCAAATTGTAAAATAACTATATGTGTTAGCATTGCTTGTTCTGTCCATTGAGACTTGCATCTTTTGTGAAAAGACACCACATAATCCTGCAGGTTGACAGCCTGTTACACTACACGTGCACAAGGAAAGGATGAGTAACATATTTATTCATGGATGGTCTGTACGTTTCAGGTGGCGATACTTTTGAAAGCATTTTAGAGGAAGGAGACAGGTATGACGTTTCTTGCACATAAATGGACACTGCTACTTCTGTTTAGCTGCCACAGACATTTGTTGAAGGAAGACTTAAATCACAAATATTACTCAAGTACTTTAAAAATATTATTAAGGAGATAGACAGTTTTTTGGTTCAAAATATGTACTCAAGTTTCAAATAATTATATTAAAAAAAAAAACCCAACACACAAAACCACAAAGCTTCAAGATGAATGCTATTCAGAGATACAGATATTAGCTGAAAAATTCTTCTCTAGATTATTAAGTTGCTAAAAACTGGGAAGTAAATCATAGGAATGCCTAGAAAATTTTCACTTGAGAGGTCATCAGTACACTGAGAAGGATTTTTATTTTCATCAGCTCTCTGGGAAGATGAGCTCACACTGGGATGAGCCAGCAGTGTGGCCAAGAAGGCCTGGCTTGTGTCAGTAACAGCGCGGCCAGCGGGATCAGGGGTGTCATTGTGCCCCTGTACTGGGCACTGGTGAGGCCGCACCTCAAGTGCTGTGTTCAGTTCTGGGCCCCTCACTAGAGGAAGAACATTGAGGTGCTGGAGCAAGTCCAGAGAAGGGCAATGGAGCTGGGGAAGGGTCTGGAGCACAAATCCTATGAGGAGCAGTGGAGGGAGCTGGGGTGTTTAGCCTGGAGAAAACGAGTGTGGGTAAATTAATCTCCTTTTACATATTTGACAAAAACTGTACTGGTTTTGGAGTCTGCAGTACAGAGTAAAGAAATAGTTATAATCTGTTAGAGTAATCAAAAGCAGCACATGGAGTTCATTGCAAATAATATTTTAAAATAGATTAAAAGTGTTAATACATTATGCTTTCTGCAATTACTGAAGAGAGAACTTTATTCTTTTGGGAAAAGAAAGGCATAATGAAATAGCTTTGAAAGGGTAGTTGGTTTAGATGAGAAATGACAGGAGACACATTAGATAAAAACGGCTTAGATTTTTGTTTCTGAAATGAGAAAATGGTTTTCAATAAATGTTGAGAAAATTAATAAATGATGGTATATATATCACCATGACCAGATTTGACCAGTTCATTTGGGCTGCATGAAGCCATTGTGTATTCTGGAAAAAAGAAAAGTACTGTCTTAGTGTGCAAAATACAGTGTTGGAGTAGCAAACAAGGTGGCAGTCTAGGCAGTTACTGGCTTTGTCATATGTAGAGTTGGACATTTGTCATTTTCTGTATATTCTGAAGTCTTCTAAAGTGCGACAGCTGCAGATCCATAGACCGGGGTAAAAGCAGAGTGTGTTTGTCAGGGGAGAGCCCTTCCGTGTCTATTCCTGTCTTCCAGGTCAGGACGCTGAGGAGGTTTGGCAGCAAGATTACAGTTTCCAAAGTACTGGTGCTATATAGTGAAATATTTAAATGACTAAATTAATGTGTGATTACACAGTGTGCAATTGTATTGTGTTAATATTGTATGTTTGTATTTCAATGATGGCAATGCCTGTGCAGCAGCAGCCCTTGTCTCTGCAACATGAGGAGCACAAACAGGGATTTTCTTGCTGTTTTTTTGTTGGTCGGTGTTGGTTTCTAAAAGTACTATCTAAAGTTTCTGCGCTGTCTCAGCTGGACTTCCCTCTTTCAACTGCTGAACTGTTGCACTGAGTCTCGTGTAGGTACGATTCCCTCGTGCTCTCTAATCAACTGGTGGGGGGTTGGGCATTAATTAATATTGTTACAAGTAATAGGGAGGCAGAAAAGATCAGAAGGGGACAACAGAGTGAAAAATAGACTGTTTATCATTAATTGTGTACTTTGCCATTTATAAGCTGTGCTATTCTAAAACTCGGTGTAATTATAAGAATAACTCAGAGGGAAAAGAGGAAATGGTTTGCTTGCTTTCGCTGATAAAGATCTGCTGTGTTCAGTATTTCTTAGAGTCAGGATCCTAGTTTGAGGAGGAAAGAAGACTCTTCATTTATACTGGCTTTATAATGAAATACCTGTGGCAGTCCCAGATAATAACAAGCCCATGCTTTAGTGACAGCAGAGGTGTGAGATCCTCTGAATGATGAAGAGGTAAAAGTTTACTACTGGTTTTCATTGCTTCAGTCGCAGTAAGGACCTCCAGAACCTGCAGAGAGCTGTGTTTTCAGAAATGGAGCACAAGGTACTTTCTGGAAACAAAACTTCCTTGTGAGATCCCACCTTGGGCAAATAAAACATTAGCTCTACTTGATAAAAATATTCTAAAGTCAACAGTAGGCAAAGAGCAGCTTCACTTGATCATTGAGAAGAAAATACATAATGCCTCAGGGAGTTAAAGTAGCCCCATTTTTTGGTTAACAAGCACAAATACAACTTTAAGAGTGTATATAATTTTTCTATTAGTTTGAGGACCAGGAAAATTCATAGATAGTGTCTGAAAGTGTTTTGAGAGTCTTTTCTTTACTATATGAGGATTTGACCCTCCAGCCTGCAAGTCTTGTCTTATTTATATAACTTTGAGTGCAGATTTTATTGTAAGGAAGACTGACTCTTCTCAAATGTTCATAGTAGGTTAGTTTAGATACTTGACATTGGTGAAAAACTCATTGAATCAAAACCTTTAGAATATCAGGAGAAAAAAATCCTATTACATCATCACATCTGGTTTTCTGCTGTTTCTCAGAGAGATTATATTCATATTAGACTCTTGCTCAATTTGATCTTATCCAAAGGATTGGGGTGATCTAAACATATTAACTCAAATTTTGAAGGTTTCACTGGGGTATGAACACATCATTCTGAACATCTGTAATAATTTAATTACAGGGAACTTTCTGAATCACAGGTAATTGTCTTCCAAGAAAATTATGGGTGATTATTATTGTATTGGATGTGAAAATGAACAGGCCATTTGAGAAGATGAATGTCTTTTTTTTAAGCTTGATTTTGTTACCTACATTTACAAACCATAAAAGTAATGTTTATTCAAATGAATAGTGTGACAAAAGCACAATGACATTGTGGTATTAAGTAAAAAAGGGAGAAGTGTGTTTTATGGAATGACGTGCAATAAGATCTCACATTTGTTAACAGAGGAAATGTATGGATTCTAGTCAGTTTCAAATACTGCCTTTTCTTTCCACTTTAAATTATGCAGTAAACAGATTAATTAATTAATTAATTGCAATAACAAGGTCCACTGGTTGATACCTTCTGCTTGCCTTCACATCCTTTGTGGGGAAGGAGGCTGCGCTGTAGCCGTGAAAGTCATCCACACTGTAATAAAATTGTAAAATGTAGTGGTGCATATGTAACCTTATATTCCATGGCGAAAAGCATGTGCTCGTCTCGCTTTCCTGTTGCTATGTACTGCACTTTTTGGGACATAATTTCAAGCTGGCTGAGATCCAGGCTCAGTATAGTCAGTCACAACTGTGAAGCTGATGTTTGACTATTGGGATCAGCCATGGGAGGGACTCTGAGGGTTTCTTTACTCTTGGAGAAAGAAAAGAAGGTGGTGCATGAGGATATTGTCAGTGTTGTAATACGGGCATTTAGATAAAATGTAACATCTGGCTGATTACCAAGCAGTTCGTTGTGCAGGTGCAGGATTATTTTAGCACTGCAATTATGCCAGGTTTTATTATTATTTTTATGCTTCATTTAATTATCAAACAAGAACATTTGTGAGACCCTTACTAAATTAACTTTGCGGGAGAACACGGATTTGTAGGATAGTTTGCAGGTTCTGCTCATTTTTACTCTGTGTGGTGTATAGCATTGCAGCTTTATCACTGTGTAGTGTTTTTAATTAAAGAAAAAGAAACAAAAAATACTCTATTTGTCAGTATGGTTGTAAGAAATCCTTTAAAATAATGTAAGTGGGGACTTTCTGAGCTTCCATAGCTGTATGTATAGTAACATATCTCTCACTGACCTTCTCTAAAAGTAGAGTTGGGCCCCAAGCTGTGCCTGAGCTTTTATATGGCCTCGTGGTCTTCTACAGTAAAGGACACAATTATTTCTGATGCAGAGTGGCAGAAACTTGCCACTAGAAATGAAACCAGTATCATCTCCTCTTTGCTTGCTGAGATATTCCCTTTGACATTGATCTTTACACTTTAGCTGCAGCAGAAAAATGGCAAAGGCTACACCAGGAGAAAATGTCCCTCGACAGCTTTGGAGCAAACCTGGACTTATGACATGGGTTTAGGTGTTGAGTTCAGAACTGAAGGGCTCTGTTTCACACATACACACTCCCTCAAGGACATGGTGTCTGGGTGCTTTGCTGAGATATAAAACCTCTAGGGGAGGGAGAAGCAGCAGTAGCTCCATCAGTGCTCAGTCAAATCAAGTGGCCTGGTTTTCTGTCCTCATTGTCATGTAGAAGATAGGGCCAGTTTTCTCTCTGGTTAAAATTATTTGTGGGAGTCTGTTGATGCCTTTCAATACCTACTGGTGTATTTCCTTCTTTTTTAATAATTATAGTAAGTATGACAATAAGTAAGACTTGTACAATTTTGTAGGACTTGTAGTTCCTTCTGTCAAAATCAGCCGCTCTGCCTCCAGTCTCACGGACACAATTGCCAGATGTCTTACCAAACCAAGCTGTCAGAATAGCTTTTTTGGTTTTAAATTTCAGTGAGGTGTATAAGATGGAAGAACTTTAGATTATTTCTGAATGCAGGAAGCAGCAAATATTTGCTTTAGCACCATATATTTATTGTACTTCTTTTACCTTTGCACCATCCTGTCCAAACTCTGCATCATGCACTTGATCACTTGCAAGGTCTAGGGAATATGATGGATGGGATGTCTTGTGGCATAGAAGCTGTTCAGGTGTAAAAGATACAGAGATTTCAAGGGGGGTTCCATCTTGAGATCTGACAAGGTTAGGTCCCCGTAACTCCAATGCTGTACTAAAGTTCTGGCAAGCTGGGTTGCTTCAGAACATTTTGGAACGTGGCTGATGTTGAGGGTTGGAGATTGTTTGGCTTGTTGTTTTTCGTTTGTTTATGTGTGTGTGTTTGTTCTGTTTTGGGGATTATTAAAGATAATTTAAATCTATTTTTAATGTAATATTTTATTAAATGGGCAAATCAGCCCTTCAGAGTTTGAATCACATTGCTGTTTAGCAAGAAGCTCACTTCAAAGCGTAACTGGCTGCTAAATAATAATAGAAGATAGGAAAAAAGTAGAGAAGATGAGAAACCAATGCTTGTATTTAAACTTTCTTAAAAATTTGTGTCAGTGGTTTAATCTAAACTGAAGGGCACAAAAAAGCTCTTGAGCCTTTCTGGTGGCTTGCAGCTCAAATGTCAGTAGTCTATGCAGTTTTTGTTACTTTGAATTCTACCTGATTTCAAATTTTGTTATCCATGTCTCATAAATCTGCATAACATCCAAAATAGAAGATATATTTGGAGCCAGGAATTAAAATCAATGCATTTTCTCTGAAAAATGGAGTAGGAATGAGTGTGGTAACTCGTAACCTGGCTCTTAAGGATATTATGTTTCCTGAACACTTTGAAAAAAGGGTGATTTTTTAAAACTAATTTTCAGTTATTTTTAGCAGCTATGTCTTTAAGAACAATGAGAAATTACTTGGATAATAGTGAAAACTGAAAACAGGAGCTTTGCTCATTGAGTCTGCTTCAGTGAGCTATAAATCTCTTTCTGCAGCTCATGCTGGCTGAATGATGCAGGTAGAGAAATATGGCAACAGAAACCAGCAGTGAGAATGAGAGAGGAGTTTGGTAAAAACATTTGACTGATCTTTGTCCTGAGTAACATAAACCTTGGCTTACTTGTATTAGTCTGTCTGCCTTCCAGTGTGTTTACTCAGTGTGTTAGCTCATATTTAAGCTGCTGTTACTTGTCTTATTGACCATTTCCAATTGCCTTAATTCATGCCTATCCTTCACTATTTGACTAAGGTTACCGAAATGCTTTGTTCCCATCACTCTTAGCAATTTTAATTGGCTATTCTATCAATTTCAACATAGTACCTGGTATGTTTATTTTAGAGTGTATTTCTTTTGTAAAACATTGGAGGGGCAGGGAGCTGAATATTCTCATGTTTTGCTAGTAGCCTAAGGTTCACTGTGATTAAATGGGAAAAGCCTTTTTATAGATGTTTCAATGGAATGTAAAATCCATAGTGGCAGTATCCAAATGCATTTGGGTTCACATGAGGCTTTGTGACTTACTTTTCAAACATAACACTATTAAAAAGATGGTCAGCTGAAATTTAGATTGGCTGAACTCAGCAGTTATTAGGCATGGAGAATTTAAATAGAATGGGATTCTTGAGAAGAATGCAGTTGTTTAATTGAAAACAAGATGAACTATTCAACTCTTCATTCACTCTCACGGTACTTCAGTGAAGGTTGTATAGGGAAAAGTCCATTAAATCACCTCAGGGAGCGTCTAAAGAAACAAAAGAATGATTAGTAGGCAGTGGCACTCATCGCTCCTGGAACTTTTTCAGGCAACAAGTTAAAATGAGTTCAAAACATGGAGCATTTTTACACTTATCTTGGTATACTCCCTGCTGTCTGTGAGGGGAAAAAAGTACATGGAAATAGAAGATAAATCTGCTCATTATACCTAATGTGAAGTGGGGAGAAAGTTAATGCTTTTATCCAATTTGTATTCCATAATGAGATCCAAACAATCTAGTGTCTTTTTTTCAGAGTAGTGTGCTAATGTCTCTTTAAAATCCATTTGAGAATCTAGTTGGAGACAAATGAGGCTCAAGTGAAGATGGAAGGCTCTGCACCCAGCCAGGGGTGCTGCATAGGTATTGCATGGTTTGTATGCAAGTGAAGGAAGCATAAGGATGGGAATTGGACGATTGGAGGGTCCATGTATGGACCGTGGTGCCGTGGCACAGAGAATCATTGAACTGTTTAGGTTGGAAAAGACCTCCAGGATCATTGAGTGCTACTGTTAACCCAGCACTGCCAAGTCCTCCACCAAACCATGTCCCCAGGTGCCACATCGACACTTCTTTTAATACCACCAGGAATGGTGACTCAACCGCTTTCTTGGGCAGTCTGATCCAATGCTCGACAACACACTCAGTGAAGAAATTTTCCCTAATATCAATGCTACAACTCCTCTGGTGCAACTTGAGGCTGTTTTCTCTTATCCTATCACTTTTAATTTGGAAGAGACTGACACCCACAATAGAGATACATATGATATATGATTAAAAATATGCTGTATATATATGTATAATGTATGAAGACATATGCATGGCAGTGTTTGTTTGTAGCTGGACTCAATGATCTTAAAGGTCTTTTTCAACCTAAATTATTCTATTCTATTTAGAGTCAGGTCCTTAACCCTTTTTCAGTGTGGATGGTGTCCTGCTTTATGAATAGCCTGGTTATGCCCCTGGGGGAAGAGTAATGGTGTTTGTCAGAGTGGCAAAATCTAGTTCCTGGAATCCAAACCGGTGACATATCTTGTTTACTTTATCACTGCTTCCTTTTGTAATCAATCTGAAAGTTCAGCTGTTGCAGAAAAATGACAAATGGTTGGTGCCCTGTATCTGTGGAAACTATCTGGGAGCTATTGTAAAGGCTGGTGAGGCCTTAGCTGGTACAGACATAATCTCATGAATGGCAGAGCAATTGGAATCTGAGAGGTAGAATGGAGGTCTTAAAAATATAAAAGAAACATTACAGAATGCCTGATGAAATCAGATAAAGCTGTGATTTATTTCATATGGAAAGGAATAAGAAGCTGATGTTTGTGTTTGGCTGCAGGTTTGCTGAAATATTTTCAAACAAACACAGATCTTTTTTCCTTGGAGTCTGGTATGTCTTGAGAGCTGTGTCTGAAATTAAACATATCAGATGGTTCCTCCCTACTGCCCTCTTACAACATTTAGAGGAAAGGTAAATGTGGGTGCGGTAAAGGTCTCATTTTTATTTTGCCCTAAAGTGTCAGGCTCTCCTGAGCAATACCATTTATGCAAGTAGGAAGTGTTCTATACGTTTAAAAAGGTTTCATGAAGAATTTGGTCTTGAATTTTAAAAATTTTAATGAACTCAGATGATATGAATTCAGCTGCTCGCGTCATGCAGCAGCTGCGAGTGGAAGCGTGATGTTAAGTTATATTTAAGCAAACTCATTTAAGCACTAAAAGGATGGGATGTAAAAACAAGCCCAAACAAAATTTAAAAACCAACAACAACAACAACAACAAAAAACCCTGCAGTATCTCAGAACAGAAAAAGCTATATGTTGTTGATAAAAAACATTTCCTTGACTGAGGAAAGAGCTATATTAATTAGTGTATTTAAATGATTCTCCCTAAATGATAAAAAGACAGACATAAGAAAGAAACCTAAGACAGAAAGAAGATGGAAATTAGGGCAGCAATAGGATGGGTGTTCTCTACAAAACAGAGCTTTTTAGAAAGCGTTCAGACAAAGCACAGGAAATGGCCCGCAGCCTTTTGGAACTGCTGTTTGGAGTGTTTCTCAGGTTCCTAACTGGACCCTAGATCTCAGCTGAGTTGAATGGGAGAGACTGAAAACCTCGGGAAGTTACAGCATTGATCACTGGCCTTGTGCACAAGGTCATCTCTATTAACAGACATCACTGAGTGTGGAAGGTCAGGGTCAGTGGAATGTGATAGGCATAAATCCAATTTAAGTGTGCTTTAAACACTTTAGCGCCTGCCTCTCAGGCCTCCTATGGATTCCTTATTTCAGCTGAAGTTGGATGCTGATTTGCATCTGAGGTATTGGGATAAGGGATCATCATTAATATCTCCCTAGACATTTAGAATTAGCCACTAAAATTTGAAAACAGCCAAAGCATTGTGTAGTTACCACTGCTATTGGAGGTGCCACGTTTCTGCATATAATTCTGAAAGTTACTGTGCATTTGATCATCGTGGTGAATGGCGTGGAGGTGGGCTTTTCAAACAAAGTATTGACTGAACATATCTTGAAATCTGTTTGCAAAGCTATCTCTGTCCAGAGCAAAAAAGATACCACCCATTCTAGAAAGACTACATGGGTATTTTAGAATCTTAAAATAGATAATTGAAAATAACTTTTCATTTAAAAAGAGAAAACTTCTTTAAAAATAAAGCTCTTTGATGTAAAAATAAATTAAATAGATAAATCTTTCTACCAGAACAGGGCAAAGAGAAAGCATGTTTTATTCATGTAGCAAGCTGCTATTTTACATTGATGCAAATAAAACTACATGTGAACTAACAGCTGCTCTCCCAACAGATTGTTGCATCTCACAGTCTGCGAAGGGAGCACAGCTGGAGAAATCTGCAGAACATTTTTACCTGTAAATTAAACATAAACTAGGAAAGCATTAAGTACTGTACTTATAATAGCATCAATGTTTCCAAAGGGTTTCCCCATGAAATATGTAGGGAAAATTGACTCTGTTTTTAGGCTGTCTTCTACAAAATATCCAGCCAACTACTAATTTCCAAGGTATTCATTCCTACCTCAAGCACTTCACTGTCTGTCAATGCATTGCAGATGTTTTACTGGGACTAAGCAGGCTAGCATTTTCTCTGACAGAGTATGAGTGTGAATACCGTTTCTACCTGAAGGTGTGTTGTGTCCTTCCTTTGAGTAAGATGTTGATCTAGGGTGGAAAACAGGTACCCAAAGAAATCCTTACATCATCTCTAAAAGAAGATATTTCTGACTCAGAGAAGTCAAATCTGTGAAGTAGGTTTGCTGCGTCTTCTGTTGTTTGAGAAGACAAACTGTGTTCTTTCCTCTATTATGTAATTCAGACATTTGAGGAAAACGGTGGTGATTGGATGTGTTTCTGAAGGGGTGAGGAAGAATTACAGCCTAAGCATTTTCATAATGTTAAAGTTAGAAGTGGCATCTTTTGCCATGACTGATTAAATAAAACCTGAAAATCACTGATTCACAAATTGGGAAATACAAGGCTGTAGTACCTACCTTAATA
>VZRQ01000114.1:220155-508539 GCA_013397975.1 Machaerirhynchus nigripectus | reverse complement strand
CCCCCCCCCCCCCCCAAAAATTGCCTGTCAAAGAGAGAGGTAAAACTGTCACTCATCAACCTTGACCATAGTGCTGTGTGTCAGTGTGACCATTTTGTCTGGCAGATGCTACTCGGTAAGATGAGCCAGGAGCCAGCATGGGAAATGATGAGAAGGGAGCCAAGTGGTTAAATGTATAAACTTCAGAGGCCATTAGACTAGTAGGTAAAAGGGAAATCAGTGTGTCAGTCTTTTGTACACTGGATAAATATTTGTGCATTTGCTGAAGGCAGAATAGACCAAAGTGTAAAAACATACCAATTCTTTATAAAAAAAAAACCAACAAACCCAAACCATCCAGCTGTTTCTCTGAGCTGGACTCTTCATCATGTAATTCTCTAACAGAAAACACAGGTAAATTTGCATATAAGATACAGTATAAAAGAAATGCAAAGTTTTCGGTTTGAAGGGTTGTAAATCATTGCACTGTTTACAGCTATGAACTCCATGGCCAGATACTGATTATGCTTAAATATTTATATAACTCCCAGCAGCAGTTAACGGCTTCCCCTGAAAGAAAATAATCTTTCTAGTAATTTGAAGGATTTACCTTTCATTTATCTTTCATTGTTTGTTTTTGGTTTTGTGGGGTTTGGGGTTGGGGCTTTTTGTTTTGTTTTTTTTGGTTGGGGTTTTTTCAGTTGGCTCCTCGGTTGGTCAATGTTGTTGTTGTTGTATGGGGTTGGTTGGTTGGGGTTTTTTGCTTGTTTTTCTTTTGGTTTTGGTTTTCTTAATATACCAGGTAACATTTAGCTCTTTGTAGCTTGAAATGCTTGTTTTCATTTTATAGATCAGTGCTCTAAATGCTTGTAAGTGCTAAAGGGGCCTGATTCAGCAGAGCATCTTAACAGGTACATGTAAGCTTTGCTGCCTCAGGAATATTGCATAGAAGACTACAAACCTATTTAGTTGGAACAGTTCAAAAAGTGTTATTGAAGTCAGTGCCTGATGATCAGGGCTGGTTCTTTCCCTTGAACCAGAAATTATTTCTTTCTACACCATGGTGTGAAACAATTTCTTTCGTCCTTTGCAGTTTGGTTAGTTGCTCTGGCACTGTAGCAGTTCATTCACTCCTATGTCCTTTGATTGTTTTGGTGTGCCATAATTTGTTATAAATAGTATTTATTTTATGTATATGCCTGGTAACTTCTATGCTTCCAGGTTAAGTGGAGAGATGTAAAATTCCTTCTTTCTATGCAAATAACCATTAATATGGTTATGAAGTTATATATTCTGGAATGTAGCTTTCTGGGAAATGGAGTTGCATCAAGAAATTTTACTAGTAAAACAAAGTTTACTAATGGGATGAAAATTAAAATGTCTCCAATGGTGAAAGAGAATGTGTGTTCGCTGGATGTGTTTCATTTGTCTTTAGGGTGTTTGTTCTTTTCTAACTTCTTTAACTTGTAATGAAACTTTTACTGCTTAAATACTGCTTTAATTTCTGGTTGAAACAAAGCAAGTACAGCTGTAATGAAGCTTTATCTGCAAAGAGTGGTTTTGAGTTATAAATTTCTTTTATTGGAGGCACTACAACTTATTTTTTATTTTACTGTGCCACGCTTTTATCTACATTAAAAACAGTCTGCTCTGTAATATTTCATATTCAGGCATTGCTTCTCAATAAGAGACTAACTTTGTTAGTAAAGAGAACAGCTGAAGCATATAAAAAAGAAACCTAGAAAGGCAACCACTATGGAAAAATATTAGCAGTTTTTTATAGGCACATTGAACGAGGTACAAATAAATTGCTTTGGTTTCCCCCCACGTACATTAGAGCTTTCAATTCTGAGGGTATCCAAACCCAAGATGAAACATGCTAGCAATAATGGTGGAGTATATAAAGGCCCTTTAAATGCTCAAAACTTGTCTTACGATACTGATGTGTTCCCTGACTCTACTTTTATATCAAATAATTCCAACTCTGACTTTAAAAAGTGACTAGAAAAATCTTAAATGAACTAGACTTGTTAAACTGGAATTACTTAAGGTGATTACATCGCAATCAGCTGTACTTATTGGCGCTCTGAACTCCCAGAAATGGCAATGAAACCCCATACGGCTTTACTAGGCATTCTAACATTGTTATGGCTTGTGTTGATTATGAGCTCTCTTAGTCACAGAGAGTGCAATATATTTTCATCCCATTTAATTCTGGGGAAGGAGAAAAAGGAAGTGATGTCTGATACTGAAGCAGCTTTCAGCCCTAAGCGAGAAATGCAAGGTGTAATATTTTCTGAATCGGTCTGTTAAGTAGTTGCCAAATGCAGATTTGAAGTTGAGTGTTTGGAGTGTGATTTTTTGTTTCTGGTTTGCATGTTTGTTTGTTTGGGGTTTTTTAATTTGACCTTGCAATCAGATTTATCCTGTCTGAAGCAATATCCCAATTATTTATTGAGTAAAATATTTCACTACCTTGCAACACTATTCTTTTGCAGTCAAAATTGAGTACTGTACCATCCTTCTTTTCACAGTCAGAACAATAGATACATTATTTTTAAAACAGTTTATTCAATGCAGATTCCTCTTGGAGTATGAAGATGATTTCATGCTGACATTGCAGAGACATGCTTGATCAGAAATGAAAAATAGAACAAAATAATTTTTCACCGAACTAGTCTTTGCTTTAAGGTGACATTTTATTTCAAGAGGAAAACTGAAGGCTATTAGATTAAAAGAGTAACTGGCTTATTTTGGTACTGACAGGGAAAGCAAAGTGTTTCAGAAGTTAAAATTGAAGAGATATGGCAATGGTGAAGTGACTTGATATCTTACTAAGGCAAATGTGTAATTATGACATTCTGACTTCATTTTGAATAGTGTGTTTTCTTCACAGCCTGCCTCACATTCTGATGCAAGATGAAGGATTTTTCTGCTCAGATTTTACAGGGGAAACCAGAGGGTTCTCTTAAAAAGACTAAATGGAAAAAAAACCCTTATGAGATTTAACTGAGCTGAAGCTACCTTCAAAGGGCACGGTACAGTCACCCTAAAATAATTTTTTAAAAAAGAAAAGTATAGCATCATTTTTCTTGATTCACCTCATAGCCATCCCAATGCACAGAAAGCAAATCATTAATGTTATATTTGTGGCTTACTTTGAGACACATTAAATGGTTTTTAGACATTTCTAGGAGTGATGTGCCATAGCATAGCCCAAGTAGAAATTAAAAACTAGAGATTTGTTCTGAAAGCAGCCCTAAAATTTTATTTTAAGTTTTCAGAACACAGGAAAATCCCAAAGGGAAGTGAAGGATGCATCTTTTACGTCTGTCTTGTGCAAGCAGGCAATAAAGAAAGGGGTTATTATTCTACACGTAGAACTTTACTTTTTGAAGTTTAGCTCCATTCAGTAGCTAAATGACACACGAGTTAGTCATCTTGAGGACGACCTGATCAATGCCTCAAACAAAAATGAGAGTGTTTCTATCTCCTTTTCTCAAACCAAGAAACAACCCAAGAGCTTGTCTGTGCCTCAGACCGATGGGATTGGGATTCAACCCACTGCAAAGGGTTTAGTTTCTAGGTACTGTGTACAAGGAGTAAATCACTGGTTTTTATCATGCAAATGGAGCTGCAGGTGATTTCCAGAAGGCATTGTGTGATGTGTTTCTCTTGAGTTTCCTTGTAATGTAGGTAACTTCAGTGTGCTCCCACAAGGCTGGTTTTAGGGAATGTACAGCATCAGGATGCTAAAAGACATGGCAAGAGCTGGGTGTGCACTTCATGTCGTGCTCACGAGAGCATAAAATGTACGGTGCTAACAGAGGCTCACAACTGACTGCAAGGAAACCTGATTTAAAATTTGATACCTAGGAGAGAGACATGAGCATCTGGGTTTGGGTGTGAAATAATGTGTTAAGCAGGAGTTAGAGTAAGAAAAAATAAGAGCAACAATAACAAGCTTCGGATAAAATGTATTAGTGTAATTAAAGGACATGAATTATAAATACACAGCATGGTAAATAGTAAGAGAGAAAAAAACCTCATAGGCCCTCCAGAGGCATTGTTGGCATAATTGTAGGTACAGACATCATGTTTTATCATGGTTAATGTTCTAGATATAAAAGAATCATAGGCTGTAAGAGAAGGGCAGAGTGACCTCATTTATTTTGTGATTACCAGTTGTCCTGAGATAGGTAGATTTATTGTTTTTTTGAAAATGTTAATAGAGTTTGGACTTTCCAGCTTCACCCTGTCTGAACAAAACAGATATGTATAAAGACGTTGATGCATTACTGTTTTTAAATAAAAACTGGAAGATGAAATATGGTTTCAACCTATTTCACTTTTTTTCCCATCTCCTCCACCACTCTGCCAGAAAACAGGAAACCTGACCACATCAAGGTGTCCTTTATAACTAATGCTATTCTGTGCTTCCTTCATTGGAGGATCATACCTAGTCAGAGAATTTAAGAATGAAGTTATACACTCTATATAATTCCAATTTATTCCTTTTTTTTCCCAGTTGTCTTTTACTGTCATTCCCTTTAATTAACTTTAATTTTTTATTATTATATATCTTGCTTAATCACGACGATGGCTGAGATTGCAATGTTAGATGAAGAGATTGCAATGTTAGATGAATCTGCTAGATTATATTAGAGTGTGTTGCTCATATTTACATGAAGTCTTATAATAAGACACGATATTTTTATTTGAAGTAAGCATCTGGCATAAAGCCAGTAAGACACAGTGCCAAAACAAGTGTCATTCTAGTAGGGTATCAGAGCAATTTCTTCACAGATTGATTTTCTTTCTCTTTGCTTTTTATCTTTCTTTATCTCCTGTTTTGATTAGGTTCTTCTAGTTAAAGTTTCTCTGTTGTCTTCTTTGCAGAGTAAAAGGTAAACGTTCAAAATAAACCTTTTGAAGCCTTCTTGCCATGGTGGAGGTTTCAAAAGACAAGCTGAATTTGCAATTGCCAGAAAAAGTACTGCCTGTAACCACAACATAGATCTATGCTATGCTTTGTTGGCTTTATGTAGACAATGTTCAACAAACCCTTTGAATGGCAAGGTTTGCTTATACAGAAGGGTCTTTCTTAATGCTGCACAGTTAATTATATCAAGTGATAGAAAGCATGTGGTTCAGCTCAAGGACTTGCCTTTTAGTCTTCCTTGCAAAAGTTTGCTCTCTTTTGTGCTCAGCTTTCAAATGATTGAAAGAGGAATAAAGATATAATAGGAAAGGACTCGTGTATAATTAATTGTCAGACCTCAGTGTAAGAAGAAGGAGCAAGTCAGTTCTCTCTGTGGTTCTCTCTGTTCCCAGGAATGTAATTGGGAATGTCTGAGAATGAAATTCACTCGGCAGGGGAACGTAGCATATTTCAGATTTGCCTTTTCCTAAAGGTATGCGGAGGCATCCTATATGATTTACTTTTGTTTCATTAGAACAGACTGACTCGAGTTGGGACATCTCTGATGAGACTGATTTGGCATAATGAGAGTAAATGGAGGTGACTGTGGCCTAGTTCGGATATTTTATTATTGCATTTAATGAAGGCACATTGTGCCTTGGTACAAGTGCCATGGGGTAAAATTTCAATTAACCAAGTCTTAAGAAAGCTGGAAATTTTAGACTTTGGCCATTTAATGTAGTTTCTAGATAAAGGTTAACAAAAGGAAAATATTATTTTTCTGTTTATTATTTTGTTTTAATTTGCTTTCTTCAATATATGTATGTATCTGTGCATGTTTGAGTTGATATATCTATGTGCTATAAATATCCAGCTGCCTCAGTCAGGACAACAGCTGTCCCCTGAGGATTTTCTCTGAGTTTGTAAGATTAAAGGTTTTCCCATTTATTTATTGAAAAGTTTAATTAGTGCTGAATGTCTCAAGCATATTTGCAATTTGTTGAGTTGCAGTGCACTTGCCAAAAAACAATAGAAGAGTCAGACATTTATCAAAGGCAGGGCAAAAGCTCAGCTGTGATGAAGAATGTGGAAATAAGACAAAACTGGCCATCATTATCAGGTCCTTCCACTTCAGACAGTCACAGTTTATCTCAAGTGCATCTTAACCAGGCCTATCCGGGGATTTTCAGAAAAAATCCAGTGACGGTTTTATCCCTCTGTTGGAAACATTGGGCTGACCTATTTACACTGACAAAGTGTCAAAGTATAGCAGGAACCTCAGCAAAGGTGAGTAGCGGGAAGTGCAGGATGTTAGAATGGTTGTCCCCAAAATCATATAAATAGTAAATATAATACATGGGTGTTTGGATATATTACTTTTCTTGTAGTGATCCAGCACCACTGAGAGCTCTTTAGGAAGAAATAGTCACTATGTAAAAGGCCTGGGTGCTGAGGTGTCTTGTAGTTGGAAGACTCTCTCAAATTGAAAACATTTGCCTTATAATGTTGCAGGAAAGTCAGTCTAGTTTCATCTCCTGTTAATAGCTGGACTAAAATCAAGTGCTCTGTTACTTTGGCAGCATCACTAGTTGCTTGCTGCACCTACAGTGTAATGGTGCTGTTGATGTAATTGGTGATGTACTTTGGCAAAATAACATAGGGTAGAAAAGGATCCATGAGCCCTAGGATGATGCTCAGTGTGGGGGACCACTGCTCAAACCATTGCTGCTGGTGTTTGGTTTTGTATGTAAAAGAACTTTGTGTTGGTGGTCAGTTGTCATTAGATCAAAGGAAAATATTTGTTGTCAGATACAGCGTGTTCCAGGGAAGCAAGTGTGGTTGGAAACCAAAAGGGGTGAGGGATGGCTCAAGGAATAAGGCAGAAACGTAGGTGGGATTCCTCTGCTGGTCAAGGACTGACTTGAATGTTCCCATGGCAACAGAGCTCAGTGCTCTCCTTAGGCAGCTGCTGATTACACTTTGAATTTTATTTGCATTCATGATTAAGGAGGAGTATAAAAGGACTGAGGTAATGAATTAAAAAAGCAATAAGAGGATAAAAGATCTTTCAATAAGTGTTCCTTAGAAGCTTTAATTAAAAAAGTTGGAGGAGGAGGAGGGAAAGAAAGAGAGATGGAAAATGATGGCAAAATTTTAGAAATTTTTATTAAATAGGTGAATTACAGTTTCAAGAAGTATTGGAAGGATTACTGGGCTACCTGTGAACTTCTTATATTTCTTATATTCATAGTTTTATACCATGGAAAAAATAGATTTTTTTATTATAGGGAAGGATACTATGCTTCAGTAAAAAGAATTAGATCTAAAACAGTATTGAAGTGGAAGATTTACATTATGTTAAGACATAAGGAGTCACCATCCCTGGCAGTGTTCAAGAAACAACTGGACGTGATACTCAGTGTCATGGTCTAGTTGACAAGGTGGTGATCAGTCAAAGCCTGGGCTTGATTGTCTTGGAGGTCTTTCCCAGCCTAAATGATTCTGTGATCTTGGGCTTTTCTGACCTAACTTGACATTTCATAAGGCTGCTCTGATCATGCCTGTCATCCTGTGATTTATTGTGCATCACATTGCTTTTATCAGTCATCACAAACTTCTACATAACGCATCCATGTCAAGTGTATACTGCATGTATTACACCCCTGTGAAGAGGGTGCACCACTGCACCACTGCAGTTCAGAAGCAATGGGAGTTTATGAAAATCTCCTCTTCCACCCTTAATAACTGATGTGCAACTTAGTCAAATTTCTGATGCCACTGAAACAGAATACAGAATCTTGCATTTCAGATATACTCTGGAATAAGTAACCATAATTTTTTTTTCATTCCTTCTAATGAAATAAGACTTTACAAATAGAGTCTGACAGTGATCAAACAAAAAAAGAGGGTGCTTGTTGATAGCAACAGGATTTATAAAAGAAGGGGAGAGCCATTACCTTCAGTGGAACTAAGTTTTCTCTATGGATCTTCATCTTCTTCTAAGTGCTGCATTTTTCATGACAATTGATCTTTATATATCATATGTATAAATCGATCTATATATATCATTAATGACACCGAGTTAAACAATTGCAAAACATTGCAACATACCATATTACAGCTAGTTAATATATTTTTTACTGTTGAAATGCTACAGGATTTGTCATATCTGAAACCAGACGCTAAAAAGCTGCTTTGCCCATTTCTCTTTGCTTTTGTCTATCGAGTCTCTCTCTAGCCAAATACTTTCCAGATTATAGCCACTTTCATGGCTACATTTGCCATGGGTCAAACTGAGGTGACACCAGGAAGGTGGGACAGTTCTTCTGAATCAAATACCTGTGGAGAAATAGTTGGTTATGAAGAGAGGAAGCCTGTGAGTATCCACACAGAAGAAGGGAAATTTGGGACTTTTTACCCATACTTTGCCCCAAGTTGAGAGACACTTGACTGTGGATACTGCTTACGGTCTTTTCCGTATTTCTAGCCTGCTCTGCATTTGGTAAACACTATCTGTTCAAAGGAAGAGCTGGTTATAGATAAGTTCATGGGTGTGAAGCGAGTTGCAGCTGTTTGGTGAAGTGACCGTGGTTAGCAGGTATTTGTAAGTTCTGGTACATGGAGCCCCTGGAGCAGGTCCAGCAACAAAGGGGGCAACAAAGAGGGCAAAAAAGATGATGAGACTGGAGCATCTCTCTTGAAAGGAGAGGCTGAGGAAGCTGGGCCTGTTCAGCCTCAAGAAGAGACAACTGAGAGGGGACATCATCAATGATACAAGTATTCAAAGGCAGGGTGTCAAGAGGATGGTTCAGTTCTAGAAATACCTCCTGTTAAAAATTGTTTATGGATTGAATCAGCCTCTATCTTCAACAACTAACTATCCAAGCCTTTAAGCTAACTTGACTTGTTGTAGACATACCACGTATTGTATGTCTCTTTCCCGCCTCCGGTAGTATTTGGGGCTGTGATCCTGGAAAATTTCATGCTGGTTTTTTTTATCGAAACACTTGCCTGTCTATTATGTCAAAAGATGATTTAAACTTTAAAAGGGTACTCAGCAGGAAATACTGAAGAAAATAGGTATTGAGAAGATGAGTGAGAAAAAACTGTAGAGAGTGTCATTTTTCACTGCTGAAACTCATTACTGGTGTGGAAGAGATGTGTGGTGAGCTGAGCATTTCTAGTAGAAAATGTCAGAATTCTGTTTAAGTGAGATTTGTTACAATACACATGATGAACATGAATGTTTACTGCGACTGAGCTATGTTAAATAGTGACTGAGCAGTGGAACAGATTGCCTGGAGAGGCTGTGGATTCTCCCTCCCTGGACATATCCAAGAACCGTCTGGATGCAATCCTGTGCCATGTGCTCTGTGCAGGATGACCCTGCTTGAGCAGGGAGTTTGGACCAGATGACACACTGTGATCCCTTCCAACCTGACCCATTCTGTGATTCTGTGTCTGTCAATTAAGCTAAAGAAAAAAACACAGATTGCCTTAAAAATAAGGCATTTCAATAAATGTTTCCCATTCCTGGATAAGGAATCTCTTAGTGTACTAATTTCTGGAGCAAACATAGAGGTTTTCTGTGCTTTAAATGAATTGAAATTGATGTGGTCTGAGTTATTTGAGATGTACTCTTGCATGCATGAATGTGATAAAAATAACCAAATAGAGCACATAAATGCTTGAGTAATGCATGTTGTTATTGTAATGCCTGGCTCTAGGACTTACAAAATGATTGCAATATACATGAACGGAAGGACATATTTTTAAATTTGTGGCCAAAATGGACTGCAGTCAAATTTGAGCTAGCTAAAGCATTTGGAAAAAGTTCAGGTAGTTGGCAAGTCATAAGCTGGCTGTTAATGAATGCAGGATATACTGCCATCTTCTTCTGAGCATAGGGGTGATTCCTTCCACACTTTGATTTTCGTGAAGTTTTTGGATAATTTATGTGTTTATTTGGTTATATTCTTCTCAACTCCCCTCCCCCACCCCCAAAATGTGTTTTTAAAAGAAAAATATTTGTCTGTCATTCTGGCAAGGAATCTATTACATTTTGTCACATCTTGGTGGGTGTGGTGTGCTGTTTGAGAATTGCATTTTGATGAGAGTTAGTATGTCTTGGCTTGGCAACATTTTTTTTTAATTTCGTTCCTTACGGCCTAGATGTTATGAGAATATATAACCTAGATGCCCCTACTCCTAGGAAATCACTTGTTCTGAGAAGTGAACATTTCTCATGTGCTGTTAAAATGGGACATTTTGACAAATCATTGCATATGATGAACAAGGTTCTCTCTGATACCTGCAAGTCATTGGCAGGCCGCAGCCCTAGAGGTCTCCTGTTCCAACCGTCCCCCCTGCCCCAAGCTGGTGAATGGGATGTAGTAGGAAACTAATGCCTCTACCAGAGCAGCTTGCACTTAAATTATAATGGATTGATTGGCCTGCACTCAGGCCAACAACCATTCTCACAAGCTGCTATTTTTGTGGGTTTTGCCCAGCTGATCTAATAGAGCATTTGTAACTAATAAGCATTTACATTAATTTTCTTCTCAGTTTTGTTTTTTCCCCTCTTTCTTTTAAGCTAGAAATCAATGCAGCTTTCTGGGGTTTTTTTTTAAGGGATGCAATACCTCTGCTCTTTGCATTCTCTATGTTAAGGCTACCATAGTGCTTGTGGTCAAACATCAGTCACTTTCCTACAGAGAAGATTTTGCTCCTGAAGTCAGATTTGTCACATCATGGCCAGCCAACTCATAGCCAGTGAGTGAGCAAGAGTAGTCACTGCCTCTGTTTGCTCTGCAGGAGGATGTTATCTAGAGAGATCGCCTTGGCACGTCACTTCACTGTGCTACCAAAAATAATTTATAACTAGAAGACCTATTTCTCTTTTTCACTCCTGGCTAAAACAACACAGTGTCTTGTGTATGTGTTTTGGGTTTGGGGTTGTTTTTCTGACAGCTTCTTAGCACTTTCCAGCTGATGATTCGCACAGTTCCCCTATTCCAGGCTATTTAGTCAACGTGATGGCTCTCGGGTAGCTGCTGATGTGGGCTGTCATCATGATCTGACATTTCCTTAGTGGAGCTAACAGGAAGTCTGCTTCTGTAAAGGCCATGAAATTTGGGGCCCCCTGCTTGCTTTCCTCATAAATCTGAGAATATTGATTCCTCTAAAGCCTCTCAAAAAATGCCAAAGGGAGTGGAAAAAAAATAAACTTTTTTTTTCCCTGCTCCACTTCTGTCTTATCTCTGTTTCTTTCAACCTGCTGAAGTTGTTTAGATGTGTGGGCTTTTAACAAACATTCCCTTTATAAATTCTTGATGGAGATGTTATGAAGCAGTAAGTGTGGCAGTATCTTACAGTCATTTAAGGAATCATTATTAAAAAAATAAAAATCAGGATGAATTTTCTGATTATTTTTATAATGTTTTTTAGTAAGTACATTTAGACTAGGGACATGCTCAAACCACTTAGAAGCATAAATATTCTTTGTGTCAGGGTTTGTTTTGGAAGCAGAAAAAGGTTCTGTTCTGAGGTTTGATGTCTAGGCTTGCTTTTGGTGAAAGAAGGATGACAAAGAAGTACGGCAACAAGAAAGTTTTAATTAAATGTGACATTTTAAGGATGATCTGAAAGGTTGGATCTTATTCAATGACTCAGCAACCTGAAATGGCCTGAGTGTAGTAAGTAAGGAGGAAAGCAACCTTGATGTTATTATCCCCTCCTTCCTGAGGGATAACCAGGAGTGATGAAGCCTCTCTGTTAGGATTAGAAGCAGTTTTACCTCCAGCAATCTAATATGATTCTCCTGATGTTACACAGTGCTTTACTTAACCTCAAAGTACTGAGCAGTATATCCCAATTGATACAGAACAGTACTATCAGGTAGGTTTACTAGTTCTCTTATCTTTCTAGTTAGTGTAATTGGATAAGGCAGCTTTCCCCCAGGAAAAATGGTATCAAGGAAAAAGAGGGCAAATGAAAGCATAGTGGATTTTTCTGAACACTTCCATAGCAGCGTGGAGTTCCATTTGCTTATACTAGCTTTGAATTTGCCCCAGTTTATCCCCTTAGAAGAAATTAATTATTGCTAATGGAAATCACACTGGTTTTACACTACATGTAAAAATGGAGCTATTGAGGATGCTCCAGCAGAGCTTATTTAAAAATACTTCTGCGGGCCCACAATGGATTCTTTTTGCCCCAAAGTAGCCTGGCAGGCTCACATGTTGAAGGGATGTAAAATATTTGGTTTTCTGTTTATATATTCAGGGATTTTTTTCATTTCCTCTCATCTCAGATGATTGCCATGAATCTTATTTCTAACTTATTGCAGGATGACCCTGGTTCAGTCTTTCATTATTGCAGCATTTTTCGTCTACAAAAATAGACACTTACTGGTCCTTTTACCTCTTTTCTTTTTCCCCCTGCACTCTTTCAGTAAATATAGACAATATTTGAAGGGTTGTTGTGTTTTTAATGTTTTTGACAGCAGATCTTTTAGATGTATTGTTGTTTTTTGGATGCAAAGCAATAGAGATTACTAAAATTTCAAAAATGTAGGTGAGGTAAATTGTCTCACATGCAACTCTAAGTTCAATATCTGTTATCATTGTCTCATAAATTAAGCTCTGTGTGCTCATTTGTGGTCCGTGCTTAAAAGCATGTCTGTCTCATAAAATACAAAAGCCAAGAAATTTCA
Organism: Machaerirhynchus nigripectus; assembly: GCA_013397975.1. NCBI lineage: Eukaryota > Metazoa > Chordata > Aves > Passeriformes > Dicruridae > Machaerirhynchus > Machaerirhynchus nigripectus. The sequence goes on along the minus strand of VZRQ01000114.1, from coordinate 495,925 downwards.
GTTCAGCGAAGAATAAAAGCATAGCAGATTTAGAGGAAGTATGGAATGGATTCCTGTAACTACCTAAAATAAGGCTTTTCATGTATCTTTTTTTTTTCTTTTTAATTAGTATGGCACAAAGTGTCCCTAGTTTCTGTAAGAGGCTATTTCGTGTGGGAAGAAAAGCTTTGAAAGGTTTTACTTTGAGATATAATCCTTAAAGTATTGGGGTTAGTGGTGGTGTAGAGTTTTTGTGTTTGTTGTGTTTATTTTGGTGGTTGTTGTGATTTTTTGGGGTGGGGCATTGTTTGGATTTTGTTTGGGTGTTTTTCCTCATGTTTAGACTTTTTACTGTCTTGTTTGCATTTCCTATTTGCCTGGCAGGTTTTTAGTTGAGTTGAATTTTGGGGGTTTTGTTTGGTTGGTTGATTTTAATTTGTGTAACACAAAGTGAGCCCTCTTAGACAACTCCTCATCAGTGTCCTCTCTCTGGCAATCTAGAAAATGGCCAAATATTGCTTAAGCATCAAATCTTGTTGTGTGCTTGTTTTGGTTTTATATTGTCACCTACCCGATATTTAAATAATACACATTTTTCTTTCAAGATCTGTGTAAAGTATCACCATGGGAATCCCTATATTGCTGGATTTGAAGATTCTCTATCAGTTGGATTTTGAGCATGGATTTCAGAGAGACACAATTGTGCTTCCTTTCCTTTAAGATGCTTGCTGGTTATGTGTTCCATAGATCTTCTCAGCAGTCTACTAAAGACTGCCTGGATAATGTGGAATTTCATGCCTGTGTGCAATTAGACTTCATGGTTTGCTGAAAAGAAGATATTAAAAGAATAAAATAAGAAAAAAATTGTTCCAGTAGACAAGAGGTATCTGCTGTATTCAAAGCAAAATGGTTTGTCTGAAGTTTTTGTAAGAAGCAGCAAGAAAGATGAGAGTCTAAATTTGCAGAATTTCTAGGGGAGGATATTTTCTTCTTTTACATGATAGTTGAGTGATTTGTGCACACGGTCCGGATATAGGAGGCACAAATTCTTTTCTTCCTCAGAGGATTTCAACTTGTATCTCTCATAATCGTAAGGACAACGTGTCTGATGGGAGAAAAGCAGGCTGCTGGACTCCTGGGTTACAGCCCATGTTCCATTACATGTTTGAACAGCCTATGCAAGGTGAAATGGTCAGAGAGGCAAACTGGGGCTTCAGTACCCAGAATAATCCTCTCTGAGTAGTAACAGAATCCCTGGGCCTGGGTCACATAAGGTGGTGTTGTTAAGTAAAGAAAAAAACCTGGTTTAAATCCTCCCCATCCTGAATTGTGGCTTTAATTGCTATGTGTTGATTATGTGTGTAGGGATTTCAAGTGGTAAGTCTCTCCAAATAAACAGTGCCACAACAATTGTTTTAATAATTAAGGAAAAAAATTTCCTAGTACTGCCGGCCCTGATCAAGTATCTGCTTTTGTTGCAAGGGCATATCATGTAAAGGCACAGCACTTTACACATTTGCTCTACCACTGAGCTAAAGAGAAGAGTATACGGGTCCAGACAGAGGTGAACTAATTTAATTCAGGAATTTGAAGGCATCAGCAGCCCTCTGGATGAAAAGCTGGTGACCTTTGCTTCCAGAGACAATTACTGGTAAGACTTATGTAGAAGTCCTGCCTTAAGTCTTTTAAAATACCGTGTAACACAATAGATAAAATCCTACAGCAGTCTGTCTATTCTTAGGGTTTTACCTATCCTGCCTGGAACAACTCCAGTAGTAGGTAGTGAGGGACTTCCCAAAAAGATGAAATCAAGGCTTTACTTCCAATTCCACATTCTGTTATATAGACTTAAACATATCTGTATTGATTGATGGGAATAGCTAAAATTAATAATACAATAGTTATAAACTCTAAGTTTAATAGTTGTAAGTTATAAGTTTAATTGTTATAAACTCCTTCCTTTAATATTATATTACAAAGAAAATAATGGAATGCTAAGTAAACATCTGACCACAGTGTGCCTGCATTGGATTGGTTGGAATTTTTTTCCCTATAATTAATACTGCTATGGGTATATGCTAGGTTAGTTCAATTTGTAGGAGCTAGTCTTTAGTTTGTTTAAATTGCCATAATTTATAGTATATCTTTCAGGGACCCATTTCTGTCATACCACCTTGGAAAAGCAAGTGGACCTGTATTTTGAAGTAGAATGGTGAAAACAATGAATTCCAGAAACCTGGAGTGCCTCTTGGCTGGTGTTTAAAATGAATGTGTAAAGAAACATGGCCTTCTGTTACTAGTTGCAAAGTCAAACAAAAAGTGGTCTTTGCCAGCCAGCAGTTCCTCCTTCTCCTTCACAGCTGTCTGCTTCCTCAGGGCCATGCTGTCTGTCTTTTGTGAAATTTTCCCTGGTCTAGTTTGTCCAGGCTTACCTAACATCATAGGGACATGCTGTTTGAAAATCTCCTCACTTGAAATAGTCAGGTTTCTGATTTGCAGAATTGCTAATCCTCTTTACTTCAGCTGAGGGAAAGTGGTCGTAGCCTGTGTTTTAAAACAGTTGCCCTACTAATTTTATCATTCTTCCTGTGATCAGCATTCTATAAAATGTATTGTTTTGTCTAATCTATTTTTCATAAAAACAGTACTGGTAACAATTCCCTTTGCAGGGGTATCTATTTAAAATGAAACAATGGTATCAGTCCACTGAAATGGCATTATGTGCTGTAGTCTTCCTCTGTGAAAGGAGAAGACACTTTACAAAAAGCAGTAGTTTCCTAACTCTGCAGCAGGGTATGCAAGTGTGAATCCATGAGCCTGTGCCAGCTCCTATTAACAGCAAAAAGACAGTAACCCAAGGCAGTGGGCAGTTTACATATTCTACAGCCAGAGGAGTTTCTATTTCTGTTATACTCCCAGGTATACAAAAAAATTTGCATGTGAAGGGAGCTGTCCTTTAGCTGATAGAAACACGTGAAACAGTGACATTTCAGTGTATGTGTGATTACAAAGCAGTGGCGTCTGTTAGGTTGGGGATTGTTCCTCAGAACTCACTGTGATCTGCAAAGCACATTTGTTTGTTGATTTTGAGAAACAGCTGGATTAGGTTCTAGAAAAGATGACAGAAGAGGATGGCTTGAGTTCTGCAGCCCCCTGAAACTTCCTCCCACCTCAAAGAGATTTTATGGTACATTTTGCTGTTGTTCTCCAATGAAATCTGCAAATCTGGCTTTTGGTGGTAGACTTGGAGACCTTCCCGGGAATCTGCACATGGAAATAAAAAGGAACTGATCGGCCAGGCTCCTCTGTGGAAGTTGATGTAGAGGACTTTACTCCAAATCATGGCATAGGCAGGGGAATATGGATGTAGGTAATTGTCTTTGTGGGAAACATCACGAGTGAGGTAAACAGATGCGTTCCACGGTGAAACTGTGGCTGAAAACTTGTTCCACTGGGGACTGTGGATGCCCATGGGTAGGAGGCTGAAGCATGTCATATAGATGTATTCAAGGCTCTATATCTGCCTCTCCTTTGAAGAAAAAGGCATTCTTGGGGAAGCAAGACCTTTCAAGAAGGAGTTGGGATAAGGCATCTTGATGATGCCAGTCCTGGGAGGCATTCCCAAGGCATTTAAAGGAATTATAATCACAATTTTAGCTTGCCACCAAAACCTCAGATCCTTGGATGCTTTAAGTGCCAATTGGCAAAATGCAATGGAAAAAATATGAGCTGATAGGAAAAAAACATTTCTCACTGGAAGAAACTTCTGAAAAAATTGCTTTAAACAGGACTTTTTACTGCTTTCCAGAGCTGTCCTTATTTTTCAAACAGATAAAGTTTGAGAATAGGGCTGGGTTGTGTCTTTGTTTTCCTTTTTTTTTTTGGTTGTGGGTTTGTTTGGATTTTTTTCATGCTTTAAATACTCCACTAGTTCCTGGTGCTTGCCAGCCTTAGAAATGCATGAAGATACAAGGCTTACTCTTTCTTTGCCATTCTCTATTTGACATCTCTGGATTTTAACATAGATTAGTTTTGGCTCTAGAAATGATAGTGATACTGAGAATAAGAGGATTTCCTTTTTCCCCTTCCTGCTCTGTCCCACCTTTTGTTGCTTACTTTGGGAAGTGTAGTAATTTGACAATCCTTATAACGTGTGCAAATCACCTTATTCAATAGTAATTGACACTGCTCATCTGCCTTCATACAAAATAACAAGCAATGAAAGCTGCATTAATGATCAGATGTCACCTTAAGGCTAAAAAAGGCTTTAATTTTCTATTGTGGGGATAAAGTCACTGGATTTTCAATCATCCCTTGCACTAATGCTAAATGTTTGCCTGTGTTACTTGCAGTTTTGCAAAGCACTGACCTTATACTTTTTCTGTGGTTGGATGTCTTAAAGACTTAAAAGTGCAGGTAACTTTCATAAATGATAGAGGCTATGTTCTTCAAGTTGAAGCATGTACTCTTCTCTTGTTTTTGCCCCTTGCATCTTGTCACAGAATATTGCTGTGCATGAGAAGTTGGAGACAGTCATGTCAAGTTTTCTGTGTATACGTACATACTTGTGTGCATGGGTGCTGCCGACAGACCAAATAAGAAAGTGCATGCATCCAATTGCTAAAAACAAAAACAACTCCAGTGTATTCACGGCTAAAAAATAAGTTGTTATCAAAAGCAGCAAGGGGCAGAGAATGAAAGAAAAATTACGGCTAACTAACAGTACCTTAGAATATAGCAGTCTGAAATTCCCCTTCTCACAAAGGACTACAGTTGATTGTATAAAACTTGAGGAATGGAAAAATGTGCTTGGGTGTCTCATCACTAATTCATAAGTGAAAATCAGGCATAACTCTTGGAAAAGTCAGAAAACTTCACACCTTTAAAAACTGGTGAAATGAGATCAGGGCTATTTGCTAAGCTTAAGCCTCCTATTTTATCCAAGTTCTGCAGAAGCGGACTTACAGACAATGGAATAATGTATTAGAATTATGCACACTCATGTGTTAAAATGAATTTTGAAATTATTTACTCTTGACAGCTAGTCATCTGTAATTAAATTTCTGAAAACTGACCTTCTTTATTTTTTCCTGTGGAACGCCTCCTGTAACACACTAATGAGAGGAAGTGGGAAAGGTAGGCAGTGTCTGCACTTTGATCAGATCAGACCAATTGCACACAGACCATGCAGGCCTTGCTACAACCTCCTTGGCAGTGCTCATGTAACTTTAGAAAATCCTGCTTTACTCAGTCCTAAAAGAGCCTTTTTGGAACTTCAGCATTTTTTCTATTGCGCACACAGGATTCAAACAGGAGAAAGACATTTGGAGTGCCGCTTCCATGTGTATGGGCCAGCATTTTACTAGGCAGAATAACAGTTTTTTGTAACTCCATTTCTTCAGATGTGCTGCCTTTTTTTTTTTTTTTTTTTTGGTTTTTGTTGTTTGGTTTTTTGTCTATTATAGCTTTAAGATGTTGTGGTAGAATGGAAATAATCATACTTCCTTGTTTTCATAAAGTATTGGACATGCTTGAATTAAAAGAATACTTTTTATGTCAGTTCTTTGTTTTTGCCTCTGCTTTCCTACAAATGATATCTGTAGTACTGCAGATCAGAAGGTGTTATGTGGCACTCCCATTTATTGCCAGTTTCAGGGCATCCCTGCAAGCTATGCAAGCTAAATGCATGGAAAAAGCAAGTCAAAGGGAATGACACTATTTGCAATCCACAACTAGGAGCTCTTGATATACAAAGTAATCCTGGCTCCCCTCTCTTTCACATCCAGTAGTGACAGACCAACTTGGTTACTACTTGAGAGGTGATACCAAGGCAAAATGGGTAAAAAAGACAGAATCCTGTAGTGGAGTCAGTACTCTTGTTTTGAGGAGTTACTGTGGCAGCATGAAAGAGCTGGAGAAAAAAATCATGTCCGTAAATGCATGAAGTGCTGCACCACAGGAGTGAAGTCTTCAGTGAAGGAATAGACTTGCTGCTATCTGAAGCAACACAGTGAGCACTGGTGCTTAGATCCAACAGCAATTAAAAGATTTTAAGAGATCTAGGAAGAAAATTGTCATTTCCATTTCAAGGAAAAGCAAGTGAGCAGACTCAGCAGTTCTACTGCTTCACTTCACATGGTTCACTCCTGCACATGGCTGTCTTGTGCTGTATAGCTGTGCAAAACTACTTCTGCTCCAGCTTTGGAAGCTGAGACACCTTTCTCACTCCCTACATGGTTTTGTGTTTGTCACAATTTTAAAATGCTACTTTAGAGGCAAAGGAAAGCTTTGCCTCTGATTCCAAACAGGATTTGTGTCAATTGATTTTTAATAGTTCATGGGGCATGTTTTTGTTGGACACATCTCTCTGATGTCAGAGATGGGTTTTAAATTTCCTTTCAATCTTATTTTACCATAGTGTGCATGGTTTAGAACAACTGCTGCTTTCAATTAAGGTTAAATGTTTAGTGTTACTCAAATGCTCCTTGTTGAAAATGTATATTTTCCATTTTGGAGTTATGCAAATTTCTTTTTCTGTGACATTGGAAAAAGTCAACAGAAAAGAAAAGCTGCATTACCTTCTTTTCCTGGCATCTCTTGCAGCCATTACAGTCAAAGCAATCTCAGTAAAAGGTTGCAACTGGCACTAAAGGAACACTACATCATTATTATTCCTGGAGTAAGAAAGTAAAAATAGACTCTCAGACTTCGGCACATTTTTTCTTCTCTCCCCTTCTCTTCACATGCTGAAGCTGCTTCCAAGCCCAGCTGCTGCTTTGTCTGTAACATGCACCAAGTTGATTTTTCCCCAGTGCGCTTTTAGCTGACACGTTTGTCAATGCATTGACTATTTGCACTTCAGATACAGTGCAGTAGCACTGTCGCTGTCCTCCTTGCTGTATCTTCTGCTCTCTTCCATTACTCCCACATTGCAGAAACCTGCGTCCCCCTCCTCCCTGATATCTAAATGGATTTATTACTTCCTGACTGCAAATCTCACTGTCTCATCAGTTACCGACTAACATTTAACATCCTTCTCTATTACCTCAAAGCTGTGATTACATCCCTCGTTTTATTCCTTTATTGTTGTTACTTGCAAAACAGTGTTCCCTTTTTTTGCTCTCCCCATGCCTTTCACTGGTATGGTTTTAACATTTCTGAATTCTTATCTTCACTATGTCAGCATTGCACCCTCAGCTCTTTGTCAATGTGTTGTTCTGGGTTTCAAGGCCTTACGTAGTTGTTGGTGAATCTGTGGCTTAACTGGGTTTGTCAGAACCAATCACGCTGCATGTCAGGTATGAAACCATGTGGAGAATGTTTGTAAGTAATATGACCTGAGTTGCTGGAGTCCTCTGATATGAGTGTATACATCTTTTTCCAAAACTCATGATCATGAGCCCAGGAGTTGAATTTTCCATGTATAGTTCTGCCCTGTTCGCCCTTACCTCAGTATCTTACAATTTCCCTTCTGTTGAGTACTGTATCTGTAATTTTCCTTGTGAAATGTTTACTCCTCTATTGAATACTACTTCTTATATTGCATTCTCCATGTCTGCTGGCATTTTGTGTTATCCATCAATAGTTTGTGTCTCACCTACAGCTCTGCTTTCCTTTACCACATTCACTCTCCATTGCCTACATGCTTGTGGTCTCAATATTTTCTCATAATCAACAGAGGTCTTGCTTTGGGGTCACTGTGGATCTGGAAGTCTTTGTCACTTAATCCTGTTTTGTAGGCTGCCTTGCCTTCCTTTAAAATCTTTCATTTTCATAAAGCATTGTTACACTGGGCTCAGAACATAAAACACTTTCAATGGCACACTCATGCACAAAACAAACAATGAAAAGCTGCAACAAAGAATTTTATTTTCAGCCTTTGTGCATGTTTGAGCTTGGCATGGAAAACAATTTTCTTGCCTTGTTTTTTGACCTTGGGCAAGAAACTCCTCTTGGCACATCTGGAGTTTTTTATTCTGTGAAACAGAGATGAAGATGCTGAGCATCTCTGCAAAGCACTTTCAGAGCTGCAAATAAAAAAAAGAAGTTAAGGGTAGTTGTTTTTTTATTCTTATCATGCTTTCAATTCTATATGTCAGTCAATGAAACAAGCACAATGTCTATTCTTAGCAAATAATAATGGTGATAGTTGTTTTGACTCATCTGAGGTTTTCTTGAGTGGCTAAGTTGCTAATGGAACTGATGTTCTGAACTCCTACAGACTTCGCAGTTTTTTCACGGCCATGTATTTTTTGCAGCTGATGTACCACCTCCCTTGCTTTCTGCTTATTCTCATACCAAGTTCTTTATTTGATGTAGAGTCTGTTTCCCTTTTTTGTGGCAAATGCAAGATCTGGCCTTGGTATTGTTTGCTCTTAAGTTGCTCTGTTTGATTCACTCATCTGGTAGAAATGGCTTGCTGCTTTGGTTTGTTTGTTTGAGGGGTTTTTTTGTTTTGTTTTGTTGTTGTTGTTGTTTGGGGGGTTATTTTAAGAAACAAATGTATACCTTTTTTGGCTTATGAAAATACTCTGTCTACAATGCCACATTAAAAGACTGAAAAAGTTGCTTAGCTGTCCCCATAGCAGAACATTCCCTGAATATTTGCTGCTTGCACTGCTTGTAGGAAAGAAAGCTCTCCCAGATTACTGTTAACAGATTTCGTTTGGGGGATGGTCTCATTTTGAACAGTGTTGTTCAGTAATATCTGTGCTTGGAAGGATGCCAAGCTCATCCAGGGCAGCACAGGCAGCTCTTCCCATTGTAGGGCTTCCAATTAAACTATTGCTACCAGCTGTGTGTTCTTTTGTCCGCCCTGGACTAGGCTGTGGTATTGTACTTCCCACTGTATCTCTCCACCAGAGCCTGTTGTCTCCATATTAATCGTTTGGGCAAGAGAAGGGGGGCTATGAAACACCAGCATTCAGAAAAGAGAGGAGATGTAAAGGAACTTCTGGCAATGCGAGATATGCTCAGAAACAGGCCTTCTAACCTTGAAAAATGGGGGGTGGGGGGAACACAAGTGTAATCTCTCATATTTAGACCATCCAAAAGTGTTTTACAAAGGTGTCAAAGTAACATAATCACCAAAGCATAAGGGAAATCAGATTACTGATCCCAAATTAGTTATGCAACAAAGTGATGCCAGAGTTGGCCCCAGGATATGAGTCTTCAGATTCTGAGTCCAGTGTCAAGTCCTCTAGATCTTGTTCCTGGGCATTGGAGGCGATGGGGTGAAGTAGGTGGGGAAAAAAAATTAGGAGACATGGAGAAGGTGACATGAAGAGGAAAAACAAGCTGTTTTGTCTGGCTGGAGCAGATTCTAAGGAGAGAGGGAGAACAGGCAATGGGAGGATGAAAGCCAATGCTCTGTGATGCTCAGGGCAAGAAAAATCAGATAGGAAGGAAAGTTAGAATCAAGATAGAAAGGATGGAAGAGAAAATTGTGAGACAGTCTGATTTATAAGGGACAAGGAAAGTGTAATTTTTGTCAAATGTCATGAGGTTCAGTGTTTTATCCTCTTAACAGGAAAATTACCCAGGTTTATTTTGAGCTGGTTCATAAAACAAGAAATGCTGATGCTCAAGGTTTTAACAGATTTTGTTGTTGATGTTTTTTTTCTCCCAGCGCTTCTACACAGGCTTCCAGAGAACATAAAATCACAGGGATTTACTCTAATTCTATCAGGATGTTATCTTTTGATAAAATGGTATTTAATTTTATATTAAGCTGCTTTAAGACTCAGCCTTTTTGTTTCCATATAATTGCTGCTATGCAGCAATTGTCTTCTCTGCAGCAGGCAAGCTAGATATTAAAAGGATATCAGACAGTATGTGCTGCTTAATAACTCCTCAAACAGTGCTGGCTAAGGAAATGAAAGTTTCAGAAACAGTGCAAGGGTGAAGGAATAAAGTAAGGGATGGAGGAAGTTGTCATGGTATACTGTGTTAATATGTCCCTCATCATAAATTAGGTAATCAAGTGGAATCTACCAATGATTGCGCTTGAAATGAGAAGTTTTCATTTTGCTGAATGGATGAATGGAAATTGCTCATGCGACACTTCGAGCAAGGATGCTGGCAGTAGATGAGATTTGGCTTATGTCCGTGGGAGTTCAGCACAAATAAAAGAGAATATTTTGGAGTCAGTCTTGGAATATATGCCTGGGTTTCCTTGCATTTCTTATTTTCCATTAAGCTACTTACCTTTTCAGACAGACATCCCTGTCGGGATGCCAGGATTCTAGAGGTCAGTTTTGTGATGTGTATCTAGCCTTTTCTCCAGTGAATGTCACTGCCTGGCTTTAATTGATTTTAACTTCCTTCTTTCCCTGCCCCTCTTCACCCCTTAGCACACATATTAAACCTTTCTACAACAGCGCTGCCTGGCGCAGCCTCCTCTTTCCAGATCTATCCACACTACAGCCTCTTTTAACATCTCAAATGCAGGCACCCTGAAAAGCACCCTGTCCATTTAGGGAGTCCACTCATGTTTACAGCCTAACAGACATGTCAGCTAAAGCCACCCTTCAGCTTAAGACTTGTGGCTGTGTAACTTCTTTAAAATGATGGGGGTGCTTCTAAATGTTTTTTTAAAAAGTTCAGGCTTTTTGAAAAACTGGGAACCATCATTTCTCTGAGATGAAGCCTGGGCTTTGTTGAGTGCCGGGTGAAACCAGATCTTAAAAATATAAGAAGTTGTACTGCTGTTTCTCTGCCTTATGTGCTAACCTGGCAAGACACGTATCCTCTTAGTGCATCTGTAGAATGGAACAGAAGAGCTGCAGGTTGGCATGTAGGAAAAAGTAAATAAATCAGAACATTTGTCCAAAAAAAGAAGTTTTTGGGCCTTTTTCTGTTTGGTAGCCTTTGTAAGCTGTGCTTCTTTCAAGCCCTCTTGCTGAATTTTGATACAAGCAACAGCATCAAAATACCTTTCATGTATAAATCTTGCTTTCCTCCAAACTTGGGAGACTTTTAGTTTATTTTTTTTAAGGCTCAGATTAACTATTGCATTTTAATATGATGGATTTAACGCTACCATAATTGGCAAAGCTTGTATACAGGAAGATATCTGACCCAGAAAAGACTCTCAAATGCTTTTCAGTATTAAAAATTCCAAAAGTGGTTGTGGTGTTTTGTGCAACAGAGATGCAAATGCGCTTTCTGGTAATAGTTTTTAGATATCAGAAGTTTGGATTATTTTTCCCAAACAAAGAAATCCCAGAGCTTAGAAAGCACAGCTGCTAAGGCTCAAAAACAAGTTTGTTTTACAGTCAGGACAAACTAAAATCCCTTAAAGGTTAATTACAAGTGAATTTAAAATACTGTTAGCAGTCCGAGTTGTGTATAATGTAGTGGCGGGAGGGAAGTTTTTACTAATGTTTATAGAGAAGATGTAAATGAAGTGGAATTCTCTAACCTTATCCAAAAAAAAGAACAGGATAGACTCTGTTATCTGCATTGCAGAGGAGAATATTCTTTAAAATCCAGTCAATAATTTCCCCTCCCCCCCCACCTTATCCTCATTTCCTTCTGAAGAGTTTTCAGGATATATTAAGAATGTGCTGTCACTCTTCTTGAAATAATTCAGCTCTAAGTCTGGGATAAACCATTGTGTTACGAAGGAAAAATAATTTGCAAGAGCAGAATTGCCATCCAAAAGTGAATAAAAAGATTTATTGGAAATTTGAGGCCAATCTCACTTGATCATGGATCTCATAATCACATTTCATTCTACTTCTTGTATCTGAGATTATGAACACCAAACAGAAAGACCTGTGGTTTATCTGTTTAAACCTCTTGTCAGTTTTCATGTGAATACATTATCTTTCTGCAATGAATTCATGAGTGGTGTGGGGAGGTGACAAAGACAAAAAAATTGCATTTTGGGAGGGAGAAGAACATCACAGTGAAAGAAATACAGATTTTAACCTTATTCCTCACCCTTTGCAACAGAGAATTTGCATGCTATGGTCCCTCAGTCTTTATCAGCACCCTGAAAATAAGAAAGGATTTGAGGAGCAGGGAACAGCATATTCTCAAAATAAACAAGAAATAATAGCTTATATTTTCAAAGCTACGTAGAAGCTGCCTACTATTCATTTATTGGGACTTGGGTATTTTGACCCTTGAATCAGCTGTGTATCATGATTTGGATGTGGATAAGTACAAATAGGGATGATGAATTTCTGGAAACCATTAATAAATCCATGAATACTCTCTTCATTGCTAACGTATGGGGAAAACCTGAGGCTGCTATAGATTAGATTTTTTTTCCTGACATCTGACCAGATTGTAGGTTCCTGGCCATTTGGATGGAATGCAGAACAAATCTGAGTATTCTTCCAGGGAACCTGTGATTCATGCAGCGGTGAATTTTATGGGCTCCAAAAGAGAGTAAGAAGATAAAAAACGTGTCTGTCGAAAGACTGTGTATTCACCTTCAACAGAAACCAAAGGAAAGTAAACTTGGCTCAACTGTATGGAGCCCTCCTGGTGACAAAGTCCTTGGAGCACTTTCAAAACATAGAGCAGATGCACAGGGTAACAAACTGTTTATAGTCTCCATCCCAAACCAGAGATATCAGTCAAGAGAGGCTTTCTTCCCCAGATCCACACTCAGATAAATAGCTTTGAGGCATTACTCCATGTGGATAATATGTGGAAAACATCCAGGAGCAGTGAGATTGAAATGATGTCAGCTTTGAAGAGGACATCCAGGTGAATGACATCGGGCTGTGCGACTCAGGCCCATGGGACCATGGCTCTGGGAACAGCATTTAGATGTAATTTTTTGTGCACTCAACATCATCACTGTCAAAGAATGCTACAGTTCTGGAAGGAGCCTGGTAGTTTCTAGATTATAGAAGACAAAAAGACCTGTGGAACACATATCTGATTATTTAAAGGGACCCTACCCACTCTGTATGCACGACACTTAGCATTTTCAAAAACATAATTTTAAGAGCTGGTCTGACTTTGTTTAACCAGCAATTTAAGTGGGAGCAAAATTGGACTGCTATTGAAGTCTGTAGAGATCTTACACTACTTTTTTTCAGTTTGGCTCATCAGTTCACAGTAGATGAGGGTGATGTGTTGTAATTTACTATCAGGAAGAACATGGGAGAAATAAGTAAGAAAACTGTCACTTTCAGAGCAGTAATTAATTCTCAGTTGTACCTTTTCTTGGTGCTTCTTATTTATTCCTACATCTGTTTTTAACTTGCTCTTATTTATAGATTTTTTTTTTTGCTTTCTTTCTAAATTACAGCAACTAGTAGTTATTTAAGGACCTACCATTGTTTCCATTTTAGAGAGAATAAGGACACATTTGTTACCACAGCCATTTAAATTCTGCTTTGCTGGAAGTGCTTGTACAAGCTGATAGCCTAGATGTAAATTATTTATTTCAAATTGAATTGGCTGTGGTCTTTATTTAAAAAAAAATAGCATACTAACCACAAAATTAGGTTTTTTATTTTCTTTAGATGCCTGCCAAACTAACAAGAGATTTTACGCTAAAAGATTGCTTTTTTGTTACTGGCAATTGGCCCACCAGCTCTGAAAATCCAGAAACTTTGCATTTTGAAAAAACCCAGATAAGCTGGAGAGTTAAACATAATGCTGAGTACATGCCACCATGTGCTATATGTGCTATCTGTATATATATATGTATATATATGTTTATGTATATATATAATGGAGAAGCATTTAAAATCATCTTATTAATATTCTTCGTATTCTCTCTATGCAATGCTTAAAATAATGTGATCAGTTTTATTCCTTTAGCTGGTGAAGATGAAGATGTTAATATCTGGTAGATGATGGTTATAAAGGTGAACTAATATCTGGACAACTGATGTTTAAATGTAACTTATGGTGTGAATCAATATTTGAGAAACACTATTACTCAACTTCTGCCCCTTCTATGCTAAATTTGCAATGGAGCTGTGTGCAGGTCCATTTGAGTGTGGCATTTCTACAGGCATGACTGAGGACTTAACAGACACAGCAATATTTTTATTTCTCTAGTTGATGGCAAACTAATATTCCTTGATCGTATTGGCAGTAGACTAAATACCAGCTTGGAAATACGACCGACCAAGGAGGTTGTAGTAAATTAAATTGCAACAGAGTTTTTGAATGCCAAGATACCATTCAAGTGTGTGTGTATATATATGTATGTATATATAGGTAAAAAAGTGTGTGGGTTTCTTAACACAGACGGGGCAAAACAAAACTTGGATGTTTCAGGCTCAAGAAAGGAATGCAGCCAAGATTTCTAATATGTTTGAACTATAGCTTTTAGTCAATTGATAAGATACAGTTGAAAGATTTGGAACACCAAGGAAAAGGATTTAATAGAGCTTTTGTTAGTGAGGTGGGAAAAGGCTGAAGAAAACATGTAGTCTTCTGTCTTATGCTTTTTACCAGTCAACTCTTCTGCTGGAGACAACAAAGGTTCTTCTTGCCTGGGAAATATTTGAATATCGTGGATGATACTATGACATATTACATAGGTTTTACTTTGTATGTGTATATACTGCAGAAATTATATTTCTGTTCAAAGAATAATCCAGTCAGTCTGACTCAGAGGTGAACTCTCAACTCATGCACTGATTTTCCTCTGAGATATTGTCCCTTCTCCAGGAGCTAGCTCTCTGTGTATTCAGCAGTCTGTAAGTGTGCAGAGTAAGGTCTATTTGAGCATAATTAAGTGCATATTGCCCCAGTCCAGCACGCACAATTCTCATAAGCATATCATGGAACAAAGAGACACCCGGGCAACTTTGGTCCTGAGGCTATTGTAACAAATGTGATGCAGTGTCAAGGGAGAAGATTTTAATCCTTTATTCAGTTTGTTTGCCAGTATTAACATTCGGTCCTGTGGAGCTGAATGTTCCATGCTGCTTTCTTCCCCTTCATGTTTCAATAACAGTTTTCATAAAAAGCATGTCTTCCACTTCATGGCATTACAGGGAGTGGTTTTTCAGAGTCTGAAAGTGTGCCTGGAAATTTAGACATTTTCAAGCTATTTCTGTAATGCATTTTGACTTGGCTATATTTTTAAAAGTCAGGTTTGAGAGACTGGAGGGTCACACTACATAATTTATTTGACCAGGTGACATCAGAGTCAAAAAACCTAAATTTTTGTTGAATTAAAAACAGGCTTTTGCAAAATCTAATATAAATTTTATTTATATCAATTCTATCAATATCTAGCCATATATCAAAGAAAAATAGTTTTTGTCTCAAACAGTAGCATTCTCACTGGGATATGCAACCTAGATATTGCAGTCCTTGCTAAAGGAAAACCATATCAAGAGAGAGATTCAGCATCTCCCTAAAAATTTAACTTGACAAGCCTTTTATCTTTGTTGAACGTGATGATAAAGGACTGTAACAAGCAGCATAAAAGATGAATAGCTATTAAGATTGTTTTGAAATGTTCCAGATTTTAGAAACTTGTGAGGTGCTGATAATTTTGTTGTCCCATTACCAATCATATTTGGTACTTTTCTGAAGAAGGATACTTTCAATTATTGAAAGTGTGTTAGCTTTAACCTAAAGTCCAGAAGCTGAGCTGTGTTCAGGGCATATAACAGAGCGAACAGTTTATCCTAAGCCAAAACACTTTGAAAGCTCTCTGTGGGAATGCTCTCTCTCCCATATTTATCTACATGAAGAAATTCAGAAGGGTTCACAAGGGACGAAACCTCAGCAGCAGCATCAGTAGGGCCTGGGAAAACACTCTTGTGTGCTCCAGATCTCCATCTCTTAATGAGAATAATGCTCTGGCTTTAGGAGAAGGTGGTTCTCTGCACTCATGACCTCTGGTGCTGTCCTTTGGCTTCAAAATCAATATCCAGATGGGCCTGAATGTGGAACTCCATTCCTAACACTGTAAATACTCCCATCGAGATCAATAGGTGTTTGCAAACTAAAATATTACTCTGTGTGAGTAAGAGCCATATGATACGAGACAACAGGTCTGGCACTAAATATGTTTTTATTTTTTTAGGGGAATATATTCTCACACCTGGGTTTCTTTTCTTTTTCCTGCACCTGTTGTGTGTGCAGAATAGTCCTGCAAACTAAGTAATTGTACAGTTTAGTATTATATATTCTAGTATTATATTATATATTCATATGTAAATACATGTTAGCCTTTACCATCCCATTACTCATTTACACATATAAATGCAGGTTAACTGCTTCTGTAACTCTTCCAGTGGCAAACTGAGTATTTCAAAATTTAGCCTTGGGTGTGTTCTGGGGAATTATGCTACAAGTCCATGTTATTTCTTCATTCAAGCTCTCCAATCTGTTAGAAACACAGTATAAACACTTGACTCTGGTTCACAAGGTAATCCTTCAAAATTACAGACTTAATTATTAATTTCTTTGGTATTTATTGATCGCATCAACATTATTCATGATAAAAACCCTTTGTATTAATATGGATGTCACTGGTATTGTACTTAAGGCTGTCTACTGTAACTAATAGGACAATTACTTAGTTCTAAGTTGTATTTTGCACAGTCAACTTCATGCCTTTCTTAAGGAGGTGAGGAAAGTAAACGTATAGAAACTGTTCACTGAATTTTGAAAACATTTTGCTATTTATAAGACTAGCTTTTGGCGGGGAGGCTTGTTTGTGTTCTAAAGAAAATGATAGGTTTATGTTAGATATACATATACCATATATACATATATCTCTTAAAACCTAAAAGAAACTGCATTTTTCTTTGGACAAGTTAATGTACATAATGCTATTCAGTTGTCCTCAAAAGCTGAGAGGAAGCTTGAGCTGTTATTTCTTTCAGTTTTCCCTGTATAACGCAAAGATACTATTATTCATGGAGCTGTTGTGCTAGGCTTTGAAGAGTACTTATCTCCTTGTGTGGTCACATCAATTCCATAGCGTAAATCAGTTCTTAGTGTTTTTGGGAAGATCCAGTGGTGGGTCTTGTTTCTAAGGGAGAATTCATTTCTGGATAGGGTGGACAGGACAGTCTTCCAGTTTAGACCACAAGACACCTCAACATGAATAGACTAGCTTCATGATTTTGATGAATTTTATGTCTGGATTACTCAATATGAAAAATGTACCCATATTTTCCTGGATTGTTCCTGCTGTGTTTCAGCTCCCAGTGTCTGTGTTTCGACAGCAGATAGGCCCTGTGCACTGAACCGCTCTCACTCCCAATATCACTGTGTTTTCTTCCAGCCTGCGACCTGATGAACCAAGGCATCCTGGCCCTCGTCAGCTCCATCGGCTGCACGTCCGCGGGATCGCTGCAGTCTCTGGCTGATGCCATGCACATCCCTCACCTCTTCATCCAGCGCTCCACGGCAGGAACACCAAGGAGCGGCTGCGGGCTCACCAGGAGCAACCGCAACGATGACTACACGCTCTCTGTGCGGCCCCCTGTCTACTTAAATGATGTCATCTTGAGAGTGGTCACAGAATATGCCTGGCAGAAGTTCATTATTTTTTACGATAATGACTATGGTAAGTATTTATTTAGCAGGGTGATTTTGTCAAATCCATAATCCTGTTGAAAAGTGTCACATTAGAGCTTTATAGTCTTCCGATAGATTTATGTTTGGCTTGTGAACATTTATGGTTCTGGCAGCATTTCACAGCACCTCAGAGAAATCTGTTTCTAAAATCCATCAACATTTACAGGTTTCTTTGGTAATGTCTTTGTTAGAGTTAGCTGATAAATGAAGAACTACGGTGTTTTTCTATTCTGCCTGTGTTTAAGAAGCATAAAAGTTTTTAGCAAGCTCTCTTGGTTTTTTTTGGACTGTAGAAACATAAAATGACAATTCAAGAAGCAGCACCTAAGATTTGCATTCTGTAGATTTATTTATTGTGTGGTGAGTCTCTTCTGTTTGTTGGCGTGTATTTTCTGGCCAGAATCTGAAGCGGTGGTGAATGTAGGTCAGAGGTTTGGCAAGAACGAGGTGCTAGTCATAAATATAAAACATGTAAAAAGAAGTTCTGGAGAGTGAAGAAGTTGAGGAGGAGGGCTTGGACAAGACAACATTCCCTCTTTTTTGAGTTCATTCAGTGTTCCTGAAAGGTGCTGAATCGGTGGTTTTTGTGTGATGGAGTAAGTGTGACACAGATGGCGGTGTCACAAGACTGCACCATCCAGCTTGGTGAATCAGCCAGTTTTGGTCCAGATACTTTCTACAGCTGACAGGAGAACTGGAAAGATTTCTCCAGTATGGGTGCATTATCTAACGAATTTAACGATCTTTATTTCTGTGGAAAATTGCTTTGCAACCAGACCTGTTTTCTTCAGATGCATCCAATATTCATAAGTAATCCTGACTGGCTTGGATGAGCATTTTAAAACTTATTTTCAAAGTTAAATCTTAAAGTTATAGAAAAATGCTCACTTCAGCAATTTGCTGGGCATAATATCTGGTTCATTCAGGTCAGGTGCTATTGATTTTTGTTCCCTGCCTACATAATAAATTCTTGAATTAGAAGAATAAAAAATGATTAATAGGAAAATTCTTCTTTATAATGAAGCAGCACATAAAAACACCAGCCACAGGATAAGGAACACACACACACAAAAACCCCTACAAAACAAATAAAAAAACCCCAAAAAATCCAAAACTCTCACTGCAAAGAGTATTGTTGCGCAGAAATTATGAGTTTGTGTATTTAATTGCCAGGTATCTATGAAAACAACTATGAACTTTTCATTTAAGAGGTTTCTGTCAGCATGTATTTTTGAGTTTAAAAGCCTCAAGCAAATTTTATAATTAATATCTTTGAATAGTTATATTCAAAAATACTGGGTTTAAATTATTCAAGTTTCAGTTTTTAATTTGAGAATACAGTTCAGGCACCATGTTATTTTGTCCTTGATATCTGGGTAAGAACTTCTTAATGGTGTGACTTCCATAACACAGCTGCCTGCCTGCCTGCAAGGAATAAGTTTCAGACCAGTAGCTCATTCAGTGACACATCATCCTCAGGTGTGACCTGTGGCAAATATTAAGTCTCTGCACCAGCCTCTCTGGCATTCTGAATTCAGCAGTCTACAAGTAATGCCATACTAACCAAGACAGATTGGTAATCTGACTCTGATTAGTGATCACCACCACAAACACCAGGAAACGGTGCAAAAAAAAAAGGAAATATTCTGCATTTAATATATACTGAGCATTTGTGTGGCTTGGGTGTTTTGGGAGGGGTAGGTTGGTTTTTTGGTGGGGAGGGGTATGTGCACATAGTTTAAAATTAATATCACAGGTAGAATGATTTTAAATGCAACCCGATTTTTAAATTAACCTGCAACTCTGAGTAGCTATTAGCTGTGCAAAGGTATGTTTCTTTAAACTGTATCAAGCTAAATCCTTGATTTCAACAGCCATCCTAGGGCAGCAAGCAATTTCTATATTCTTTTACGTCCTACAGTTTCTTTATAAAATTTTATGCTGCTGATTTCATTGACGGTTTCCTTCTCCATTTTTATAATGAGCAAGAGATCAGAACTTTCAGATTACCATTTTTAACCTGAGGCCTCTCATTCTTCCCCTTGTTCACTGGCTCTCCATTTCTTCTTCTTGCTCATACTGGAACGCTCCTCTAATTCTTCGCTACCCTGTTTCAGGTGAAATCATTAGGTTTGACACTGTTTTGCCTGTTCATAATTCTTTTATCCAGTCTTTATCTATGACAGCAGTTTTTTTCAGACATATGATGACATTATTTTCTTAGTCGCCCCTAGAGAGTAATCTTGTCAGATTGTTATAAATATTAAAAAGTTATATCACTTTCTCCCCTTTTCCTGCTATTTTATTGATAAACTGAAAACATTTCTCTTATGTTAGCAATTCACATTTTCTCTCCCGGGATTCTCTATTGATGGAAGAGGGACTAGCACAGAGAGAGGGACAAAGAAATTAATGGCACAAAAAGAGGAGCTGGAATCACTTTTTAATGGATTACAGAGTGGATAAAATTCAGTATTCACCATGCTTTGACCAGCAGGTTGGACAGTGTGATGTCCTGAAATCCCATCCAACTCTAATTATTCCATGATTCTGTGATGTTTGAGAAAGCCATTCTTTAGATGGGTCTGTAGATGTGAAATATTTTTACAAATAAAAAAAATTATTCCAGCATCAGTTTAGACTTTTTAAAAGAGGGTTGGCCCGAGAGCTCCAGAAGACCCTGAGGATGGGAACATTGCCATTAGATTCTGTGCCTGTTTTAGAAAGAAGTCAAGACTGGGCATGCAGATGTGGGTGTAAGTCCAGGGATAATCCATCCCTTTGGTCAGTGTCAGTGCAGCTGAGGGTGGTTGCAGTTTCCTCTGGAAGATCCCAATCCAATTCCTCAGCTTGCCTGAGAGGTTCTGCTGCAGTGTGAGACTTGTTTATTTCCTCAGCTCATACAGACCTAAAATAAAATTCTAAAAGCTTTGCCCAATGTAACTGCTTGCAGCAGTTAATATTAGACAATTTAATAGAAATTTTAGTATTAAACATTAAAATAGGTGGGAGTTCGATACCTGCATTAGAATTAATTTCATATTAGGAAGAGATTATCGATGTGTTGTGCACAGCCCTCTGCAAAACTGACACTTGTGCAAGCAGCAATTTCTTGCCCTGGTGGTATTTTTTCATGTGCAGTGATCATTCCTTCTCAAGGTGTGTATCATAACATGAAGTGATGTCTCCATAGCAGTAAATGACACTTGAGAAATAATGGGATTATAGATTCTGGTATGTTTCATCTTTTTTTTTCTCATTGTTGCAATCTTTTTGTAAGTTAGAAAATGTGAAAGCACTGATAGACCAACTGATTCCAGTAACCAGCAGAATTTCTGTACGTTCCTTTCCACTAAATTATTTTGTATAGTGATTTAATTATTTAAAACAAAACACTTCAATTTCTGAAATTATTTCCAGTAATAATTTTTCTCTGTGGAAGAAAATGGGCCTTTCATATTTAAAATAAATTTTCCAACAGTAAAATTGGGATCTTATCCAAAGTCCATACTGAGCTAAACCAGTTGCCTTGCACCTTTAATATAAGCTGCAAACCTTTATATGTCAATTCATCAAAATCATAGGTTTTTAATCCTATCAATAGAATTGCTTTTGAATTTTATCTTGCAGCCTATCAGAGATTCCTTTTCATTGTCAGAGAATTTTTTAAAATGGAAATGTTTTCTGCAGGCCTGACAATAATTTCCCCAATGTTATCCTCCTTAAAAATCTCAAATTCTTATTTTGAATATAAGTAGATGAGTACATTCAGTTTTACTGTTTTAACACTACTGTACTAATATCGAAATGTTAGAAACTTCAAGTCTACTTAGAGGTTCTTTATTGACAAGGAAAGTTAACTCTTTGAAGGAAGCAGTTCTTTCCTTAAGTCATAACCATCTGGATGTTGAAAAGTGAGGTAGAAATGCATTTCTTAAATAACTGACATCTACGTTTTCAAATGATGTTTCTTTTCCAAGTAAAATTGTAGGTAGGCTGACTATTTAAAGACAAAACAAAGGACACCTTGATAATTGTAAAAAAAATATTTTCTTACTGTTGACTTAGTTAAGTAAAGACTTTAGAAAAGCCAGTCTTTTGACAGTGGTAGAGCCTTCCCAGTAACAAATTAAGGCTAACATACAGTAGCAGTTTAAATGTGGGGGTGTGAGAAAAGAGAACATTTTAACATGAGCAGGCTTAGGTGGTATTTGTTGTATTTCACTAACTGCAATTGTATCTTTAGTTTATAAATTCAGATGAACTTTTGAAAATCAGAACAAGTCATCTTTTCCCCAATTCTTGCACTCTGCAAGCATGATCTAGGCCAAACTCCCAGTGCAGTCAGTCCCCTTGTATCCAGTGTTTTGTTCCTTCTGGTAAAACAAGTTAAGGCCGGCCCAGGACATGAAATCTGATTTTGTTTAAGAAAATCTAGTACGAAGATATTAAAAGCATTTAGGAACAATTCTGCACTTCTTCAAAGGCCATTAAAGAGAATCTTCTTGTGGAGATAAAGAGTAGGCGGCATGAAATGCAGCAAAATTATGCAGTAGACTGATGCCTTTCTCAAACTGCTATTAAAATTACTATCCACACAGTATGTACCAGCCAGATTTACTTCATTTAAGCTGCCAAATCAGCTCCTACTCACTTCATTCTTGACTGCTCAACTCAAATATGTAGGATCACTGTGCAGAGGGTGTTTGTGCATCTCCTTCTTACAAGCAGATGTAGAGACTGGGAAGCTCCTGCACTAAGTCTGAATTCTTCCTTAGGAGCATCAGCACCCTTTCAGTGAAGGCATTTTCATGCCTTAGTGTCCATAGGTGGGACACTATAAATGTATAACTTACACCTTTGGAAATCGCTACGTTTGGATTTGTAAAAAGAACCACTGCCATCTGTAAATATTTTGAGCAAACTTTGCCAAGTTATTAGTCTTTATGGTTTCAAGTTCAAAGTGAGCAAAATGCAGTTTGAAACAGCAAATCCTACCTTATCCACAGACTGGCACCTGACAATGGCCAGTCCCCAAAAACCAGCATGAAAAAGACAGACACATTTCACTGAAGGAAATAGTAATTTGAGACCAGAATGTGTGAGCCCAGGCCATACAAGCAGAGCAACTGAGCTGGAATCCCAGCATATTGTTGGGTTTTATCTGTGTGGTGTATCAACAAGGGGCAAGCTTTTGCAATTCATGTTTTACTCTCGGGCAGTTTACAGCTCACTCTATTTTCTTGGAAATAATGTAGATACTTTTCTGTAGTAGTAAATTCTTTATGAAGAAACCAGTCAATCACTGCAAGTACATAGTTGTGAATTTTGTGCAATTTACAGTGTAGGTATCTCTGCATTTCTAAGATGAAAGACAGAAAGTCTAGCTGTTTGAAAACATTTATTTTTAATGTTTTGTTGCTGCTAAAGTAGATAGAAAGATTCTGCAATTTTCCTCTTGAAGGGTTTAGGGAATAAGATTTTTTTCTGGAGAATTAATTTTATCTTAATCACAATTCTTTTATGGTGATGACAGTACCATTTTAAAACCCTTCTGTATTCTATATTAAAAGAAAAAATTCTTAACCCCACTTCTCTTTCCAAATTTCTGGCCTAACCTTGTGTATTTCTTCCCAGCATGCTTTTGATATGCAGCCATCACTGGAGATCCATGCAATATTTACTGATTTCACAACTAAGGTATCTTTGCTTACAGTTTTCTGACCTTCCTACTAATACTGCAGATATTTGGCAATGGATATTTGCCATTCCCTTAGGTGGTAATTTAATTTTGACTTTTGTAAAGAAGAGAAAATAGCAAGCATCCCCTATGAAGGGGATTTGCTCTGAGAGGCTGAAGGAGGCATTCCTGTAGGAAACAGAGGTTGAAAAATTAATTGTCAAGACTGGGCTGGAGCAAAAGGGAGGAGGTCAGCAGTAACAAAGAGTTTAGTGGGCATCTGTCTTGAAAAACTTCCTCATGGATCTATCTCCCTTCTTTCTCCTTTATCATATACAGGAGTTTCAGATTCTTTCTACCCAAGGAAAGGATGAAGGCAGTAGTGTGAGGAGGATGAAGGCAGCAGTGTGAGGAGGATGAAGGCAGTAGTGTGAGGTACCTGGCCAGTAGAAGGTGTCTCAAGCTCAATCTGAGAGAGGATTTTGGAGCAAGAGACAAAATAAAATAGAATCTTAAGGAGAGAGCAGTGACATCTCTATTACTGAGGAGTTCAGCCTAAGTAAACAGGTCTGTGAAACTATGAAGATAGAAGAGCATTATCCTCACCCCTGCCCCAGAAAGGCAGTGGTTTTTCAAGTATATTGAGTGTAATGCCAGAGGATTGGAGTGCTGTTCTTTAAAGATCCTGGCAAAACAGGGGTTATACCTGGAACTGGAAAGGCTGAACTGCTTGCAGAAAGGCTACACCCTGTGTTTTCAGAGGGGTGATGTTCTGGGATGATGCCCATCTGTATGGATGTGCCCTGAATTCCCAGCATTTCCCTTAAAATCCATATAGAGTAAGTGTTCCTGTGGACACTTTCCTGCACATATATTTTCCAGAAATAAATATGATGACCACTGACATAGATGTGCTTGAAGCCATAACATTTTCTAATAATTTAAAGTTTTATTGCAAGTTTAATAAAGACTCATAAAAGAATCATGCTCTCTTTAATCGATTGCAAATGCTTATAATTACCCTGAGGCTGTTTTCAGCTGCTTGATGACTATAATATTCTCAAGTCTGTCTCCAGACAGTCTTAAAACTGTTTATTACTCATCTGGCTCTTTGCCAGCTTCCCATACTCATTTGCTTCACTGTGCCTCAATAAACATATAATTAATTCAAGCTTATTACTGAAATTTTTTTTCCATTTGTATTTATTACGTCATCCAGATAAGGAAAGAAACATTAATTTTCATCTGTGTAACCTTAGTGTGTCAGGTGAGAACTTCTGGCATTTTGAACAGCTTGCATTTGCTGATTGACATTACCAGTGCAAATTGAGTATATACTTTGAGCGACCCTACAATTATTCAACTTCTGAATTATTCTATAAAACTTCTCAGGTGGAAAAGTGGACATGCTTCTCCTTTTCAGCTACATAACACTTGGAGAAAGTATTTCAAGGACTATAAGTGAATATGTAGAAATATAGTAGAGTGTTTGTCACTCATATTGCAGCCCTTAGGGAGGGGATGAGTAAAGTGTTCAAAGGTTTGGCCTTACAGATCTGTGTTCTGTTAGTAAGCTGGGGTCAAAATAAAACTTTGTTCTGTTCTCCACAGATTGGGAGAATCTGTGTCCTCCCAATATCTGTGCAGAGGGGAAACTCTGTAAATGAGGTGCTATTTTAAGGTTTTGCAGAGGTACAAGATTTCATTTGTATATGCAGCCTGCATCAGAAGAAAAGTAATTTATTTAAAGAATATTTGAGTACCTGAAGCTTACACTGATATCTGCTACTGTTTGTTAAGTATTTTTCAACTCTTAACACGTTGTTCTATCTTCTCAGAAGTATCAAGATTGAGTTTGTAAGTTTATATTTTGTCAGCTAAATAAATGAGCAGTTGCTTAACAGTTCCTCAAATGGGGAGACTATTGAGAAAAGTAATTTTTACGTGTTGAATTGAAGAAATTATATCACCATGGGGGAAAAAAACTATGAATAACTTTGCAAATATCAAGTAGTATCATAAATTGCAAAAAGAACTTGTCTCTGAGAGTTTTAACCAGTCAAGAAAAAGAGGAAGCAGAGAGACAGGAAAGAGCTAGAAAATATTTATAGCAGTATTCCTAAAGCTTAGTTTACCAGCTTTACTTTTGTAGGTTATGTTCTTCACAGCACCAGTTCACTCATAAAATATTCCTGTTTCTATACTGTAAACTTTTAATCAACTGAAAATGTTCTTTAGGAAGAGATCAGTGCACAGTCAGAGAACAGTTTGTCTTAAGGAAGTTTATAACACATACAGAATCATGGGATGGCTTGGATTGCAAGGGACCCTTAACATCATCTACTTCCAGTGCCCTCCCGTGGGTAGGGACACCTTCCACTAGATCAGGTTGCTCAGAGCCCCATCCAGACTGACCTTGAACATTTCCGTGAATGGGACATCCACAGCAGTGCCTCACCAACTTTATAGTCAAGAATTTCTTCCTAATCTCTAACCTAAATCATCCCTCTTTCCTTTTGCTCTCATTACTCCTTCTCCTATCACTACAGTTCCTGGGGCAGGGTCCCTCGCTGGCTTTCCTGTAGGCCCCTTTAGGAAAACATGAGATCTCCACACAAGTTTCTCTTCTGCAGACTGCACAGCCCCAGCTTTCTCAGCCTGTCAAAGAGTCACAGACTGTTCACTGCAAGGACACTCTCTTTGTTGTTCTTTACCCCACATCCCTGGAAGGGGACGCACGCTTCCTCACGCTTGTGACAACCAACAGGGACTAGCAGTGACTGACAGGGAGAGTTGGTGGATCATACAGACAGACTTATAAGATATATCTATATAGTTGCTATTTAATGAAGACTTCTATCTACACAGAGATATAGAGTTCTATTGTAGAGGATTTAAGCATAATTTTTTAAGTTTGGCATGATTTGAAGGCACTAGGCAGGGAAAATTAATTTCTCTGCAAGAGGTTGTTTCGCTCTAAGACAACCCATAGAAGCCTTTTGGAAATCTCTAATGCAAACTGTAGTCAAAAGGAAATTGAATGAAGATACAGAAAACTGGTTGCACTGTCAAAAGTACAGGGGTAGAATATATTGCCATGTCAGCCTTCACGAGTGAGGCTGGTAATCACAATCTGACTTCCTTTCTATTTTTTGAGACACTACAGTAGCAGCTGATACTCTGCAGGATTAGTTCTAGCNGCTTTTTTGGCAGGGAGCACTGAAGGCCTTGAATCAATTTCACTTTTCCAGCGTGGTTGTTTAATGTATTGATACCAGCTGGAAAAAAAAAAAAAAAGGAAAAATAAAACTCAAAGGAAGCATCTTTTTTCAACTATCACTAGGGTTTAAACCTGAAGTCTTGCAGGATTTGAAAACTGCAAATTTTGATATCTTTTCCCCAACACTGATTCAGCTGCTCAAGACTATCTGTATTGATTTAGCTTATTTAAATGATAATTTCTAATAACTGATGTATAATATGACACAATAGTAGCTAATGTAAATGACATTTGAAAGAACCTTTAAAATAGAGATTACATAGACATTTCACTAGTGTCAGTTCATATCAAACAACAAAAATTGAAATCACCTGCTTATATTTCAATTTGAAATGGAAACATCTTAAAAAAGGAAAAAAGTATACAAGTGTATTTTTTTTCACTTTTCTCAGTTCAATGATACTAAAAAATTTGAGACAATTTGTTGTCTTCTTTTTTGTGTGTAAAATTTCAGAAAATTGCAAACAAGCAGGGAAAAGACCCCAGTGAGTCATACCATTTACAAATATTCAGTTTCTCCCAAGATATATCTCCACTTCTTAGGTTGCAGAAATTCCAATATTATAAATGAGATTTTGTATGTAATTAAACATTTGGGCTTGAATTTGCTTCTAATGAGTTTGAACTACTGCTATATTCTCTGAAGTTAGATCATCCAGCTGAAATTATTTAAGTAACCATCCCTCTCAGTTCCCACAAGCTAATATGAAAGAGCTGTGGTGATTTTTTTTAAAAAAAATTCATTTTAATTTGGAGGCTCAACAAATTACATATAAGATGGTTAATGAGAGGGAATCGCACTGCTGTGAAAGTAAAATGAAGGACTGTTACTGAATCATCCTACTAAATTGTTTTCCTCAGTCTGGATCTTAACCATGTTAATAGATATCAACGTGCACAGGATTGCAAACACTTTGCACAAGTCTTTACACAGAGCAGGGGCACCATCAGAGTCCAGCTGAAGCTGCACACCTCCCTTGTGTACAGCGCATTACCACAGTTAATAGTTGCTGTCACGTTAGCCAGCGTTGTGTAAGGAAGAATCACTGTGGTAGACTTGTAAAGCTATCTTGATAAGAATTTGAACAGTGTTATTTGTTATACAACGGCTTTTCTCCTCATCTCTACAAATAAAGTGGTCTTTTGTGCAGATCAGCCAGTGAATATTTATGACAGGCACATTCACCTTTACCAGCACAGCTGAATCAGTTGGCATTTATCAGCCAGATACTCTGAGGAGAATGTTCTCAGATCTGAAATGCCATCAGAGGGAGGATGAGCTAATGACTATAAGCCAGGCTTGAGACAACCAAAGTGCACAGTGAGTGCCTTGTAATTTAGGTGGAACACAATGATACAGGTGGATGGATTAATTTATTACAATTAGTGAATAGTGCCATCTTTCTCTTCTCCTGATAAGAGTGTGATCTGAAAAATTTTTTGTGAACTTTTCATCTATTTGTAGATGTTTCCTTTTTAATATGGTTCTAAGAGGTATCAAGCATGTGAGTTATTTAATATTTGCTGTTCATTTTATTCAGCTTATAAAATCTTCACTGCATGTGCATCCTGGTATTCCTGTATGAGACGCCTGAAAACCAACATATATTGTTCTAGGATGCCCTGATTATTAGGCTTTCTCCAAGATGAATTCGGAGAATTGCTCCCTTTGTGTAAAACAGAGATGGCAAAGGAAAGTTGGGGGGGGGAGCGTGGGGGCAGGTCAGAGAGAACAAAAAAGTGAGATGAGACCTGGTCCCATCATTAAAAAAAAACCTTGCGCAAGAATCATGGAATGTCCTGAGAAGGGGGGACCCACAAAGCTCAACGAAGTCCCATTCCTGGCCCTGCTCTGGACGGCCCCAAAAGTCACAGCATGAGTGTGAGCTTTCCATGAAATGGTTCTTATTGTTTATGTTAGGTGAGGTCTGAGTGCTCCTGCCAGGCTGGTCATTTAAGATTTAGACCCGTAGTCTGTGAAGGGCACTTTGCTCTTCTCTGAGCACGCTCTTTATTTAAGATACTTACCTGTTTCTTGTGCTTTCTTCAGTATCAGAAAGATTGTTTATATTAAAAAAAAAAATTATGTATATTTATAAACAAAAGATTGTGTAATATCAAAAAGATTGAAAAGATGGGTTTTATGCTTCATTTCTTAAATTCTTCCTTGGGTCAGAATCCATGGTAGCTGACACAGTAATGACAAGCTTGGTGAAGTTGTCACCTGAATTCAGGTGTCAGCTGGGGCAGTGTTACACTGAGTACCTGCATTTGCATGTATCAGCCAGGTCTGCAGAGCTTCAGAGGCTCTGGGCCTTGAGCTCACCTGGGCAGGATGCTCTGCGTATGCACCTCAGCTGTGGCTGCAGCCAGGCTGGTGTGCCCAGGGCTGGACCTGCTGTGCACCAGCAGTGTAGACCTCCTTGTAGACCTCTGCCTTGTGGCATGGTTATGTATGCCAGGGAAGGTCATTTCCAAGAGAGGCCTTGAAAAATTTTGCTTGCTTTGTTTTTTAGCGTTTCCAAGCCAACTTCAGAGTCTCTTAAATTGAGCACAGTTTTGGTTTTAAGGAGGAAGTTTGGTAATGCTTCATGTAAATTTCAAGTCTGGTTTAACCCTGTAGGTGATGCTGCCTACAGAGGGGTACTCTGTTCTTGTGCACACAAGACTGGGAGTGATGCCTGTCCAGTGAAAAAACAGGAAATGTAATAATAATAATAGTGACATTGAGCTGGGAGAGGAGATAGCAATTTTGGCTTTAGCATTGATCTGTCTCTATGTGCTAACTTTGGCTTTGATCACTAAGGAGGATAATTAATACTGGTGATAATGGGGAAACTCTTCTGAATTTCTGGCTATGACTATGACTCATCTGATTTAAATAGAAAGTAGAAATGTGACTTCTGGCTGGGCAACAGGTTGGCGAGCAAATTCAGGGCAAAAAACACCTGTGTTCCAGACATGAACAGTCTTGTGTCTCCTCAGCAAAGCCATCTGTGCCACAGGTTGCTTGCCAGATTTTTCTGCAGAAGGAGTTTATCTATGAAAAAGATGATGCCACAGTTCAGTGTGGATATGTGCCACTTTCAGACAATCCACGCAGGAAAGATAATGCTGCCCATTCAGTGGCAGCATCTGTTCTTTGGCATACTCTTTGAATATGATCATTGCTAATGACTTGCTGCTGAAATATTGGAAGTACCATCGTGATTTCAATAGCATTTAAATTTCAGGGTGTGTTTATGTGCTTTCTGCTGTTTCACAGCAGCAGGTAAGCCCCACCAATACCTCCGTTCCGCTCCTGGGTAAATTGAGGTATAACCAGTGTCTGTGTTTATTTCCTGCCCGCATCTTTGTGTTGTACCAGTGCCAAAGACAGAAGTAGTAAAGAAGTAGGAATCCTGGTTTGGTACGTTTTCCATTAGAATAGCGGTGTTTTCCTAAAAGCATATCACACAAATGCAATACGGTTGCCACAGTCACCTAATAAATACAGAGAATAATACTGGATCTCTGTCCCTTTTGTCCCATCATTTAGTGAAGAATCAATATAATTGTTTCATTGTTTTATATGCAGATCATGGCAAAGAAAGAAATTTGATCCTATAATCTGTCTTCTGGGTCAACACAGATTATGCAGAATATCAGTCAATAACCGCGGTGTGTTTATAAATTCAGGTCAAGTGAATTTATGTTCTTGTTTTGAAAAAGGAGAAATAAAACTTTGTTTTATGGTTCCTGCTAACCATGTCCTGGTGTCAGAAAATATATGGATTTATGAGATAGAATTTAAGTCTTTCAAAAGGCTTTCACAGCCTAAGTAAATTTTCTTCCTGATGTTTTGATAGCTTATTTAGATCCCATCTGCAAGTGTTACTTGTGCTTCGGTGGTTTTGACTTCAACCGCTCGGTTTTACTCATTATATTATTTAATTAGTCTGGATCCTGAGTAATCCTCAGAGTGTGTGAGCCTCAGGAACTTTAGAATGAAGGGGTTAAAGTAGAAAGAAGTTTTTTTTATCATTTGCATAAAACTAAACATATTTGTAGCACTTCAAATAATCTTGTTGGTATTTAAAGTGCCAAAAAATTTCTAACATCTCTGATTAGATTGAATCTAATTTTCCTGATTTAGATATTAAATAGAAGCTGTAATTAGTATCTGAGTCTCTTATGGAACTTTACTTTTAGGGTATGCATGTATTTTATTCATGGTTAAACTATCCTACAAGTGTTTAGTAATACTGATATTTTGGCAGTGTCTGGAGAGTCAGGTTTTGCTGATGAATGTCTAAAATAGCCTAAATGCCAAAAATGCTATTTCTTTCCAGTTCATGGTATTTTGGAGCTCTAGACGAGAGACCCAGCTTGCTGATTGTGACGGACTTCAAGGACTTACCCTGTTGAATTATTCTTGTGTACTGTTTGATTATAGGCTATTCCATAGTTATTTCTTCATAATTTATCGCATCTCAGTAAACTGGTGCTGGAGGAGGACGGCTGTCTGCAATATTCTCTAGTTAGTTGATCTCTGCTGGTGATGCAGGCAGAGCATTTTTTCTTCTGTGCAGACTGAATGTTGTTTTCTTGTCCTACTGTTTGTGCCACCACCCCACAAGAAGAGGTGGGAGCAGGGGAAATCAGTAGGTCGGGATGAAAGATCTGAGTAGCCAAGCCATTGTGAAAGTCTAATTGGAAACTTTCTCAACTATAAGATGTCTCATGCAGAAAGACACATAAAAATCCTATTCCTTCAGGTCTGACCATTCACCTGGAAAATGAGTGATTGAGACAAGTAACTGATGCAGCACCAAGGGTCTAAGAGGGAACCAAAGCAGGAACTGTAGTCCCTCAAAGACTGGATCCAAGACTACACATCTAGGAAAGACCAGATTCAGTGTTCTAATCAGAGAAATATTTTCTGGTGATTTTAGCCACAAATAACTTCCTAAACCTGAGGAACCTTTATTTTTTGAAGAAATGTTTCTTCAGAAATTCCTGTTTATGTGGGGTTAATGGTTTCCCTCCTTTTTCTCTTTTTCTTTTCACATAGTGTGTTTCAGCTAGTATCTGTTGTGTTGACTCTAAGGCTATTTCTTTTTCCCCTAACTGAGAGCAGTTGGGTGTGTGGGAGCTTTGCATGCCAGTAGGGAAGGAATTATGTCCTGCTGAGTGTCCTCTGGGACAGCAGGTCAGAGCAACTGCTGGAGGGAAGAGTCACGTTAGGGAACCGGTGGCTCAGCTCCTGAAAAGAGATTGAGAATCTGTGGTAGTGAGTAGGAGTCAGATAGTGAGGACTCAGTGAGGCTGAAGGGATTTTCCTGAGGTCCAGAAGGCCCTGATCTG
This sequence comes from Machaerirhynchus nigripectus, assembly GCA_013397975.1. Lineage (NCBI taxonomy): Eukaryota > Metazoa > Chordata > Aves > Passeriformes > Dicruridae > Machaerirhynchus > Machaerirhynchus nigripectus. The sequence continues at coordinate 464,111 of VZRQ01000114.1, read as the reverse complement.
ACTTGTGAAGTCATTGAATGATTTTAATTTTTAAGCATAAAGTTTGGGGTTTTAGGTAAAACCATTCAAAAGAGCAAAGGGAAGGAAAAAGTCAAGCATGCTTGTGGAATTCAGTACTGGAAAAAGCCCTTTCAAGACTTTGGACCAGGTAGAGGCAGCATAATAATGTGAAGAGTACACAAATATTTCAGTTTGGTAGACTATAAAGATATTACAAGCCAGGTAGTGAACTCAGTCAACTTTTTGCCGATCAGTTTTTCCTTTCTAAGTCCTTCTTAAAGAAGGGTTTACTCAGAGGGAGCCAGAAAGCTCTACAGGAGCACTCTGCTGCGGAAAATTTACTAAACTCAGCCAGTGGTATCAGATGACAGCGGGCAGTATCATTGCAACATCATTACATCTGGCTTTTGTTTTGTTTTTGAAGGAAATAATTAGTTGTGAAGTTTAGAAGAGCACTGAGACTTTTTGGTGAGTGACTAGCCCAAGCTTCACTTAGCTACATTAAGCCACGTAGCATGGATAAACATAGTTTTGAGTTTCACAAAAGAAAACAATCTGCTCCCTGCCTTTCTCATTCTCAGCTGCCCTCTGACAGCTCTTGCTTGAGGGAAGAATTGTGTGTGATGGTCACTGTGGCATCACTGCTCTATATGGATTTTAGTGTGAAAGTCCTTTGAGAAAGATTAGGAAGAACTGTGATGATTGAATGGCCAAATTAGGAAAATTGCTAGAGGTATTTGTAGGTTTGTTTTCTAATGGCTGTTTTGGACAGTAGCTGTTGTGTGGCCACTCTCCTGTTTCAGTACTTTAAGAAATGCAATGAGCATAGCTCAGGAAGAGGTTTAATGAATATTAAAGGAAAGCCTGCAGGGATCTACCTGACGAAATGTTTCTGTGGGATAAATTGAGCACTTACTTGTGTCTTTTTTTCCACTTACCAATTAACATCTTGTTTGGCTTCTGATTTTTCTAGATATCCGTGGAATACAAGAATTTTTAGACAAAGTGTCTCAACAGGGAATGGATGTAGCATTACAGAAAGTAGAAAACAACATCAATAAAATGATCACGGGGCTCTTTGCCACTATGAGAATAGAAGAACTGAACCGCTACCGGGATACCCTGAGACGGGCCATTCTCATAATGAACCCTTCCACAGCCAAATCGTTCCTGACAGAGGTATGTATTTTAACAAGAGGTTATCTTCTTGCTTTGCTGACCAAGACCACAGTGGTCTGTCAAAAGATTCAGTTTATTTGACTTCATAATGGTAATCAAAAAAACTCAGCCCCTCCAAGTAAAAGTTCAAATATTCTCTATTCAAAGATCAGCATGCAAGGGTGTTTATTCATGTTCCTAAATGTGTATGTACATTCAAAGAAAGAGTTAGTAAAACCTCATCCTGCATGAGCAAGAGCAGTTAGAAAATATGCAGAGGGATTACCCCTCAGGCTTCTGTTTGAAGCTCAAAATACCATATTGCCATTGTGACCCCCACTACTGAAGTATTTACAACTGAAAATTTTACTACCATTTATTTATATATATGTTTATAATATGTATTTGTGGATAAAATGTGTTTACCTAATTGAATTTTTTTTTTATTTAAAATCATGTTGATAATGTTTTTTTATGTGCCACTGAGTAGTAGTAAGGTAATGGAATATGTGAAAGATTTGATTTGCATGAAGAATGGGAGATGATAGACTAAAGTAATGTTTTCAAGCAATATGGAACAGATTTTCAAAAGGTTTTTTGGGATTTAGAGACAGAAGACCTGCATATGGCATTTGACTATGAGTTGTACAATCTTTTTAAATGAGTGGCATGGTTCTTTTTAGACAGTACTGTGTCTTTACATATGTGGTTTCTACCTGTGTGTATACTCTTTACAATCAACCAATGCTTAAAAATCTCTGTTCTGTTCCATAAAAATACACTTTCTCTCTTCAATATTTTCTCTTTGTATCTGTTTCTAACTTGCATTACTTTTCCTCTATACCATGCTGTTGCCTTGGTCTTCAGAAATTGGAGCTTAAAAACTATTTCTGCATATCCAATCTTGAGTGAATGCCTTTTAGGAATATTAGCTAGAAGAGGGGTTTCTTGGTTTCTCTTTCAAAATTTTGTTTGCCCTTTTTGCCCTTTGCCCTTGATTTTTTTTGGCTGGGTGTTTCACTGCCCTCATTACACACTTGAAGCTCGCTAATTCTGAGTAATGAGCGTCTTCTGCTCTATCCAAATGTCTGTAGTGCTTCAAAACGTTTAAACAATTTGTGGGCATGTTTAGATTGTTCTGCAGTGTTTTCATCACCCAAGTCAAGAGTGCTTTACTTTTTGGTAAGAGGCATTATAAGATATTTCACATTGCAACTTGAAAGCAGCATGGTTGGGGGCTCTAACTACAATAACTTGGCAAAACAAAACTCCTGCATTGTTCTTACAGAGAAACACTCTTTTTAAAAAAAGATACACTTCATAAATTATTTTTACGTACTTGGGTATAATAACAAAGTTTTTGTCATCTTTCAAAGTTATCATGTATGTGTTGTCAAGAAAGTAAACAATTTACTTTAGAGTTCTTACTTTGGCATTGGCCACTCAAGACCCCAAAAATCAAAAGACAGTTAAAAAAACAACTAAATCAAATCCACAATCCCCCTGCTTCCAAAACAATTCCAATACCGAACACAAAAGAATTCCTGAAAAACAAGAGACTCCCAGTGCTTCTCCTTCCCTGGAGTCTGTAAGTCTACCAGGAAAGCTCATTATCTTCTTCTGCAAGTGTGACTCAAAGAGAGACTCTCACATCAGCTCCGTATTACAGGTTTTTGGCCGGATAACAGTATTTATTTGGAGTATGATATGTGACTGGCAAACTGACAGCAGAAGCCTCTTAATCGGAAGAGTTACTCAAATTAAGCGTGATTATTGCCATAGTTTATTTCTGTTGGTGACAGGGAATGAACTAAACAACTGAGCTCCAACACAAAGTCTTTGCCCAAGGAGAAATTTGCTGGGGTTGCTTTTCCAATGGATATTAAAAACTGTTATTTTGAGTCAAACCAGCAGCTGTACTGTATGGGCAAAGAAATTATAAAGCCTAAGGTCTGCCAATGGGCTAAGATATTCCTAAACAATTTAATGGAGATGCTGATTCCAAAGCCTGTGGCTTGTGCATGATCAGTTTAGCTGGGAAATTGTATTTAGCAATAGTGGATTTAGCATGTATTCCTTATGAAGCTAGTAAGAAAAAACTGCATATGTAGAAAAGCCCTTGGTTTCTTCCAGTTTTTTCTGCCCAGTAGAGGCTTTTGGCTGTCTTGCTGGATTCAGCTGTCTGCTCCTCTCCCCAGGCCTCACATAATCTCTGCTGCTTGGTTCCTTCTTAGATGACTGCTCCAGCTGAACCCCGTCATTGTTTAGCTGAGAAGAGGGTTCATTCACGCTGCAACAGCTGTAGTAAGCGTGGTCGTGATTACTATGCAAGTAACAACTATTCCAGGGTAAATAGCCAGACACTGGCCTGGGTAAAAAAAGCAGTCTGTAAACTAGAGTTTGCTTGTGCAGAATTTATCGTTGTTCAGACTCTTTGAAATTCTGTGTTTGAAATATTTTTTTTTTAAAGCAGCATTGCTTTTTGTGTTAGACGCTTCTTTCTCTGCACCTTTTCTATCTCTAGAGCTTGCAGAGATGAGATCTGTACTTACACACTCAATAAAATGGAGATTAAGGAGTAAATACACTTCTCTGGCTGTGGAAATAAAAGCCTACCTTCTCTTTAAATATTATGTATTAATTTGCCCTCCATACAGCATGGGAAGGCAGGAAGATTTGGGAGCAAGTATCACAGCATTTTTCCTTACTGGCTAAAAGATTAATGAAAAGTGAGAGGAAGGGGCCAACCAGATTCCCAAATGTCCTTTTTTGCTTTGAGCTGGGAATGGAGGAGGATAAGGAAAAAAATTCTGCTGAAAGAGTGAAATTCACTGGGGCTAAGGAGTGCAGAGGTATGGAGCGAGCAGAGACTGGCACCTCTCCACAGACGAGTGTGTGGCAGCATCTGGGAAAATACTTTGCCAGTAATATACTGGTGACTTATTCAGGTTTTTTTCTGGTGCAGGTTTTCTCTACTCTCAAATAGTTGCCCAGGTCCCATAGGTGAAGCATAATATTCCCACTGAAACTTTTGTGATTGCTAAATATCCAACCATGTTGCACAAAATTTGCTATGCTATCTGACAGCACTGGTGATGGATGTGAACTGCGTGTCACTTTCTTGAGCTGTATTTTGGGGTGGGGATTTTTTTTGCATGTGTTCTTCTGATTCGTGATAAACATGACGGATAGGCAAAGCCATATGAATGACAAATAAGATGTCCTTAAATAAGATGTCCTTGCCAGCTCATCATGACAACACAAATCAAGGGCTTCAAACCTCGAGTGTGAAAAGGCTGGGTAGGAGCAGGAGCAGGATCAGGCCAGGAAAGTCAGGTAGCAGCAGAGGTTCTGGGGATAACAAAGCAAGTTTGAGAAGTAAAACTTTGGGAGGCAATATTTTAGGACACAAGTCAGATGTCCTCCACTGGGCCAAAATGCTGTCAGTACATCTCTACTTTCAGGTTTTTTTCTGTTTGGCTAAGGAAGCTACCTTATCACTTGAGTGCAGAATTGTGAATTTGTTCTTCTGTGTCATGACTCCAGGAGCTGATAATGGGAATACAAAGGAGGACAATGCAGCTAATTCATTCATTTAGTTATAGGGAAAAACTTCACACATTGAAAATCCAGTAAGCCATGTGTGAAAGAGCCCTGGCATCAGCCAGGGATTTTGCTGGAGTTTTGACAGGCAAGCTCTGTAAGGCCTTGGGTGCTTTGAGGGAGGATGGAGGCAGCTGAAGACACTGCTGCCTTCAGCCTCCCTCAAAGGAGGGATTACCAGCCCAGCAACCTCAGCAGATGTGACTGTGTATCTTCCTGCCCCATGCAAGGTCCCTTCTCCAGGTTCTGTTGCAGGGGTTAATGGCCTCTTACAGAGAGAGGTGAGAACACTTTTTAGCTGTGGCAGCGAGATTCATAAGTTTATCTAGCAAAATTTTCAGAGCACTGGCCATGTGCATAAGCCAACAAAGCTGTTTGAGGCTTGACAACCTCAAGCCATCAATGCAGTGAGCATTGACACTTCCTGGAGACTGGAGAGTACTACTCTTCAACTCACTGTACACCACATGGTTTGTGCAATGGAAAATATTAGCTGTTTATTATTGCAGAGGTTCCACTCTGCAACAAGCTTGAAGTCACTGAACCCTATCATGTCCAGACTTGAAGCATGCTAGAGATATTGGAAATGTTTACTGTTAAAAATTTATTTAAACTCATCTACATGACAGAACTGGGTTGTAATTATTGAAAAGGTGTATTCAACAAAACTAGCTGCTGCCAAATCTGAGAGTTCTAGCAAGTAAGTCCTGTATGTTGGCCTGTGTGTATGCAGACATGTTTATTGTACTAACTTATATAGCTGCTGTTTTGTCTATATTTATTTTCAAAGAAAATTAAAATCATGTAGCTTTCAGCATTATTATAATCTACTACAAATTATTTTGAAAATAAATTTCCTTTTTTCTATCCCAGGCTAATGTGGGACAGTTGTAAAATAAGGTTACCTTGGATCAAAAGAAGCTACACTGCTACTTTCATGAATAAAAGAACTCTTTATAAATGAAATGTTAAAATATACAGGGAAAATGGAATGAAGCCTATAAATTAAGCACTGAAGAGTTCTTGCCATGTAGTGGGCAAGTGGGAAAAAAAGAGAGTGTTTGAGGAGCAAATGTAATATAAATTGCCTCACGTAATTGAACCTTCAACATGCTTTTACTAATGGTGACTGTGAATAGAATGAGAAGTAACATTTATTCTGTGAAACAAGATTATTCCTGATAGCAAATGCCCTGATTTTTATTATGTTTGATTGTTGTCTCTCTGTTGAAAATAACAGTTAATTTTAAATGTAATTATTTGAAAAAATACAGTTTTTTCTTTTAGTGGCATAGTTGTTGTTTTACCAGGTATTAGATCTGATAATGAAGCAAATTATTAATCGTTTAGATCTAAAGACAGGGATTTGCTTTAGTGCTACATAGTACTCTAACCAGACTTATTTCTTTAAGCAGCTTATTTACTGAGAATTAGGAAAATTTATTCGACTTCTCCAAAAGATTTATTCAGCGTTTGTGAGTCCAAAGTTCATGGAAACTTAGTCATTTTTTTTCCCTTTTTTTTTTTTTTTTAAATCTTATTTTGTGATGCTTTGCTCTTTTTATTTTACTTATCTCTTAAAGAAGACTAGGACAAAACTTGGCTGTGTTGCTTTTCTATTCCTTTTTATTAATAAGGAAAGTAGTCCTGTCTTTAGTCAAAAGCATGAGATGCAGATATGAGGTGAAGTGAATGAAGTTGAAAATAGGAATTAAGGAACTGATACACCGGCGTGCCACCACCACTGAAACCTGCAGGAAAAATTCAGATGTTTCCAGTGGGAGCAGATGTCAATGATTTTTGCTCAGGTGTGGACAGAAAACATATATGGCAGGGAGAGGTAGCAGACTCCAGACAAGTATCAAATCCACATAATTCACAGAATCACAGAATCTGCTGAGTTGGAAGGGACCCACAAGGATCATCAAGTCCAACTCCTGGTCCTGCATGGGACACACTGAGTCACACCATGTGCCCAAGCATGTTGTCTAAATGCTTCTTGAACTCTGTCAGGCTTGGTGCTGTGACCACTTCCCTGGGGAATCCTGTTCCAGTGCCCAACCACCTTCTGGATGAAGAACCTTTTCCTAATATCCACCCTAATCCTCCCCTCACACAACTTCAGGCCATTCCCTCGCGTCCTGTCTCTGGGCACCACAGAGATGAGATCGGTGTCTGCCACTCCTCTTCCCCTCATGGCAAGTCCTAACTGCAATGAGGTCTCCCTTCAGTCTCCTCCAGACGGAACAAAGTGACCTCAGCCACTCCTCGTATGATTACCCTCAAACCCTTCATAGCCCTTCTTTGGATGCTGTCCAATAGCTTAATACTTTCTTCTGTTTCCTCCTTGCCCAGCTGGCAATGCTGCACATGATGCCCCCCCAGGACACACTTGTCCCTCCTGACTGCCAGGGCCCTGCTGACTCATGTTCAACTTGCCATCGACCAGGACCCCCGGGTCCCTTTCCATGGCGCTGCTCTCCAGCCTCTCACTCCCCAGTCTGTCTGTATATTCAGGGTTGTCCCATCCCAGGTCCAGAATACAGCACTTTCCCTCATTGAACTTCACATGGTTGGTGATTTCCCAGTCTTCTAATTCCTCGAGGTCTCTCTGCAGGACCTCCCTGCCATTGGGGAAGCCAACAGCTCCTCCCAGTTTTGTATCATCTGTGAACTTGCTTAGCATTCCTTCCAGTGCTGCATCCAAGTCATTCATGAAGATACTTAAGAGTCCAGGGCCTGAGATGGATCCCTGTGGAACCCCACTAGTGACAGGTTACCAGTCTGATGTCTACTCATTCACTATAACCCTTTGTGCCTGACCCATGAGCCAGTTCCTCACCCATCCCGTGATGTGTTTATCCACACAGTGGATATATGGATATATATGAGCACTGGATATTTTGTCCAGAAGGATCCTGTGAGAGACAGTATTGAAACCTTTACTGAAACCCAAAAAGGCTGGTTTGTCTTTGTGTGTGTGCCATAGCCTGCTAGTCCCAAGTATGTTCAGGAACAGGCATCAGATTTGGATTTAGGAAGGCTGGATTGTCTTCCTCTGCTATGTATGTGTTTGCATACCTGTGTACAGTGTATATGTGCTAAAAAGTAACATTCCTTTGTGTAGATACATAATAAAAGCGCATTCATCTGCCACCTAAAACCCACACTGAGTTTTATGTTTTCAAATGAACTCTACTCCCCAAACAGCTTCTTCTTGTCAAAGTAAAATGGAGATTGGATGAGCAAGGATTTGCTCAGTTGAATTCAGCAATTGAACTGATCCATTGATGGACTGGAAAAATACCCAAGTTTCATGGGATGCCTGTTGGATTTCCAGTTAGGCTGAGGAGTGACGTGATAGTTTGTCATATGTATAAGTACATCACAATTTTCTGTGCCCTGCTGAATGTGGTCGGTGGTGCGTAGTTCACCTAAAAGTAATGGAAAGAGTAATTCTTTATCACATTGATTGATACATGATGTCTGTGATGCATCAGATATGCAGCATAATTTGCTTCAGAGATTTTCAGTATTGTCTTTGTGAAAGTTAATTCATGTTTGCTAGGAATTTTTAAACAATCCTATTTACATAAAACACAAGTCTGATTTCTCTAAAGGGAAGAGTTGTTCAGGTAGTTCTCTTAGAGGGCAGTGATGAAAGTGAAGAATCAGCTGTAGGCATATGAACCTACTGCTATTTTTATCTCCTTTTCCTATAATTTTATCATAAGTGTGTATGTTGATTGGATTTTATCTAGGAGTGATAGTCTTCAGAGGCCAAGGTCAGATTTTTCAGCCAGTGACTGTTTGCTCCTTTATTTTTTATAAGTAAGCTGAATGCTCTGATCTTTGAGATCAACTTTCTCACCTTAGTGTTTGAGCTTTTAGACCTGAACTCTCCTGGAGAGCATGCTTGCCTTTTTTGAGTCCATTCTCTACACCCTTGTCTGTGGTGGAATAACTCCTATTCAGCATACTCCACTGTAATTAGTTGTTGCTCATAATTACAATGTTAAGAATTATCTTTTTTTTTTTCTTTCTCCAGCATTTAAAAGCACAGAATTTATATCTGCAAATTGAAATACAGGCTTAAAGGATTTTTTTTTATTTCATAGGATCTTCCAAATCTCTAGTAAAGGGATGTTCAGAAAATATGTTCAGAATGTTGAACCACTTGAACCATCCTTTAAGTGCTCTCCCTGACTTTTCTTTTAACCTTCAAGAAGGGGTCTTGGAGGATTTTAGATTCTACCTTTCAGTGAAAATCTGAGAAAATTCTTGGTTTACTCTGTAGTCCAATTCCTTGCCTTTTTTTGCTCTTGCATCCTTGAATACAGGCCATCAAGCTGATCCCTGAATGACTGGATGAGAAAATGACTGGGTTTTCTCCTATGAATAGAGTGATGCTGGCTTAGATTTTATATGCACTTGCTTGCCGTAAGGTGAAAGTTTGAAGATAAAACATTTTAGTTACAAAACAATGAAAGAGAAAAGTCTCACTGGTAAAATAAGTCAGCTTCAAAGGGATTTGTATCATTTGCATCATTACTGAAACTGCAGCCTGAAGCAATCCTTTCTGTTTATGTGTTTTCAGGAACAGTAAAATTCAGTTTTGCAATGTAGTATTGGGGTTCCTGGGACAGAATGCAGTGTTTGCTGTAGCCAAGGTCAGTTATTTTGGTATCTAAAATGAAGCAAGAACATTTTGGGAAATCTAAAAAACAGAGGGTCTGCAGTTAGAATAGGAGCTGGGGGCTGTCTGCAGGTCCTTTGCCCTGATATGAAGTCTAGAACTAAGGCTGTGCCTTGCTGTTACTGAAAGGTAAGGCTCAATATCAGTAGCGTGGAGCTCAGCTGGTACATTTGTGTTGGCTGTGTAGGTTTGGTTTTTGATTAAGGTTGCTGATAACAGCAGCTGAGGAGAAGCAGCATACGGACAGGCTCATCTTTCAATCAGCCATGCCTCATATGTGAAAAGTCAGGCAAAAGCCTGACTGATGTTCCAAGTGTGGTGATACCAATATACCTTATGAATTGTACCATGGTTCTCTAGGCTTTTATACCCTTAATGGGGTGTTGGTGGCATAAGGAGACACTCACTGAAATGTGTGTGCAATGGCAATATGAACTAGAGCACTTGTGTGATTTACAGCATAAAAAAGTCATAGCTTATCTCTGCATTTTAATTGTTTCAGTATTTTCTTCGTTTTGGCCGTATGGTGTTTAGTGACATGACCTATATTACAGATAGATATTCACATAATGCTGGTTTCTGTCCTATGTCAGGGTGTAGCACAATTGTGAGATATGTACCAGGTCTGCCTCTCTAGTGACAACAGCGAAAGTTGTAGAATATTAATTTTTTGTAAAAACAAAGCTTATTTTTTTGACAAAACATGCTCATACTTTCATTATAGAGGTGTATGCAGGGCAATAGAACTATAATTGATCTGTGTCTTGTTGTCAGCACAAATATTTACACTATCAGAATTTGGGTAGTTATATAATAAAATTCTTCACCCTGGAATATAAAAAAATAAGATAGAAGCCCCACACTGTATGTAAGCTCTGACCAGTATTTTGTATTGAAAGCAGTAGTTAAACTGCTAGTGTGTTTGAGAGAAAAGAAGGGGAGCTTTAGTGATTAAGTACTGAGTAGAAGATGTATTATGTACTTTATGAGAATCTTGTAATATTTGCTGTTGTGCAAACAACAGTTTGGTTTTGCTTTCCTGTAATTGCTTTCTGTTTCTCTACGTGGCTTTCAAAGACGCGGTAATTGACATCCTCTTCTTTGGGATCTTGCTGGGTCTGCTGTTTTCTGCACTAAAACAAATAACTGAGGGGCTGACCTCCCATGATCTTTAAAGATGTAACAATTCTTTTCTTCAATTTGTGTTGGCTATTTTTTGTTCTGCTTTCTTAAATTGCTATCATACTTAATTATATTCTCCTGTTGTCAGACCAGCAATTTTAATTGGATGTGATAGTCTTGGTTACTGCTTATCCTTCCTCCGTGCTTTTATAGCCTCACTGTAAACATCTCTGTTGTGTTCCTCTTGAGAGACAAATGTCTTCCCGAGGAGAGTAAATTGCTTCAACCAGCCAAACAGAGTAAATANAAAAAAAAAAAAAAGCAAGCACATTAATGCAACAAAGCTATTACATACACATTGGTAGAGACAGTCAGAGTATTAAAATGTGTATTTTCTACATAACTGAGGGTGGCTGATTCTTGTAAGTGTTATAAAAAGCCCACTCTGAACATCTGCAAAACTAATATGCAATTGACTGCCATGGGATGAGTGTCTCTTTGAAATAAAATGACAGCTAGAGAGGATTAGCTTATAGTGGAGATAAGATCTGACAAAACTATTTCTAATCCAATTCTTTCTCCAAAGCAGTGTTGCCTGATTGGTAGAACTGTTCTGCCTCCTTCCTTCTATACCAGAAAAAAAGAGGTATAGTCAGTGCTTTAGCTTAACTTTGTTTCCAGAAAATATAACTGATTTCCTAGCTACCATGAAAATTCAGTGTTGAAAGTTTCTAACCCCAAAATGCAATTAATGTAATCACAATCAATTATCATGTAATTCATTTTGGCCTTCAGTTAAACTGAAATGAAAACTAATAGCCATTATTTGTTCTTTCTAATAATGTTCCCTGTAAGACTGAAGAAGCTCTCATTAGTTTGTCTGGCGTAAAGGTAGTTTATACCCTATCACTCCCTCCACAGCATTTGCTGGAAGTTTGCTTATGAAATTTTGTTGAGCAGGGTCTCCTATGTTTTCCCCCTTTTTTCAGTTTGTGTGTGGTAGTTTTATTATGTCTCTATTGCTTTTGCCACATATACTTGTAATCCTTGTGTCTAAATAAATTCTATTTGGTCAACCTGATTGGATAATTATCTGTAACCAGATTAACAGCACAATAATAAAAATGCTTAGTCTGCCATTAGAAACAATGGCTACAATGATGGCTGCCTCATTCAGGTTGCTTTTGTAGACACTTCATAATCAGCAGTAATATTTTTGAAGACTGTTTTAAGATAATTTATTCTATTTTTCGAAGCACTTAGCCAACTGTAGCTGATTTTATGGTTTCTACAGAGTTTCAGCAGGAGTTGGGAACTGCTGATGTCAAGAGCTAATTTTAAATTTACACATTAAAATTTCTCACCTCCCCACATAATTTTTCCCTATTTAGGACTTCCTGCTATTTAGCTTATTTATAAATAATTTTTAAAGATTTGGGGTTTTTTTGTCCTGGATGTTTTTATTTCAAATGGAATATTAAATAGTGCTGCGATTCATCTCAGAGTTTCTGTAAATGAAAGTAACAGCTGCTTCTGCTGATTGTGAGAGTAGGTATAAAAAAGTATCACTCTGAGTTTGTAAAAACATGTTTTCTACTGGTTTCCTATGTCATCCACAGTAAGGGCCCTGTCTTTTAAAAAGAGCCCTGTGCTTTCTTGGGGGCTTAGCTTATTTTGTCTCTTCTTACAAATGACCAGGTAGTCGTGCTGAGAAGAACTTGGGGTGCTGAAGGATGAGAGGTTGGACATGACCCAGCAGTATGCATTCAGCTGTAGATGCCCCGTCCAGGTTGGATGGAGCTCTGAGCAGCTTGGTTTAGTGTAAGGTCTCCCTGCCCATGGTAGGGGGATTGGAACTAGATGGTCTTTATGGCCCCTTCCAACCCAAACCATTTTGTGAAATGCTGAGGAAGGGAATCAACATTTGTTTTTAGATAAATAAATATTTTGGTCTTACAGACGTTCCTGTATCTCGGAGCGAATAAAGAATCACGGAATGGGTCAGGTTGGAAGGGACCACTAGAGGTTATCTAGCCCAACCTCCCTGGTCAAGCAGGGTCCCTTAGACACATTATTCGGGATTGTGTCCAAATGGCTTTTGAGTATCTGCAGAGAGGGTGACTCCAAAACATCTCCAGGCAAACTATTCCAGTGTTCAGTCGCCCTCACAGTAAAGAAATTCTTCCTTCTATTCAACAAGGAGCAGTAGGAGTTTATGCTGTCACCACAAATTAATTTAAGAAATAGTTGCTACACATGAAAACTCGAGGAGGAAAAGGAAATTTGCAAGATCATAGTATTGACCTGCTATGTTAAAAGAGGAAAGTAATCTGTTTTGTTTGGTCTCTTGTTCTTTATCTGGCTTCTGAGCCAGTTTTACTTAGCAGTTAGATGGACACAAATTCAAAGGAGATTAAATGAAGAGACAGATTTTTTCAACCTGCTTTAGGAATTCGGTAAATGAAGTTGCCATAAAGAGTGCTTTACGGAAGACATTCATTTAGTTATAAAGGCTCCTTTTAACTCATCCTCAGGTAGTTGGGAACAGGCCAAAAGAAGGCCTTCAGGCAGGGCCTTAGCTTAGGGAAGTAGATTGATTCTCATCATGTGACTGGACATTTCTTAGCGGGACTTATAGTGGAAAAATTTCCATAGGTTGTTGCATATGTTGTTCACCGTTACTGCATTGAACAAGAAGTGAGGTGTGCTGGGGGGAAAGCAGAGGAAGGAAAAAGGGAAGGGAAGTGGATGACTCAAGCTTTCTTCAGATTCAATTAATCAATGATGAAAGCACCTTCCCACAAACTCTAATTTAACAGAGACCAGCAAAAATAACATGCTTAGCATTTTTAGATGCTCTGAGGAATGAAAGCTTTTCATGTGCAATATCCTTAAAACATTTTGATTTCCTGGACATGTACGTTGTATTGAAATTTTCCTCTCTCAGGAGAGAGTGGCTGTTGGGTCTAGAATAACTGCTTCATATCCCCTGTTAATTCTCTACCCTCATGGTAGTGATGTAAATGTGGATCTGATTTGTGCTTCTTTGTTTTTTTTTTTTAAGCACTTTGCCTTAATTTTAGGAAGGCAAATAATTAATTATAAAACCAGGTTTTATTTATATACTGTTTCACATATATTTATCTAACACATATCTAGGCCAAAAATCATGGTTGTAGTGCAGAAATCAGGCCAGTAGTATGCTGCTGTTGGAATCAATAGTTAAAGAATAAAGGCTGTGGTTTCCGTTCTGTAAATTACTTAATTCTTGGTAAAACTTCATTGACTTTAAGATATCAGATTCTGACTGAAGCCAACTAAAAATTTCTGTCAAAAAATTTCAATTGTCTTATGGTCTGTGCTTCTGAGATAGGAAGGCAGATTACCTAAGGGCCTGGACTCTGAAATATATTTCATAGAATTTCAAAGCTCTTGCACTTCATTCCAAGTTGGAATAAAACCAGATTTTCAAACATCTACATCCTCTGCAGAGTTATGTGACCTTTCTTTTCATTCTGCTTTTCTCCTGACTAGCTTTCAAATTTACTTCCAAGCCAAGCTCTTTACATTTCAGCCTGTTGTATTGCGGTCATGGGTCTTCCAGTATAGAAAGAACATCGCTGTCTTTGCTGTGAAGGCATTTAAGTATCCTTATTGCCAACAGCTAAGTTTGAACTGAAAGTACTTTTTCATTGTCCATTTAATCAATCTTCATTTGAATCTTGTTTAAAAAGTGGCTTCCAGCCTGCCATTACAGAGGCTCCTAATTAGGCTTGCAACAGTGAATCCAAGCAGACTGTCAAACCAGTGTTCAAAGAGGACACAGAAAGCTAAGTGCTGTCCTCAAGCTGGTTGACAGACTCATGCAGGCTGAAGTGCACACTGAACAAGGGAGGAGGCAGAAAAGGGTGAGAGAACTCATAATGTACTGCCACTTCCCCTTCACAGCTGTCTGATCACACCTGAAGTGTGTGAAAAGACAAACCCCCTCAGACTATATTCCCTAGCTTTGCCATTGCCTATGGATGCAAAGATTTGAGGCAGACTTGGTATTTATTTTCAGAAAACGGTATTGAGAAAATATGAAACTAAGTGATTTCCTTTATTTTAAAATTAGAATCTCATATTGCCATGTCTGTTCACTATCCTGGTTATATCAAGAAGCTAAATCAGAGGCTTTACAGCATATTGTCTGGCAGTGCATTGACTTTCCCTGAGGTATCACTGTTACTGTTTGCTCAAGGAATGCTTTGTTATGTTTGTACAATACTAAAAAGGTGCGCATTCTCAAGGTTTTTGATACTTCTAATGTATGTTATAAAAAGTAGGGCAAAGGGTTATGTCTCAAGGGCATAATGCATTCGCTTGGGGTAAGACGAAAAGAGGCCTAGAATTCCCCTGGGAGAAAGCATCGGAGCTGCTTTCAGTTCTGACAAATACTTTGGATTGTGAAATAAATTCGACAGGATTAAATTTGTTGAGTTGAAATATACCAATATGTAGTGTAGAGTGAGAAATACAATTTTAAGCCTGGTACAAATGTGCATCCCCTCACAGGAATTGCAAGTAATAATACTTGATGAGAAATGCTGCTTTTCTGATTGAGCTACTCCGATGCAGAAAGAATTGAGAAAGTGGAAAGAGTCAGTGAATACCAAGGAAAATTAATGATTGTTGGGGATCAAATAAAGTGAAGAGATTGAAAATAAATGTATTTCCACAGTTTGCTTGCATTCAGAACACTTGATATAGTTTATGCTTCAATACAATTCGTAGAGTTTCCACGTAAGAGCATTTTATTCTTTTGTTTGCTCTTCTGTATATATTTACCTCTTTTTTTTAAGGTAAGTGTAGTATACTGATTTTTCCTTTTGCCACAATATTATATGAAATTCCATTCATATTTAGCCTGGTAAATCTTCCATTAAGCAAGATTCTGGAGATGCCCTGTCTATCAGTTGTTACTTAAAATTAGGTGTATCATTTCATCCTTCTTGCCTTGTTGTCTTTTAAAGATTGCCATGAGAACATACATATACTACAGCTTGGGTCTCGTTCCTTTTAAAAAAGTTTTTTGTTAACCTGTTAGGACTACAGAGTTTGTAAAGTTCTAGGCAGTTTATTTGTCTTCATCTCTTAACAGTGGCATCATTTGCCGACTCTCAGTCTGAAGTGATTACTGCAGGATTCCCTGATGTTTTGGATAGATCCCTGCCTGCACATTGCTGCCTTCTCTCCCCACGTTGCTGGTACTGTTATGGACCCCAGACAGCAGCTCACTCTCCCTGTGGGGACCACCACATACTGTCAGAGGGAAAATCAGCATGCAACTCCCACTTATTTTGTATCTGACAAAAACATTTTTCATGAGGACATGGTTGTTTTCATGAGGTGGCTGAGCCAGATTCTCATCATTTGTATGATGATCTGGTGGTGTTTACACAAAGTCCCATTTGTAGTTTGGGGTTTTTTAACCTTGCCAGGAGTTAATGTTTTGATGACGTAAGATGCCCTTCCTCCTTTAGTTTAGTTGAGTTTATCTTTTTTTTATTTTGTATCCAGTTCAGTCAATCTGACTCCAAGTCAAAGTGCTTAGGATTTGAAGATGATGAGCTCTTTGCCTTCTGTGCACATTTCTTGCTTGCTTGAGGCAGTCACACCCACTGCACTCAGTAATGCTAAACAGGAACTTTTAGCTTCTGGTTGCTTGAAAATTTTTAGTTTTCTTTGTTGCACCTCTAAAATTTGATGTTTGTTTTCATATTCCCCAAGTCAAGACATAGAACCCTGTAACGTCCTCACAGCTCACAGTTGTATTTCCATGGCAGTCTGCTTCTCCTTTCCCATGCTGACATAAGATCATCTGCAGCTCACTTAGCCCTGCACCTCTTCTTGCTCAAGGGTTTAACTTCTTGTCCTGATGGGTTTTCCAGATTTGATTTCACATTGTGATATACACAAATACCAGATTTTCAGAAAATGCAGCACTTAGTGGTGATTGTTTAGTCTGATGCAGAAAGACACATGATGAATTCAAGACAAATAGACCATTAGGTGTTTTTCACCAGAGCATTTTTCACACCAGAGAATATTTGTGCAAATCAACCGCATTTTTCTACTTTTGCCCAATTAGTGGGGTTTTTTTCCACAAAAAACACATCACTGTTACTTTTGGTATGACTTTTAACTGATTTTCCTAGTGATATTTATTTTTTCAAGGAGGTTTTATCCATGATAGCTGTAGGGTGGATTTGTTTGACACAACCCATTGCTGTTAACATCTTCTGCTGTGTGTAGCATTTGATTCCTCTGTCACATTTGTGCATGTTCTGCACAAAGATGTTTCATTTTCTCTGTATTTGAGAAGTGTATTATGTTTTTCCATACTGGCAATTCCCTATGGATTGAAGTTCTCTGTTTATTAATGGTAGCAAAGGTATATTCACATCATCTCTTCACTACAGGATAATTTAGGATGGAAAAGGAAGTCCTTTTCTTATTAGGATTTTTAAGGCAATAGTTACCAGTCAACAAAATTTATCAATGTCAGTAAATTGTTGTCTCTGAGAGGTTGCTATGGTGAGTTTATCAATTGAATAGTTCTTACCCAAGCTTTCATCCTATGGATGACTCTCCCAGTAGGGAGGCTGGTGATTTGCAGTTGGGCATAATTATTTCCTGCTGTCTTCTCTAAGTCTGTAATGTCTGGAAAATTATGTTTGGGAGCAGAAATTCAGAATCTGCTCTGTACTAATGACTGCTGATTGTTCTTTCTGGATTTTCGTGCAACTTAAACATGCTCCCTGTCTTTCAGACATCTGTTCGATGTCTAATCACCTAAACTTAAGCAAGTTTTACCCTTAATTTGTTTAATTATTCTGGACAAGCTGCTGTATTCTCATCCATTCCTTATTGTTCCATTTTGCCTTTTCTTAGGATCTTCACATCTGCCCAGTGTTTCGATATAGGTGATTCTATTTAGGAAGTAACGTTCAGGTGCAGACTTTCTAACTAAAAGGTGCACAGCTACAGTGTGATGCAATTGCAAAATCTCTTTCTCTGCTCTTGATAAATACAATTGCACCCAGCTTGAAGCTATTCAAAATACTGATGAAAGGTGGTTTTCTAGGTTGTTGTTCTCCCTGTTCTTGAGTCTGCCTTCTTAGTGGTGTAGAACACAAAGCTTTTGCTTTTTCCCAGAGCCTTTTTTGAATTACTGAATGTTGCTTTTTTTTGAATTTTAAATGGTGTTCAGATGTCAGCTCTTGTTTGCTTTGCCCATCTATCATTGTTCATTGCATTCTTCTGAGCGATCTTGCTTCTTCCATGATTTTCCCTTGCACATGGAGAGAACACATTACTAGTTCACACTAAACCAATTCATTATCTTGCTTCTGACCTTTCCTCCAAACTCTTTTGTCACCTCTCCTATGATTAAGTTGACAATGTACAGGCAGCTGTTATGCTGAGACAAATGCCTGCTGTGGTGACTAATATTCCCTTTCATTTTTGTTCCTCTTTCACTTGTCTACCTATCACTCTTGTCTATCTACTTAACTGATCTATCTTGTTTTTACACTTGAGATACCAACTTCCAGAACGCAGGATCTCTCTCATCTTTGTCTATGTGCCCAGTGGGTTTGGACCTAGGGGACTTCCTTGTGGAATGTGCAGTGCTGTGAAGGATTTATTTGTGCTGAGGTCCCACACCCTCATAATTTCCTGCCTGCTGTGGTTTCCCCCTTTCTCTGTGTTCCTACTTGCATGCTGTAGCACCTTTATGGCAACTCTTTCACTTGTTCAACTGTTTGCTTAGTTGTGAAATGTTTACTTTACTGATATGATTCTATGATTCTAACCCCACTTTTCATGTAAGATACCTACAATGTTTCTTTTTTCCATTACTAGTCTTCGAATAAATGAAATGCCTTTTTTATTGCCTCTGTATGGCCAATTAAAACTTGAAATATGAAGTGTGTTTCTTGAAGTCATAAAGCCATGAAATAATGTTTAATGTAGCTTTAATATTAATTGGTCAGTACAACAAGTTGTTAAAATGGGTGTAGAAGTCACAAACTAAATTATTACTGAAAATCTTATACATAAACTAGATAATCAAAAAACAACGGGTGACACAAAATATGACAAATACCATTGCAGTTGAAAGTGCAAGGGAATTCCAGTGAAACTAGCAGATGAAAATATTTTACCATTGTGAAGGAAGAATGACGTTTCAGTTCCCATAGTTAATTCATTCAGAGATTTTGTAACATAAAGTACGATATCTAAAGGAGCTGAGTAGCTCTGAATGCCTAAGTGCAGTTATACTGACTGCATCCACAATTTGCATGTTTTGAAATGTACTAAGGTTTTATTTTATTGACTTATTTCAAGTGGTACCTGACCTGCTCACATCTTCTTGTCTTCCAAGAACATACTCTGTCAGCTTTGTTTCCTCTGGAATTTCAAATGCAGTGTTTGTGGACTAGTCCTCCTGAGTGCTCACTTGTATTGGACACTGTAAAAGGATAGGAGAGATAAAATACCTCTTCTCTAAGACTTAGTTCAATATGCAGTCTAAACCAGGGTTTGCCTTATTTGTACATAACAGAACATCATATCTGGATTTAAACTATTATTCAGTGTACATATCCTAATTTAATTTCTTGTGCTGTTTTACAGCCATAGTCACTCAGGTGAAAAATTGTTGTCTAGATCTTTCTATACATTGTGATTACTGAAATGAAAGAAAAAATAAATCCCTAAACACTTGTTGGGATTAAATCCTAGGTGATCACATAAACACAGCTATCGTAGAGAGTTTCTTAAGTCATTGGTAAAAATAGCAACATTCAATTTTCTGCAGTTTGAGCACATTGGCTTTTTCCTATTGTTAGTCTCCTGTAGATCACTGCATACATTTTGATTTATCTAGTGCAGCATTACCTCCACAGTTGGCCTTCTGTGTAATACATTCTCTGGAAAGAGAAATTAGCCTTTTGTGCTCTCCCTTTTAACATTCTTCAAAAATGAGCGTGTTCTTCAATGTTTGTATACTCCTATAAAGAAACAGCAGTGCGTCTCTGGCTCTAAGGTTGCAGTTTCTTTCCTCTTTCATCCCAGCGGAATTATATTTGACATTTCCAGTTTTGGTAATGATGGAACCACAAATCTTTCAGTTGTAAAGATCAAATTATCCATAGCAATTAGTTCCTCATTGAATGTCAGGAACACTGTTTTGTGTGACAGATGGATAAATATTCTCCCTTGGTTAACCAAGAACCAATGTTTCTGGTAGTGTGGAATGCTAGGGCATCATTTAATTACAGTCTTTAAATCAAACACTTCTGAGACATATATTTACTTCATCTTTGTTAGACCTGCTATACTGTTTCCATCTAATGAACAGAGTAGAATTGTCATAGCAAGACTGTAGGAAAAAATTTCAGAAGTAGTAAGATGTTAAAGGACCTTAAGTGTCACTTGAAATGTGACAGGCATTTATCCTTGTAAACTTCAGCAATGCTGAAGTAGACTGACCATCTCAAATACCAAAGTCACTCTGGGGGAGATCAGAGGTGGGAGTCACTATCACAAACCACTGGATGTGACATGCCAAAGCAGAGGACCATTTTCTCTGATGCTGCAGAGGAATATTTTCCATTTTCATGAACAAATTATTTTCTTATAGGAATGCATAATCCCCAAACAGTTTAACAGTAATTATAAAATTCTTTTTCAAGGAATGTGCCTTTGTTTGCAGTAATAATTAAGTGCTTTCAAGTTATATCAGTCTTGATAATGTTAAAGCAGTTTCTTTTATGAAGTAGGACAGTACATAGTGGAATTAACATATCAATAAAAAACATTAGTGATGCCAAGTCATTCATAACAAAAAAGAGTGAGAACAATGTAAGCCTGTGAAGATCAGGTAGCACGTGTGACTTCAATATAGGCTGGCTCTTTACCAAAAAAATATTTCTCTCAAGGACATGGCGCCGAACTGACTTTGCTAAGGGTGCTCCCACACTGTTCATTGACAAGAGATCACACAGTTCTTTTGCTGCTGTGAACTCGAAGCTGTGTTAACATATGCCCATTCACACTGAAGAGGTGACTGCTATTTCTGGCACTAGTTTGTGCCAGTTAGTGTCTGACACAGGGAGCCCTTAAGCTGAGGAGGTTACTCAGGCAGTGGCCATCTCTTGGAGAAAGAGAGTTTGGGTTATTGTGTCCTGTGACACTTGAACTGTTTTTGTTACCTGTGTAGGTCTAAGCACAAGCTTGATGGAGATTTTCATTTTCCATAGTGATTTCACAATGTCTGTCTCTTTTGAAACAACTGGATGTGCAATAAGAAAATATCTTTTTTACTTAGTGGCAATATTCCTTGCCCTTTCATTATTTTTAGTAAAATTACTTTCTACATCTGTGGCTTTTTACATTGTCAAAGCACTTCAAAAGCATTGGCCTTTTTAACTAAGAAATCTAGTGTTTTGCATTGCTCCTGTAGCAGCTTTCTTGCTGTATAATGGAAACTTATTTTGGAAGCAATGGGGAAAAAACAATAAAAAGAGAGCAAGAACAAGTGACACAGCTACTTAGAAAATGAGAAGTTCATTTTAAAAGCACCAAACATGACATTCCCATTGTTTCAAATATGTTAGCTCAGAATTGTATGAAATTACCTTGTCTTGCTAATTGAACCAGTGAAAAAGACCCCACGACTACAACAGTAAATTGTGCCCATTATCTTGTGTTAGAGACATATAATCTCTAGGCTGGAGCTGAGACTTTCAGATTTTGTTTTTTAGCTGCCACAGAGCGGATTTGGGGAAAAATTAAATGGAAATGTCTTTTCAATTTTTCAGAGGTTTTTTTGAGTCTGGCATAATATCAAAGAGAACTTTGTACCTAAGCCTGTTTGAAATGGAGGTGGTGACAGGTCTCAGGCTGCATGTGATATCTCATATATACATTCCTGCAGTTTTCTTTGCTGAAGCACATTGCTTGTCACTAAATTCCTGCAGCTCTTGTTTCTTTTTTATGCTTAGATATCACGTACAAACATACACAATTTAAATAGTAAGCAAATGGAAAATGGTGTTTGTTTTGATTGCTATAGATTACTACTAGTTCGTAGTTGAGTTTATTGGCATTCTAATAATTGCACTTTTCCCTTCTTATAACTGTACTGCAGCATAATTAAAATTTGCTAAGTGTCAAACATGACACTTAAAGAAGTACTGAGGTGTGTGTCCCTGAGATCAGGTCTACTGCTCTGAGTAGTGTCTTGTGGGAGAAAGTCAGAAATATTATGATTGGTTCAAATTGTACAGAAAAAGTATGGAGACTCAAACCGAAATTTGACATCAAAATTAACAAACCTATGAGAATGAGGCATCAAATTACCACTGAAATTGGGAATTTACCGGTAAGTGCTTGGGGTCCTTAGAAGAATCTGTTCTTCACAGTTGGAAATTATGAAGACCTCTGTCACACGTCTCATTCATATGATTTTATGTACATTATTTGTAATTAGTTTAGAAAAGATTTAGAACTGTAAGAAAAGACTCATTAGAAAATGTCAGACACAATTAATTCAACAAGCTTTTGCAGCAATAGGAAAATCAAGACAGATCATGCTATTAATTTCAGAACCGAAAAAAGGACAAACTGTATTCCTGCTCAGAGGAGTAAAACTATATTTGACTCAGAGAGCAATGGGTTTTCCAGTATCAGTGTTATCAGCCCTTAAGGTAACTGCTACTCTACAATGCAGACAAGGAATTAAGCATTGAATCTAAATTTAGATACCCGTGGTTGGCTCCTGACGTTGTAAAATGGAAATATTGCATTAAGCTTTTCCTACAGATTGGACTAAATCATCTAGTTTTAGAATCTGAAAGCAAAATGACTTGAGATGCATGCCAACATTCAGTTTTAATTCTTAAGCATATTGAACATTAAAAGTATTATTAAATCTATATTGATGCCTGAAAATCTATCACTGATATGTACGGAGGTTAAACATATAAAATTCCCTTTGATTTTTAATCCACATTTTTTCCTCAGGAGAAATTTATATGATGTAGACCTTTTGGAATCCCAGCAGGTGGGTTAGTGTTCAAGTGTGTCCTTGGGTGTTGCTGTAACTACACTCTTTTGAAAATGTTGGCTTTATGGTACAATATTCTGATGCCCATAAAATATCACACATGCCTTAGGTATCTCTTAAATATATGCATGTGTTTTATTTGGTGTATCTAGTTCTTTTAAATAAATCATACATTTGTGTTAATGACACAATCACCATCGAAAATTCCTGTAATGCAGGTCTGAAATCCAAGGGTTAACAACTCTCAAGTCGGAAGGACAGATGTACAAACTTCTACTGTTTGAACAGTAGAAGAGATGGCAGAGATGGGAGAGACAAAAGATGCTCTTCGTATAATAATAGGCAAGTTCAGCTATCTGCATTATAAATTACCCATTCAGAATATCTGAGAGTTCCATTGCATGTTTAGGTGTATATAAAGAAGCCAAAATTGTCAACTTAGAGATGATTCTTGAGACCTCTGAATTTTAATGAGCTGCAGTGAAAAGCCAGTATTTGAAATTTTCTTTTGGAATGTAAAGTTCAGAAAAAAAATGCTTCTGAAACATTTTCTTCTCATGATGCTAAAATATAACTATAAATGCAATATAATAATAATAATAATGAGAATAATAACAATAATAATATGCAGGCATAAAATCATAAATCCATAACAATAGCAATATCAATATGTTAGGATGTGGCTGAAATGAGAAAGTAAACTTGAATTGTCCTGGTATTTCACTAGAGAGAGCGTATTACAACTATCACATTCTCATAAACCTGTGAGTTCACACACACAGACCAATTTTTGCAGTGGAGGTAAAAGGTTCCCCTTTGTCTTTGGGGGTGGGAAGTTGGGAACAGATGAATTTCCAATGGCTTGTGCCTATGCAATACATTTTAGGCAAACATGAGCTTTCTTTGTCCGCAGTTGGAGTGGTTAGAAAACCAGCCAAATTCAGATGTTATGATGCTGAGCATCACCTGATTGTCTCTGCTGACAGGAAGCTTTATATTAATGTGGAGTTGTGCTTCTCCTGACTTTCATTCAGGTCTGGGCGTGGGTGGGGCCAGCTCATATTTGTTCATAATATGTCGTGCAGATGCAAAACCTGAACTGAATGAAAGCAGCATTTAGAAATACTGCTAGAGTTGCACGTGGCTTTGGGTTACTGGTGTTATGATCAGATTAAATGGATTGTTGAGTAGCTATGTTATTTTTTGAGAGAGGTGAAATTTGATCACAGTTCCTCCAGGATTTTAAATCTCTCTTCTGGGTACAAGATATGTATTTATAATGGAAATTTCAGTGGCATTTTTGAGGAGTAGAACACTTTATAAGTCTTGATTTTTGTAATACATATTCATCCATATTTACAGAAAGGATTATAGTCTTGGGAGGTAATTTGCTATAAGAGAAAGTACATTGCCTCATTTGGTTCCCTTTTTTTTTTTAATTTTTGAATATGTTTTATAGCTGCTCCCAGGAGATTTTTTTTTCTCATCTTAAGAGCCATGATTTACTGTCCTCATCTCTTTGTTAGACATACATGCTTTTCCCTTTTTTTTCTTCACTTCTAAGTATTAATATTTTAAAGAGAGACATTTGAAGGAGAGCAGGAAGGTCACAAACTATTCAATAAAGCTTAGGAAAACACCAAATCAGTTTCAAGGCTTCAGAGAACACAAACTAGGCACTATAGTTAAGCCTTCAAAATTATAAAGTAGGTAAATTGGATTTTCATGGAAATTTCACAGAAAGGCTCATATTTCCAAACACCAATATAATGTCTGAATTGAGGTGAAATCCACACGAGATTTGCGGACTTTAAAATTCAGCACTTTCATTTTATGCCATTGAGCAAAAAACTAATTTTTTATTCATATTTCATAAATAACAGAATGAAATTTTTACCCTCTGTTGACTGGTAATACCTTGCTTTAGCCAAGATGAAGTCATTAGAGATACATTATAGCTTTGCTGCATTTCAGGGTCTGCTGATGTTTCCATTTACAAGACCTGTCTTTCAGACTTACATAAAACCAGAAGTTAAAATTTATTTCCAAGGAAAATTAAAAACTTCTGTTAGCATGAAAACTGGGGGGTTTTAATAGTAAAATAGAGAGAAGAAACCTTGATGGCCTCTTGCATTTATTGTAGGGGTCAATAATCTAAACTCCAATGCCTGCTAATTACTTGATGTCTAAAGGTGGCCAAGTCTCTTCACTCCTTGGTGGCTGCTGCAGCTTCACCTCTTTGAAATTCAAATATTTGGGAAAGGATCCTTTTGCTAGGGATTTTAGCCACTTAGCTTAGTTCAGCCCAGTAAAATGACCTAATAACAGAGCTGTTAAGTGCTGTGAAATGCAGAGGCAGGCTTCTGTTTTCAAGGGTAATTGAAGGTGTGGAAGGTAGATTGGTCTTAAATGACGTTTGCTTGAGTCATTTCAAATTGGACTGTATCCAAACCCGTCAAAGACAAGACCCTCAGCTGCCTTTCCCACTGAATAAACTGTGTTGACATAGGTGACTTACAATCTCGGTCACAATTTTTTGTCATTCAGAAGAAACTAGACCAAGATTAATGCCAAAACTGTTTTACATTCCAGAAGTGTCCTTGTCTTACATTTCACTTGCAGATGTTTGAATATGAAATGTGAACAAAAATGAAATATAATTGGTCTCGTGATAACTTATCTGACACCTTTTTCTTATGCAGTTTTGAAGATTTGTGCTTCAAATGAGGCAATTTATTGGTATACAGTCTTTATCACTTCAGATACCTAAACAGTATTCAGAACAGTCAGGAAAAAAACCTGTTGGAACTGTATAGACAGAACTTTGTAGGTAGTCCAAATGCACCAGTAATTGTTTCTTCTAGTCAGAAGACAGTGCAATCATTTGTTGTTTTGAAAGTTACTGAATAACTGCTTTAACAGGTTTAAGTCAAGGCTGTAATTTAGGAGCTTTTCTAGAATCTTAACAAACTCCCAGAGGAATGTCTCATTAGCCTAGTGTCTGAAATTGATTTCTAAAGTGTAAAGAGCATTTGAAATATTTACTTGGTGATTCAGGCTGGAGTGCTGCAGAAATGAAGGCATTTAGCTCGGTCTCTAATGTGTTTCTAATGGCTACAGAGGAATGAAGTCCGGCCCTTCCGTGGAAGGGTCCCTTCCAGTTCTTTCTCTTCCTTTCCTCTTGAGCAGCGTGGCTCCTACACTATAGAGCAAGTAGAAAATTGGGAGAAATTGGTCCTTAACCTCTGTTCTGTCAGTTCCGTTGTGTTTCCTTTTCTGGTTTTGTACAGGAAGAACACAGGGCTCATACTCCTGTATGTAATTGAAAGGTCCTCTCAAAAACAGTAGTAAGTAGAAAACTGAGAGCTCCCTTTTTGGCGGAGGCTTAGTATTTTAGAGGAAATGCAGGAGTTCAAACCTGAGTGCCTGGCAGTGACAGTGCCAGCAGCTTAACTGTTTTTCTGTATAATGCTCTTTCTATCTTAAGAAAATGCTGATCTGCAGTAATGGAAAGTCCAGGTGAGGGAAAGC
Organism: Machaerirhynchus nigripectus; assembly: GCA_013397975.1. Taxonomy (NCBI): domain Eukaryota; kingdom Metazoa; phylum Chordata; class Aves; order Passeriformes; family Dicruridae; genus Machaerirhynchus; species Machaerirhynchus nigripectus. The sequence continues at coordinate 437,883 of VZRQ01000114.1, read as the reverse complement.
CCTGCCATGCCTTTATCTGAGAGGTGGCTGCTTGCAGTGAAGAGCTAAGCAAGAAGGGGAAGGTCTTCTGGGTGTCCCCTCTCTTTTATCTGATTGTAGCGAGCACAGTTGGCTACAAGAAATGGTCATGACTTGCTCAGACTCTGGAGACGAGACACAAACATGAGCCTGGGATGGGTAGAGGAGCTCCTGCTGTCCTTGCCTAAACATAAGGAGAAGATACTTCCAGTAAGTTATAATCACTTTTGAAGGGTTTTGTTTTTCATTTGTTTTGTTGTGTGTTGTTTGGGGAAGGGGGAATAGTTGGACTAGAAATTAAAACAGTCCTTGTTTCTTACTGATATCAGGTACTGTGGATAAGCTATTAGAATTTCTTCCTGTCTTTTATACTTTCAAAGGAAAGGTCATGCTATTGCCACTGTGCACATTAAAGGGAAAAGAAGTGCAGAGGTCCTTCTTTCTTCTTTTATCTAGGCTGTGTTCAAGGAACAGAGGTCTCTGAGCTGAAACAGTCCCTTTGGGATGAGTCCTACACTCATCTTCTTTCTTCTGTATGTCTTCCGTTTTACATTCTCTACATTAGTGGATTGTCTAATCTGGCTGTTCATGGTGGGTAATATTGTTAACTATCTTTTTTCTGCTGCTTCTAGCAAGTGAAGTTAAGCAAAAGGAAAAAGCCGAGTAGTTACACACTTTATTTCTGAGTATAATCAAAATTTCTACCATTATTGATATTATTTGCATACTTAATACCCTGAACAAATCCTGTAAACCAGCAGTGAATGTCACGTCAAGACGTTTTCATTAATGGTACCTTGGAAAAAACAGAACAGAAATCCAGAGCAAGAAATTAACCCTTTTGCCAATAGTCACATAAGAAACTTTTGCAAGCTGAGAGCTACTATCATAAATAAATGTTTTAAAAAGTAAGATTCCTGTATTCTTATAGTGCACATTATATTTTACCCCAGAAATCAACCTATAATAAATATTCAAAAGAAAGATATTATACTATATAGAATCTATACTATTGAAATATCAATATACTGCCAGCTAAAGCAATAGCTTCGCATGGAGGACTGATGTATATATTGCTATTTTTTCTCATAAACACAGCAGGTGGATTTAGAAGAAGCCAGACATACAATTGCTTTCCTCTCTGAAGAATACAAGTCAACCATATATTGCAATTACAGAAAACAATGTATTTATTTGAAATTTAAAATTTCTAAAACAAAAAACAAACAAAAAAATAAAACACACCAAAAAACCCAACCAACCAAACCAAACCAAACAAAAAAAACCTATAGAAGCATCATATTCTGCCCTAGGAAGGGTTTTCAGCTTGGCTTTATTATGATTTACACTTTAAGCTTAGTTATTGGCAAATTGGGCAGTGGAGAGGGAAGAACTGAACCAGCAACCAGACACCTTGAGGAGACTGACACTACTTGCTTTTTCATGTTTCATTCAAATAATTTTGGGGACTAAGATGTAAAGATAAGAATGTAGATGCAAATGGCCATTCAAAAAGGTAGGATTTCTGTTTTGTTTGAATTAAACCTGTCCTTAGAGATTTAAAAAATATTTATCTGCAGAGAATTGTTCCACATATCAAGGGGACAAATAATCTTTTGTCCAGATTTGGACATAATGGATTTTTACTGGTACCAGAACTTCAGGTCTGTATAATTGTCTTTTTTAACTGTTGGTAAGCCGGGAATGGTTATATTATTGTAGAAATTAGTTAACAGGTTTCAGAAAGGGGTAATTCGGGTGGTACAAACAGCTTTCTGCCTTCACCAAACAGATAGAGTTGCTCTCCCTCTCTATTAAGCTATCTGTTTATGAGTATCATTTGAAAGATACTTGGTTGTCAGATTCTCAAGAGAGAAATGCCAAAATTAATTCCTCTTCCTCCAAGATCTCTCGAGGTTACACTTGAGGCACCTGACCTAAGCAACGGCTAAAATTATTACCCAGAAATTGGCAATGCTTGACATGAAAATATCAGCAGAAATCAGAATTCATATAATAAACACCTCATGAGAGAATAGGAGTGAATCACTTTGAAATACTTGACCAGTGGAATTCGAGTAATGAAAAATACCAAGACTGGAGAATGAGTTGCTGCATGAAACCATTTGAAATAGCTTGTGCGAAACGTTCAGAGCCTAATTAGAAAATGTAGCCACCCCCTTAAATAGTGATGCAAAGGAGTATTATCTTTAGGAAATGAGTACTCTGATTTTACCATCATTCTCAGGCTATGGTCCATGTTATACACAGTTGATTTCTTGCTGTCCCTTTGTGAATTCTATATTATAATTAGGGTGAGGAGAACAGAGTGGAGTTTGGTGGTTCGGGTTTTTTGGTGGGTTTTTTGGAGTTTTCTTTCTCTTGGAAAAGTTCAGGATACAGTTGTGGGAAAAGAAATATAGAAGTGCACAAGCAGGAGATCTAGTCCAGATCTAAATAGTCAGACATCTATGATATTGGGCCTGACAGAACTAAGATACTGTCCTGGGATATTTTGTTCAGCCCGCCAGCCCCCGTGCTCCCCACATCTCACTCTTCCGGGACATCAGCTCAGTAAAGTAAATGCAAGAGCACCTGAAGTGCCCTTTTCACCACTCTGAGTTTGTGGCTGATTGACAAAGGAATGCTCTGGGATTTGTCAAAATCCTACAGAAGTAACAGCTCTTTCTCGTGTTCTCTTTTTTTCCCTCATCTTTCTTACCTATTTGTGTAGCTATAGTTAAAGCTGGGAAATACTTCTGACAGGTAAATTCTGTATTTTTACCTCCTTTCATTGATGTCTGATGCCACTCTGCTTAGTTTTACTTTCATATTTTATATTGCATTCAATTGAGAGTGAAAACGTAAAAGGGGGAGGTAGTGGAGTAGTTTATATGAAGGAAAAATGAGGATTTTTTCAATTTATACTGTTGTTCCAGAAAAGCTATTCCAGAATGTTTGCTCTACAATCACCTTTTCCTCTTGGAGCAGAATGTTTTATTCTGTTAAAAATTAATTCTCTTGGAAAGCAAAGGTTTCTGATGAACCAAAGATGAAGACATATCACAGGCTTAACTCTTAGAGCTGTGCTGAGATACCGTATCTGTTGTGATTTTTATAAAAATATAGAACCCGTTATTACTAGAATTTGAGATTTAATTACACTAGTTTTCATTTTCCTGAAGCTCACTTTTGTTTGTGGTTGGCTATTTCATTACATTGAACTGGGTCAACTTATCTTAAACTGGAAGAAACTTTAATTTTAGGTCACTTTAGGACTTTGGCTGTGGAAGCAAATTTGAGTCTTAGAACATATGAGAAACTAATGCCTGTAACATAAACCAACTTTATCAGGGTAAGTGCACATGAAATTTTCTCATCCTATATGAAACTTTAATGTGAGTTCCAACCTTTTCTTAACATTCACTTAATACTACTTTTTAAATTTCTGTCTTCCTCTTCTTATCATTTATGGCTGGTACTTGTGCTGCTAAACAGCTTCTTTCCTTCTGACACTGGTCTCCTTTTGGAAATCCTGGAGTTTTTTTACTTGGCTTTCTAAGGGTTTTATAAAAGTTTTTCCCAGCTTGCTTTCACTGGAAAAGCTAGGACTTAGTGAACTGAATTTCTTGGGAATATGGGAACAGACTTTGACAATTGCTTTAAATTGGCCAGGAAACTGAGCTTCTGAGGGGCCCTGTCCTTAGGATGCAGTTTAAACAAGCTTCACATGATTAAACAGAATAACCCCCTTGAAAGTTTTTGTTTGCTATTATTTTCTTCACCTTTCTAATAGCTTATGGCTTTTAAGAATAGAAATCACTCTAAGTCACTCTAAATTTCAACAGCAGACTGTGGGAATTGGTCACATATAGGCTTCAAGACACCTCATTTATTGGTGTTACAGCAGCTCTGCCATGGTTTATTTTAAACTCTCTCCTCTTAGGCAATCTTCTGGACAGAGACTATGGGTATTCAGGAAAGAAAAAGTTAATTAATGAGTCAGGGAAGTCAAAGAAATCACTGTGGATACAGAGGATTCCTCCTTGTTTTTTGGAATAATCATTTTGCTTCTTGTCGGCATTTATGATTCAAATAGCATACTCAGAAAGAGGTAGGAGAGAATGGGAATTAAGGTGAATTTTCATAAACATACATTAGAGGCAGAAATTTTACTGGTCCCTTGAAGCTGCATGACCTATTTTTATCCACAGATTGAAGTTCTGTTTGTTTTCCTGGTGTCTTAAGACAATATAGCTTTAATATGGATTGTATCAACAGCCTCATTAGGAACATGTCAGCTGAGAGGATAAAGCTCTGAGATGTGTATGATCTCTAAAGATCATAACAGAAAATGCAAAGAAGTGTTTTAAAACAAATGTTGCAGGTGTAGGTTTTTGGGTTTTTGTCAGTTTGTATGTTTGTTTGGTTTTTTTTAACAGAAGAGGTTATTGTTATGGTGAGGCTTTTGACAACAGGTAGTTTTCAGCGTCCTCTCCCTGTCCTTGTACTTAATTTACTGCCAACTTGAGGTTTTTTCAAAATGCAAACAATGGCATAGTCTCTGCACTGTGACAGCCTTTTAACCTTAAAATTACAAGTAATGTCTAAAGCAAGAGACTGAAATCAGTCACCAAGCAGGCTGTGCTCTGCAGTGGCTCATGTGTCTGATGCCATTAACTCAGTGAAGAGAAAGGAGATGCTCAGCTGCTCAGCTGTCATTTTGCGTCATAAATTTGATGCAACATTTGATTCCTGGAAAATACAAACAGTGCTGAGAGCAGGCAGTCGAGTCTGCAGGTCTTGGTGACTTTACTCCCCCTTGCCCTCTCAAGGGAGGGACACGTTTCCAAAAGAGTGGTAGAGCCCACAGAGGGATAGAGCCACGCACCAGGGATTTTGCATTGGAGGACCAGGGATGGTTCCTTTTTTGCAGGTGAAGAAGAAGAAACCATTGGTTTGAAAGGAGAAATGGTTCACTGGGGGATTTCATTCTTTTTCCACATTATGGTGCTGCTGGCTAGGCCTTCAAGAGCAGCATTTTTGACACTGATATTTGGAGTGGTGGTGCCAACTCAGACTGCTTAAAAGACTTGCAGGTAGGTAGGCTGGCACAGAACAGTGTTTCAATCTCAACGTGGCAAGCTTGTCTTAAAATAAAAATTTTAATTCTTCAGACTTAATCCTGATTTGTTTACTTAGTTGGGTTTTTTTAATAAGGAATGACAGATTTGGCACTCCGGCTCTTTTCCCTCCTCTGAGAGGTAGCGCTTATTCTGTCATTTTTAAGTGTGAAGGGACTTGCCCTCTGTCTACAACATGTAAAGCAAGCCAGGAAAATAGAATTGCTGCTCCTCGTTAACAGTTCTCCCTGGTTTGGAGATTCTGTCTTTGTTCACCAGGCAGCAGAGATGCTACTCTAACAAAGGTGTGTCTCTGTATTTCAAAGCAGATTTGTAAATGAGTTCCTTGTAGTTAGTGAGGCAACCTGTTCTGAAGAGAATTTAGGGACATATCCGTTACTTGGGAAAAAAAAGAAAGGGAGAAAATAATCTGTATCTGAAAAGGTTTCATTCCTGATGTCTGGACAGCTGACTAATGATCACAAAAATTGGATGTATTCTGTTTCTTGTTTTAGCTCTAAAAGCTGTGGTATACAGAAATACGTGAAGAAACTCTCACTTCTTCCAGATGGACAGACTTATCTATTGCTGGATTCCTGGTTTTGATACACTCCGCTTCTCACAGTGCTGTGTGTTCATGGAACAGCAGACGTTCACATGACTTTGTACATGGTATAGATCACTACAGAGAAATCTGTGTATACTGGGCTTGTCTGCTCTTCCATTTATTCCCGACCAGTGCAACCTCTGCAAGCACCACTTGTGTAGGGAAAGGGTGTAAAAATCCACTGCACCAACAAGGAATGATTGCTTAGAAATTCACACAAAGTGTTCTGTGATAATTTCAAGCCTGAATCATTTTTCATGCCTGTTCACCAAAGCAGGATGGGTGAGGCACTGTAGGAGAGTCTTTCTCACAGGTGAACAGGGTGGGTTCATGGGCAGGTGGTGTTACTGTGACAGAGGAGCCAAGTGGGATCCTCCTCATTCCATAACTATCAGTTAGCAGCTGGATATGTGTGTGTGTGTGGGGAATGATCAAGAACTTTCCACTGACCACCCGAAATGTCTGTTCTCCACGAAAAAAACCCAAAACATCTTGTAACAGGCAAGTTGTGGTGCATGTCTAAAGCAAAGCACAAGAAATCAGTTCTCATAAATGCCTAGTGCAGCAAATAAAATTTCATTTAAGCATTTGAATTGTACCTGCTATAATTTAGATAAGGTTTAGGATTTTTAAGTCACCTCAGAGTAGCCATCATATTCTTTCCATGTTTCTCCACTGAATACCAACTGTTTGACATAGAATTGGGAATGCACATTGTATGTTGATACAGACTGTGAGCTCTCCAGAATGCACTACAGAATATGGGCGTAACTGATTCCTACCCTGAACTGGAGCTATTAATTCCCTAAAACTATGAAGCCATAATAACATTTTCTGTGTGTATATATTTTGGAGGGAGAAAAAAATTAAGAAGAGAGATAAAGATACGGTTATTGCCTTGACATTTTGGTAATGAGATTTTATGCTGAGCTGGAGTTCAGGGAAAGCACAGCTAGGGAAACTAATAGAAAATAGTAAGGAAAAGAGCAAAGGTTGGAAGGTACAAGGGGCATCTTTGAGGTGCCACACAGTTACGCTCATCTCCTCTGTTGAGCTTCCCCTGCTTGCCTGTTTCTAACATCAGCTCTGAGGTGGAGGGAGAGCATAACTGCAGTGATTAAAGGCATCTAGCAGTTAGTAATCATCTCCATAAATATAGAAATATGTGTCACTGTGGACTATCTAACAATATTGTTGTTTATTAAAAAATGATGCATGGAAGTAGATAATAAATGTGGAAGCTGGTCCTCCTCCTTTTCAGTTGGTCAGTGTCACAGATGTCTCATCTCTTGCTTTCTTATCAGCTGTTGCTTTTTTTCCTCTTTTCTATGTCTTCATATTTGATTTTGTTTAGGCTAGCTGAGGAGGCAAGGGCTACTTTTTTTCCCTGTAGATGAAGAGTTTTCTTCAAAAGCATACAGCTATAAAACTGAGATTAAGTATTTATGATTTATCCTGGGAAAAGAACAGTTTCTCTATGTTAGCTAGAAACAGAATACTTTGGTTTGTAAAACAAAACATTTCTTCAAACATAGTTTTGCAAGACCATTGTACATACTGCCTATGAGCAGGTTCTGATAACATATTCACATGCTTGTTTCAGCAAACATAATTATCATCAATAGATTCATTAATATTTAGTTGGGCCATCTTAGGTACTTCTCTGTAGCCTGATATTTTTGCTCTCATTTTTTTCGATGAATAATGAACACTACAGATTTTAAAGGGAATGAGTTGTTGAAAAGAATCATAAAGGAACATTTTATTAGAAGAACGGTTGATTGTCTGTTTATTGGAGTTATTAGTGTTGTATGGAAGTCGTAACTGAGAAATAAGTAAATAAAAAACCTATTATCCAAAAAGTTAATGTTTTCCTCGCCAGGACTATGTATAGTGGCTTAGTCTTGGTTACATTTTTGTCCATAGCTCATTTTGTATTTGAAATGTAAAATTTTCTCAGTAAGTTATTCACAGCCGAGTTTTAGATCTGGTTGTAAAATTTCATGCTTTGTATAAATTAAAAGGAAAAACTGTATTAATAATGGGAGTGAAATGAGGCTAGCCACTCTTGTTGATGTGCTAATATGCTGGGAAAAAAAAGAGGGGGAATTAATTTGTCACTATGATAAATTGTTAATTTGAAAGCAAGACAGATTATAGCAGTTCCATAATTAAGTGTAAATGCTTCACCCTGAGGACTTTGTTCAGCACAGGAACTGATTGAATAGGAAAGATGGAATAACATCAACTAAATCAGGTCTTAAAGCATCTTGTGCTCAAACCTCTCTTCTCCTTGTGTCTCCCAAGCCATGTTCCATCAGTAATTAACATCCTCAGAAGGAGAAGGTGTAATCTTGATTTATTTTGTAAGATTTGAACTCATGTATTGATACTGTTCCGGGCTCTGATGTGAGACTTCCCACAATCCATGAGTCAGAGAGTTTGCTTATTGAATTCAAAGTTCACATCCAGCTTCAACCCTTATCCAGAAATGGTTCACAGGGAATATCATGTTCAGTCTGGGGTCTTAACTTCAGGCTAATTATGGTCACTGTAAGAAAGCTGCCTTTTTCATTGTAGCACTTACAGGTGACCTGATTTACATATAATAATAAGTTTTCATGATTTTTACTATTTTTTATGGGAAGGTGGGGAGGGTTGATGTTATAGCACCATTTGTCTCAGTGCATTGGACCACAGGAATTTGGTGCCTTCTACGTGAAACTTCATAAGCTATGAAAAAGCTCAAAGCTAATAAAATGAGACAGGGTCAAGTGGGAATGTGTGTGACTGGGGCTGTTATTTGATTATTATTTATTTATTTATTTAAAATAAGCTCAGTAGAGTCTCACTTTCCTTTGTCAGTATTTGTTACATGCTTTCCCTGCCTTAATTACAGAGCTAGAAACACTTTAAGAAATTAATTCATTGTAGTCCTCTCTGTCCTTAGACATTTGCATTAATACTCATCTATGAAGAAAAGACACAATAACACAAGGAAGGTGTTTCTCAGAATGGAAAAATATCACTGTCACCAAAGCAAGGGTAGACAAGAGGCCTTCACACAAACTATTTTTTACAATATTACTTGATAAAGTCTTTTTAAGTATCTCTACACCGTTATTTCAGATTTAGTGTTGCTTCATTCCCATGAGCAAGTTGTGCTTCTGCCCTAATAAATCACTGATATCATCCCATTATTCTGGAAATGAAGTGAGAGCACTGGCAAATAACAGCAATTGGCTGAAAACAGCTTCCACTGCTGGAAGCAGGGCCAGAGGTCCTGAGGCTGTAGATAAAAGTTTGTTTCTACCTTTAGGATTGAGGAAGCAAATAGAGCTTTAAGGGAAGTATTTTCTTGCATCTGCTTTTGAAAATATTAAATAAAAAATTGGAAAAAAAATTGTAACTCATTTTAACAACACATATAAAAAGCTGGGTGCCGAAGACCAATAAGTATAAATTGACAAAGGGCTGCTGACTTAGCTCTTTTTTGGGGGAATAGAAGCTCAGATAGGAAAGCATTAGTTTATTGGACCTATTTTACAGCATAGTACTGTGGTAATGATTAAATGAACATTACACAGCAGTTTTCCAAATTATTTAAGGACAAAAGCTAAATCAGTTTATATTGGCTTCATTATCTCACTAGCCAACACAGATCCTTCACTTTTAGGTTTTGGACTCTGTCCTAAATAATACACAAAATATAAACTTCTTTCACTATTTTTTTTGTGCTGTCATGGAAACAACAATATTTTTTTAGTGTAAATAAAAGCTTCATAAAATCATTTTTATAAGAGGTGTAATTTGGGACCAAATTTAATAAGGTCATGTATCCTTTTTCTATTGTATTTATATCATCATGTTGAGCAAAGAGGAAGGCAGAGGTTTGAAAAAGAAGGTTCAGACTTAAAAGATTTGTGTTCCCTTAGTAAGATTGAAACACGATGCAAAATAAGCCAAGTAGGCGTAAACTGCAAATTCTTCTCTCTCTGAGGTTTTTTCTTGTTTGAGTCTCAGTGCTCTGCAATTCAATATCCACAGAATTTTCCTGTCACTTCCTTCCCTTTAGGAGGATGTCCTTTTTTGCTTCATTTTATAGGTCACATTTCTAAAAGCAGATAAATTTTTTGGATGTATTCTTTCATATCCATAGTTAGTGGCACTTGCTACAAATACTGAGTAATGGTATTTCAATAGTGCTTATAGAGAACAGCTCTTGGCTTCATTGGCCCATTTAATCCAGGGACAATGTAGTGACTCTGTGGTCATTTCCCTCCTTGTCCTCTTTCTTACGCCTTTCTTCAGGTTTCCTGCATGGCAGGAAATGCAAATCTGCACAGCAGAGATGGCAAAATTAGAGCTAATTAATATGCTTGAGTTTATAAAGGAAGCTTTTCAGATTAAAGTGAAGAAAAATGTGTTACAATTGCATCAAATCGGTCACTTTATTATCTGCTTTAGTGCTTTTGTAGTGCATTTGATTATTTAAACTTGCTCTAATTTAAAAATTAGAAAAACAGGCCTCAGACAGTGTTCAGTCACCATTAATAAGGTTTGAATGCTGCTTAAGTGCTCACGTGTACCCACCAGCTCAGCTGCACAAGTGATGGACTGAATCTCGGACCAGAAGCCCACTGAGGACAAAACTGCATTAAAAAGTTATTTTAAATATTCCCTCTTACATTATATTCCATGTAACTGTTGTAGCACCTTTCATAATTGTCCCTTTCAATACCAATTTCTCCTGGAAAGGAAGGTAGAGCCATACAACCTCCTTCCTCTTACCCATTTATGGTGTTGGCATCTTCCTGTGTTTTCCACTTCTCCCCAGTACCAGAAGAAGAGCATTAAAAAATGTGGTCACAGTATTTTTACTTGTAGATACTTCAGCTTACAGGTCTGATTTGCCTTTTCAGTGCCTTCATCTGCCTGAATACATATGCAGTTGCCAGAAAACAAGAAGCATATATCCACAGGTTGAACAAAGCTGAGACCTCCGAAGGAGGCTTTTTTCTCAACTAGGTGATGCCAAAAGTTTTTGTACTTTAAATGCCCTTTGAAACACAGCTGTGGGGTGCTTTGGTGTGTGTCTGAGGGAATACTGAAAATGGAACATAATGAAAAGCCTGCTTCCTCCAAAAAGAGGTTTTGTGCTTAGAACATGAAATATTCCAAGATGACAATGCTTATTTTAATTTCATTAGCTGAAGGAGTATGAGTTTTCTTTCTTTTCCATGTATCCCTTCTCAAACTGAACCAAAGCAGTAGTTCTTGTCATGAGATGTCTAATCCTAGCTATTCCCAGATTAAACTTGGTTTTGGGGTTGGGAGATACGATCCTGTGTATTTAATTCCAAATTTTTTGTTGCATTTGTTCTCAAAGTAAAGGCAAAATTATAGTAATTTCTTTAAAATGTCAATTTATAATCATAAAAACAGTGATAACTTCTTGCTAGAGAAGGTACCCCATTTGTTTCAGGTACTGCTCAGTCATGTGCCAGGATGCCATTGTTAGACATCATACAAGTCCAGAGCTGTAGTGATAAAAATGTCTTTTATTGTCATAAATGTTAAAAAAATAAAAGCCATCTCTTAGCTATTGCAACATACATCCAGGAAGATTCATATTTTGACAGAAACATGGTATTGCTCTGCTTTTATCTTCTTTTGCCCAGGGGAGAGTGAAATAGATACACATTAAGCAGTTTTGATGGCCTCCCTTCCATTTTGGAGACATGTTATCATGTGCAGAGGGTCATGGATCAAAGTTAGAATCTTCTTCAGTAGAATTTTCTATGATGTTTACAAAGAAAATTTTCCCTCTTGGAGGATCCTCTAAAATGCCTGCTTGGGGAAATAAATTTAAGGGCTGGATTATAACTCAAGTAGAGGACATTTTCACATGTACAGAGATAGATCCCTGATCTCTCAGGAAAAGCTGACAGTGTATAGGATAAGACATGGTAGATGAAACAAATAGGAATAAATTTGTGGTGCATGCATATGTGTACACACAAACTGTGTGTTGTGGGACAAGAGGAAAATAAGTTCATTTTGTTTAGTTTTCAGATAGCTGTGTTTTGTAGCCTGTGTTACAAGCATCAGACACTGCAGTAATGAAGGTTTTTAATATGTTTGCAGGATGACTGTGCAGAAAATGATCTGAACACGAATTTCTCACGATTCCTTAGAGCTCTTGTCTCTCACACTGAGCTTTAATTCATATCTGTCTCTCATGAACTTTAACACAAAACTATAGAAGTCCCTTCTTTTCCCTTCTCTGAGTTTCTGGTTGATTGCAGATGAGCATTTACTTTGGATTTTTTATCTTTTTTTACATTTTTAAAATAATTCTTGACTCCTCTAGACAAAATTCTTAGCGTGCACGTAAGAAGTGCCATGAAAAGATCTGATACAAAGACACTGCCTATCCAAGTGGCAAGAAGTGGGATAAAATGCATCACAATGTCCCTAACTACTCTTGCTGTGACAGCCAGATGGTCTCTTACTTGGGAAGGGGCCAGCAACCAGGAAGATTGAAAAAACACAGGAGAGGAATACTCAGGAAAAGCAGTAAAATATCCACCAATGGCTCTGCTGGTGCATTTCTGCTCCGCCTCTGAAATGTTTTTTTCCTCATACTGATGGTGCTTTGAGGATGGAGATCAAACGAGGCATTGGCAGATAAGAAAACATGGTGGCTCCAGGCAGAGACCTGGGGCTGACAAGGACGTAAGTGCCCATCCCCAGAGTAGGCAGTGCCATAAATAAAGCACAGAGGGAGCACAGCGTGGCCCTAAAAGCAGCTGTAGAAATGCAGTCACCTGCAGGTGTTTAGCAGTGTCTAAGCAGTTGTGTTTAATTGCATGGAACTGTTCAGTGATCACGTTCCTTTCTTGCTCACAGGTGTGAGGTTCCTGGCTGGGGTATGTGAGACAGGACCCCTTCCTGTCCCTGACTTAGCTTTGGAAATGGCTCAGGAAGTCACCTGTCATTTGACACAGCTCTACTGAGCTGTGCCAGCCTGTCTCAGGTAAATTGGGATTTAACTGGACTTCAGATGGACTATAATTATGTTCACACATTCAGAATTTTGCCCAGGTCTTCATGACAGATGTGTATTTCTCCTGTCTGCTGCATAATAGAGAAAAAACTTCCCTTCCTGTATTGTTATAGCCCTTTTTCTTTTTGCTATTCTTCCTTTTTATTTGTTTTTATTCTTCTGTCTGGATAAGCTTTTTACTTTTTATAGGTGGGGGCCCACAGAAGACTTCTGATGTACTTGCTTCCAGCTGAAAATACAGCCTTACAGTCAACTTGTTTTTCCTATCAATCAGTCTGAAGAGAATAGTTCTCTATCTTGTTGATCATTCTTGTGTAAAGCTCATGTATCACTTCAAGGATTGTCTGGATATTGGTTCTGTCAGTTTGCTTCTATCACCGTCAAAAAGCAAAGACCATGTGCCCATAATATTAATAGTCAGAATAGGAGAGATATATCACTGTTCTGGTTCAGGTTAGTCAAAAAGATGATTGAAAGAATGCTACAAAAATGCAGTGCTTAAAGGTAAAAAGCTGTTTGACAGTACCTGTGGGAAAAAGAAATGTGTTGCTAGAAAATTTATGACACTCTGTAATGTGTCTTTCATAATTTACATCGAGGTACCTGTGCCAGTAATCTCTTATACATATGACTTATTTTCCTCATGTGAGTAATTTCATCAGCTGAGTAATCGCATCGACTTTAGAGGAATTGTTATCCTAAGAATGAATGAAGTAACTGCTGTTTATCTGCCTAAATTAAAAAAAAAAAAAAAAGGCAATCGCAGTTATGGGTTTGGCTTTTTTTCCATTAAAAAAAAAGGTTGTAATATGGGCTTAGATAGAATAGTCTTCAATACCTCTTTTCAAAAAGTTAAAGAGGCCTTCATTTTTCAATATAGCTCATTTTGCTAAGGCTATAGTTGCTTTCACAAACTTAAAATGCAGAACTAATTGTATTTTTAACAAAGTGTATTCTATTTTTCCTTTTCTGGAATGTGCAAATCCTCTTAAATTTCTTCCACTCTTTTCAGTTTTCTCCATCAAAGCTTTCCAATTTATTTTTAAAAGATGATAGCAAGGATCTAATTTACGCCTCTTTTTTCAGTAAGTCAAAAGAAATGGGCAACTCTTCCACAATGAAAATTTGAGAAACAATTCTTAGCAACTTAATCCCTATAAATTATTAAAGAACTGTACAATGGCTCAAATTATGCTGTGCATGTTGAATTCTTCTAGCTTTCTGGTTTTTTATGATTGCAACATTTGCCTCTCCTGTAATTTCTGTTTTGTTTCTGATAACAAACCAGAAGTGTTTTAAAATAACCATACTTGATGGCTAGAAAGTTTTATCCTTTTCTGTAATTGAACACAATGGCTTCTTGTGCTATTCTTTCACTGATAAAGTTCTTTTCAATCTGATGCCTAAATTCCCATTTTAGAGCTGATCTGATATCCCAGCTGCAGTGCTTGAGCCTGTAATTTTGGCATGTTTGTATCTTCAGTGTCTGCAGGATAGGTGCTGCTTGGACTCTTTGAATCCAGATGCAATTACTGTGTGGAACCAGCTTTTAAACTAGCATCAAACAATGATGAACACATAAATTTTCTTTGTTTCTGGAGTATAATTTAACCTGTATCAGTTTCTGCTGAGTTGTCATGGTTCTGTTAGCTTAACCATTAGCAGCTAGAGAAATGAGGTAATAGAGAGTACTTTGTATTCACCTTGAACATCAGTTTTTAATAACCTTCAGTGACATATATGAAGGATTTCAGATTGAAGGTCTGCAAATAGGTATCTGGCCAGCAGGTTTTTGCTGAAAAGATGAATCTGAATTGTGTAGCATGGTTGATGTCAGGACAGATATTGCTTATCAAAAGGATTTTTATGGTGGTGTTAAAATCCTTCAGTTATGGCCTAGGTTCATGTGGTTGACTGACTGAGCTACTTCCAGAAGTAATAGCCGAATTTCCCAAACGTTAGAGGTACTTTATTAGGAAAATTTAGAACCATTATGAGAAAAGGCTGCTGTTTTGATCCATGCCCTCTGTAAGACTCAGCGAGTCCTTGTGCGGGTCTTCTGGGCCTGCAATGCCTTTGGACCTTTAGCAAGAGTGATCCATTTTGTTCATCTCTTGTGAAGCACAGAAGCAAAAATGGCCACTGGGCTTTGTAATTTGGTGATCAGAATGTTTTCAGTATGTTTAGAACAGATTTTGTCTTTGTACATGTGTTGTTGAGAGGATGTTTTTCATAGGGAGCTTCAAGCCTGCAGCCGCTATTAAACCGCTCCTGATTCTTGAACTCCTGTTACCAGAAAAAAATGCTTTCAGCCTGTATGCTTGGAGAGGAGCTGAATGCTAAGTTTATGTGCAAGTCAGAAATGGGGGCTATCTCACTTGAACCTCTGACACTGATGTTCTCTACAGATATGTGAAATGACAGGAGAGGCACCACCATGAAGCTGAAGAGCAAAAAGAGCTGATGGCTTTAGCGATATTTTGTCACTTGAACGGTGACCTTTGTTAATAATGCCTGTGATACGAAAATGAAATACTTTCTGTTTCGGTAATGTCAGACTGATGCTTGGCAAAAATTGCTTTTAAGGCAGACAGCAAAGAAAAAAGAGCAGCACTGTTAAATTCTGTAGTGTATGAAATTTAACATTTTCCCTGATACGCAGTCGGACTAAATCTTGAGTTTACTAACAGATGCAAAAGGAGTTGAAACCACATTTCCATATCACTAATAAAATAAACAACATGCTTCCAGCATAATCAGGATATTCAAGGCATTCAACTTGTATATAAAAACCTGAATGGAATGGGCAAGTTTTCATAGGCACTCAGCATCCTGCAGCCCCTGTAGAGGAAAATCTGAGTAACTTATGGATGTTGAGCAATTCAGAGGGTCTGGCCCTAAAATATTCATGTGCTATTCTTGAAAAAAAAAAAGAAGAAAAATGAACTAAGCCTCGTGTTTTCAGTTTGAAGATACAAACTCAATCTATATGTTTATTAGTTCTTTAAACTCTTTCAAAGCTTTAAAAACAATGGCACCCACACTTAATATCAAAAAGCAATCAACAAAAATGGGCCAAACTAACTAGTTTAAATTTAATCCATATATTTATTTGTATGAATTTGGATTGCTGGTACCTGGGTTGGACAGGAAGCTTTTTTATGGAAAATGACTGTTATTAAGAAAATTGGTGTTTTGTCTTTGGTTTTTCTGTTTGCTTGCTTTTAAGCAATAGCAGTCTAAAAGTATTTGTTCACATTACCAAATAGCCCTCTGAATCAGGCACCTTATTCTGCTATTGATGTTCTCCACTTCAAAACTTCAAGTTTTTCCTCAAGGCCCGTATTTTTCACCCTCTTTCTGGCAGTGATTTCCATCCTAATTGCATATTCTTTTAATTTAAACCAGTGTAAAGAAAGAGTAACCGTACTACAATCTTTAGAAGTAAAATCAAGTATATAAAATCAAGTATGGATGAGAAGGAAAAGGTTATTTGAAATACAACCTTTACATGATTTTTTACAAGTTTTATTTGAATCAATTTCCCTTTTGCTGAGTTCAGTCAACCCATAGTAATGCACACTGAGAAGGAATCTTGTGCCTCTCAAGTGTATTTTTCTTCAGTCTTAACTGTTCACTGCCTTACTAAACTGGTAACTTTGGTTAATCACGATTCTCAATTAGAAACACTATGTATATGTTTAAAGAGGAAGTAAATATGAATTTGCATATTTTTATATGAGCTAGCAAAGGAGCATACGTTGAAATTATGACAGATACCATTTTATCATCTCTTATTTTTTCTGTAGCCTCCAAAGCTCTCTTCACTAGCAGCCTAACGCAGAGATTAAGAAAGATCCATTGTCAAACTGGCATTCCTTTTTCCTCTACAAGTTAAAGCACCGAGTTAGCGGCTGTTTGTGTGAACTTCTCGTGTCACATTAACAGTTTGAAAGCTCTCTTCATATTAATAAGGCTTGGAATAAATCAGATGCTGCCTCTAAAGTCTGCAACAGGTTAAGATTAGGAACTGAACCTTTTATCCTGCTTAGAAAAATAATTTACATGTGCAGATGGAGTAACTGTAAATCTGTGACAAAGCTTCATTGTCCCTGACTTTGAGGAGAGATTCAAAACTTCAAGAAGGCAGTTCATCAGTTTGTGTTCACCAGAAGGCAGTTCAGTTTTGATGCAAAGGCATCAAAATCAGCAAGGCAATTATTTTCTGTCTTTTGGAGGACTTGTCAACAGCCTTCAGTCTAGTGAGTACACTAAAAGGCTAGCTCCTGAATATGTCTGCATGTAGGAAATGGTGAGGTGTTTAAAACAAACACCACATCCAGGAGAAGGGTCTGACTCCAGCTCTTAATCCATAATGATGAGGAAATGTTGATACTTTAGTGTAGATTTAGGCTTCTTATGTTTGGTTCTTCACCTTCAAAGGTGATGACAACCACTTTGATTCAAAGCCCCTGTCCAAGCCAAATACTCAAGTTTTCTGCTTTGATTTCCAAATAGAATTCAGCTTCATTCAGCTTTAAAAAAAAAAATAAATAAATAACAAGAGATCTTCAGAGATCAATTTAGTACTATCATTATAAATGAAATCTAGTTCTTAACAAGAAAGACTGGTACAGGCAACCACTCAACAGTCACGCATCTGAATTTCTGCATTGCCATGATGGTTTGACTCACTTTTTTACTTTGAAATAAATCGTTTCTGGGTGGAACATTATTGTTCATTAAGAATACTATTATTCTGCTTTCTTGCAACTGTCTTGCAGTGCAGGTAGCAGAATGTGCTCATAGGTCTGAGTTAAAGCCAAGTAGTTTCACTACTTGTGAAAAAAATCTGTGGTCGTTTGTTTTGGTTTGGGTTTTTTTTTCCCAGAGTAGATATTACAAACACTTTTCAGAAGGATAATAGAAATATAAATCAAAGCATAATTTTGGAAGTAAGAAAACCAGCTGTAAGAATAAAATAATCCTTAAAATGAAAGATACATAAATTGCTAATAGTTATTTTATTTTAAACCTACAGTCTACAGGCTGACCTCAGGAAGATGCATGGGTTTAGGCACCTATAAAATAAACATTATTAGCTTTTCTCAGTGATTAAGGAAATGAATCATTTAAAATGGCCATTTCTACGAGATGGAATGTGTTTTTATTTTGTGTTCTCAGTACAAGCCTGTAGTCAAAGTCATTGAAGTATTAATGCTCTCTTTATTTACTTTTATTGAATATTTAACTGTTTTCTTTTCTTTAGCTTGGGGCTGATTGCTGTACCTTAAAAGCCTCCATCTCCTGAAATCTTAGGACAGAAGATACAAAGTGTTCCCTGAAGTTGACTTATTTCAGATGTAGTTATGATGGCAAGACAAGTCAATATAAAACTAATTATTCGGTGGAATAGCCCAATACTTTTAGCTTAAAAGTATCATATTTTGAAATAAATCTGAAAAAAATGGAAGGCTGATCAAGTACTTCAACTGTTTATTTCTTTTTAAAAGAAATGCATTTTTGTGAGACAAATAAATGAAGCCATGTGAGCCGTATCACCCATCTTTAGTAAGACACTAAAAGACAATTTCCAGCTGCCTCCCCAAAATGCTGTAGAAGCCTGCTTTCTAATCCTTGGTAAATGTCTCTGTCAGGTTTCACCCAAAGTTTTTTGGGGGTTTTTTTGGGTCTTTTTGCTTAGAAGGAACATCAGGGAAAGGAATCCCAAAAAGAGGTGATTGTCCAGAAGAATGCAAATAAGTATTGCCATGTGTGGTTTGGTTTTTTTCCTCTCTCAAGAGTAGAAATGGGTAGAGATTAAAATTAGGTTACAAAAATATTGCCTTTGGTTAAGAGAGATTTTTATGAGTTTTAGTTTCTGGTGTGTAAGAAAGAGCTTTATAAATCAGCAACCGATTTCCCTCCTGAGAAGCTCAAAGGCTAAAAGTGGGGAGAAAGGAAGAAGTTCCTGTGGCACCGGCAGGAAGAAATGGTGCAAATAGCCTGCTAAAATAGTGGTGGTTTTATGACCTAGGAGCTAGAAGGAAAAAAAAGTAAAAATAAACAAGCAAACAAACCTGAGGATCTCACTTAACAAGTTCTGCAGTGTTTAACATAGTACAACACACTAAATAGCACAGAACCAATCTTTCACCTTTCTAAACTTCATATCAATTAAGGTAGTCTTCAGTTTAACACTTAACTTTCTTAGTACTACCTGTACATTAGTTATTTGATAGTCTTTACCTTTCATATTTTGCTTTACATACCAGTCCTTGAGGGCCATCTCTACTATTGGAGACTGCTCTGGGTGCTCAAACCAATCAAATCACATTTCTTTAATTAAAAGTCATGTTAAGGAATGCCCTCTGACTTGTTCTGTTTGATTGCTTTTTGGTTTTTTTGGTTGTCCTTTCCTTGGAGAGGGGGGTTGAGGTTGAGGGGGGGAGAATTGGAGTGCCTTCCTGTCTCATGTGTGTATGGAAGCCTGTTTTTTATCATATCCTAGTGATCAGCAAATTGCTATGCCCCTGGGGGAGAAAATTAGTTTATGTTCACCTGTAAAACAGCAGTGGTGACTCCAAGAGGCTGGTCTATGAAAAGACATGGACAGCAAATCTAGAGGTACTGGAAGAAAGCATTGTTTCTGTCTTCCAGTTGGAAGAATGCAGTTCAGATTGCAAAGCCTCATAGACTGGACATAATGTAGGCAGACAGGGTTTGGGAAAGGTTAACAGGGATTTGGTGTCCCAGGTCAGCTCTTGGGAAGCTAACTTTCTAAATCACTTTCTAAATTATTCCAATATCAGCCATTCCCAGAGCTATGGGCAATGCAATGCCATCTGTTGGCTTTTGTGAAAAAAATCAGATGGAAAGTGCGTTTTGCTCTGTGGTGGTCCAGCAGAAAGAGATTCACAGTCAGTATTGTACATCCTGGTGGAGCAGAAAGTCAACAGGAAGGCAAGCTCTAGTTTGAGACACTCCCCTTCAGCATTTTGAGAAAGGAGTCATGGCCTCAGGGTGCCTTGTCACAGACCAGTCCCAGCTGTAGCACAGGTAAAACAGGAGCCCAGGAGCTCTCCTCTGTGTTTCAAACAGGAGATACTTGAGATGGCCTGATCCTGTGAGGATCTTTTCGTGCATGCAACATTACCGCTCACTTAGGTGTTTGCAAGGCTTGTCTGACTAGTTGCATATGTGTGGACCTGAATTTTGAAAATCCAGAATGGTTTTCCTGTTTCATTCTTAAGGGTTCTGAGCCGTTATCTTTGGTTTTGCCCACACCTGTAGGCACATATCTATAAGAAAGAAGCGATGTAGATAATTTTTTATGTCATTTTCCATTAAATGACTTGTCCTTTTTTGTCAAAAAGCCTTTTTTTCTTTCTTGCTTACTACTGCACATGGGAAAAGCCTGCATGCTGGCACTACAACTGATTTATTTGCTTCAGATTGTCTTGCATTTAGGCCATTTGAAGGTTTGAGTGTGAACAATAGAAATAGTTATGATAAACTGTCAAGCTCTTCCAAAGATTCAGAAGTTCCGGAGTTACTGCCAATGACAGATGATTTGTCCTTGCTCATCACTTGTCATCTTGGCAGCGTTTTTGTGCTCTCTGCTAAATCTCCCTCAGTGTGTAGTTGAATTCTTTAGAAAAAGAAAATTAGTTTCTGTTTCATCCATGTTAGTGCTCATCAGTTCAATAGCATCCGTGTTTCACTAAGTGGAACACCTTCCTCATGAAGCATAAGCTTGATTTATTTTAATAGGGTGTTAGGAGAACTGCTGGAGTTTGACATGAACACATTTCCAAAGTTACAAAGATGTTAAGAATGATCTTTTGTATCTATTGCTGTGGATTTCTATGACTGTGCATGAATGGCACTGCATACTTGACAGGCTGTATCCTTTGCTGCAGGATTTATGCAACTAATGACAATGTTTTCAAATGCTCGAGTGTCTGAGAAAAGGCTGAGTGAGTAGACAGTGATTTTCTTTTCCAGCTTTTCCACAATTTCATAAGGTCTATTTCAGCACTGGCCTGCTAACTGGCCTGCTTTGGTAATGGAGAATTATGTGATATGGCATTAGAAATAAATGAATACCAACAGTCTATAGATGAAAAAATGCTGAATTCAGAAAATAGTTTTCTGGAGGAGTTGGTTAATAGGCTGTCCTCTGCTTGTTCTCTGACACTGATTTAGTTGTCTGAGACAGGAAAGGGTCAGTCGCTACGGGCATTAGGCTGAAATACAGCTCCCCAGTTCACCCAGGAGTTCTGCTAACAAATGTTCCTGCACAGTGGAGGTCTTCTATGGCATAGCAGAAATGGAACCTCAAAAGCACAAAATGCTTTTTGGGGGGGATTCTTTCAAATATTTCCCCTTTTAGTAAATAAATACAGTCTGAACTGCAGAACAGTCAGTACAGATTTAATAAGTTCTGCTTCCTTTAGCTGCTGGTAGTCCCATTCATCACAGTTAAGAGAGCAACTTATATTTAGAAGCACAAAGGCAGCTGGCTTGGGTTAGACCAAAGACCATTTCAGTGCCTTACTGCTCTGAAGGTGGCTTGAATGCCTAAAGGAGCAGTAAGAACAGCATAGGGATATATGATACTGTCTCCCAACGCTCTCCCAGCTCGTAGCTCTGCTTCACTTCAGAGAGCTTTTTGCATTGACCTATAGCTTTGTATGTTTATTAACCCACAGCTTGTGTGATTTTCCCTAGAGAATTTCCCCTACAACGTGTGCAATGAGAATTTGTCAAATCGGTATATGTTTTCTTTGTTTTGGAAAGTGTCAGCTTTCTTCCATTTAATATCTGTGTAGAATTTTGGTGTTCAGCCCTCATTATGAATGCACACTCTAGTTTTTCTCAGTTTTAGCTTAAGAGGTGAGCTGCATAAACAATAGGTTCACCTGCCTTCTGTCTTGAATGGAAATTTCAATCTGCCCCTTACATTTTGGGAGGGAAGAGCGCTGCTCAGGCTGTCACAGAGCCAGCAGAACCAGTAGATAAATCTGAAACTTGCATTGTATTCAAATACTTGAGGTCGTGAACCCCCAACCCCCGACACGCCCCAATCAAGTTGTTATATTGCTTCTAAAATACAGGATTTCAGATTTCTTTTTCATTACTGCCCTTATGCACTTGAAAGCATTATTCTCTACATTCATTTTTTCCTTGCACAGAACACAAATTCATACCAGCTCACTTGATATGCATGCAGATATGAATTTCAACCAGAAGATCATCATCACTCAGATAACAAATACCTGTTTTACCATTCTGAGCATATTAGGCATAGAAACCTGCTGTACAACTGCCTTAAATACTTCTGCTGAAGATGTGCTATATGTGCTTTTTAGGTTATGGGCAATTTTAAGCAGACCCAGCTGTGCTCTTTTTGGGTTTTTTTCACTTCAGTCTTATGTGTTATCTTCCTTTCTAAGTGAAAATGCAGTGGCTTTTTAAAGTGAGGAGAATGGCAAACACTGTAGATAGACAAGGGCATTCTGGAGCATTGTGTCATGGCTGTAAAGGCCTGCTGTGTGCAAGTAATGACTGCTGTACTGATGAATAATTGGATCTAGGTTGTGTTGCTGCTGACTTTAGACAGTTTTGGGGCTTTTTTAAACTGATTTATTATAGTCTTGTACTTGTAAACTAGTGCTTAATAGCTGCTCATGGAGATAATCTTCTGACTGTAAGGTTATGCATATGATTACTTTCAGCATTTGAAGAAAGCTTCAGGATTGAGAAACTTTTTCCCTCAAGCATCAAAACTGAAGATGTACACAGCATTGCATTTATTTATTTTCTGTAAAACAGTGGATGTGCTGGTGCATTCATCTACACTGAAAAACATAAGGAGCACAATATTTGGAAAATATGGGAAGGTTATTGATGGTGATGATAACATCATCATCATCATCAATCACATCCTGCAATTCTTACAGACACAGTCAGAATGTGCACTGCCAACTTTAAAATCAATTAAATGGACAATAAAGGCCACGCTGGCAGAAGAGATGTTAAGAAGCGGGAGACTGAGATGCAGCATTCTGATGCTGCTGAAATGAACATCTCTTTTGTGAGAGATAAGACTGAATGACCCAAGGATGAAAATATGGCCTTGAAATCGCAGCCTAGTGTTGAGTCCCAGTTCAGATGCAAATTTATTTTAAAAATCTAGCAACTTTCTCAGGGCATCATCAGTCATCTTTTGAAGCAACTGTCAATACTAGAACAAGCTTTGAGTAGATGGGCTAAGTAAAATGCCAAAAAGCAGCTTCTAGATGACTGAAAGGTAAAGTGAATTTTTAAATCAGGGGCTATTTGCAGCTCATCTAAACTTGGAATATATTAGTTTGAGTGCACTGCAAGTTCATCTCAATTTGACATATGCTTTTTGAAAATGTTTTTAATATTAAGTGGATTCATGAATGCATAAACTTTAATGGATTAAACATGATCTTTCTGCTGAGGAGTTTCAACTGTAACTAAAAATGGGTTATTTCATCCTGTTATTTGCAAATTGTGAATAAATCTGTCCCAGGTACCCTGAGCTGTTTGAAATAATGCGAGTGACTTGTGAGACCAGTCAGCCTCTTTCAGTGACTGACAAGTGGTCTGTGAGATTTACATAATAAAACCAGTGACACTTAGTACCATATTCACTTGAAAAGACATTCTCTGATTGAAATCTGAGAATCTGGGCAAAGTAGGTACTCCAAACCAAATCTTTATTAAGAAACTAAACGAACTGAAACAAAAGTTTTAATGGGAGATACAATGCATTAAAATCTGATCCCCTGAAGCTTCAGGCACAAAGAAGTTATCCAGCCCACTTGTAACATGTTAATAAAAACCGAACAGAAAACGTGAATTTTCATTTTGTGGATTCCTTAAATCTGAATTTTCAGTTGACTGCCTTTTGGAAGCAGAGAAAGAGCTTAGGAGCCCTTTGTGGAACACAGTTATTGTAATTTTCCTACCACTACAGGGAGACTTGACTCGAGGGTGTCACTCTGGCAGTTTGCCTTGGAGCCACAGGGACCTTATGAGACCTCATCTTGAGCAGAGCAGTTACAGCAGGGCAGACGTTCCCGGAAGGATGTCCCAGAGCCAAAAATTAGGAAGGACAAGGTTGCTAGGACCCTGACAAGAAATCAGAAAACATGTCAACTGCGCTGCCGTTTTTTCTTTTTTTTTTATTTTTGTATTTAATTCTGCTTTCTTTCAGCAGAACTGTATGTAGATTGACTAGCAGAATTGTTCCTGCTTTAGTAAGGCTTTGATTTGTTCTGTTTTATGGAAAATTTAAATGACGGCTTATGTTGTAAATGGGATAAACTCTCTATCCTTTGGAAGTTTATATAACAAGCAAATGCTTCATTGAGAACTTTGTTACTACTCTGTCCTCTTTTGACCTTTTTTGGTTCCTGTGTGTGTTTCTATTCCAACTGGTTTGTTATGAGCGATCTGATCCGAACAGCCATGCTCCTGTTCAACCATCCTGGCTCAGTCTGTTGTGCTGCCTCCTATCACAGTTACCCAGTTTCTATCCTATTCTTTTATATATGCTGTGGAAACACCTACAGTGGAGAATGCAAGAAAATGTCAAAGCAACACAACAAAATATCATGTTGTTGTTAAGTACTGAACTCCACATAAAGTAAAGACCCTGATTCCTACTGCTAATGATACTCAAATTTTCCAGAACCACATTAGCATCTGTGGCTTTCAATCCCTCTCAATTCTGATTGATGCTGTGAAGGTTTCAAATAAGAAATCAGTCATATACTGCTGCTCTTGCTTTCCCCTCACCCGAGTCTCTCCAGATCACAATTTCCAGTCTTGCCTATCATCCTGCTAAACAAGCAGTGATGCCAATTCTAACAGCCTTTGAATTAATAATGAAGGTTATCAGTGTGAGTTTTTTGGATGCTCTTAAGATTTGTGGCCAGTTAAATTGTTCTCCTTTGGACATGGCACAGTATAAATTGCCACCATCCTTGGCAAGTGCTATTTCTGTTGGTCGTCATTAAAAGCCAATGGTCCAAGTAATAAGAGCCCAGCACTAGACATCTAATTGAACATTTAAACACTGTCAGTTCCAAGATTTGTTTCTGTTCTTCTTATTTTCTTTGTGTTTTTTTAAGGGAGTATTCAATACAGTTTTAAGTATCCAGTAGTTTTGAGTTGTGAATTAAATGAGCACGGTAACTATACAAATCAAATGGAATTAATTTTTATTTAAAACTATTTGCATGTTAATCCTAATAAAATTTCATTTAGGAAAAAAAAAAATTAAAGGTGTCCAGCCTTTAAAGAATTTGTTTCTGACCTCCCTTTTGTCAATGATTTCTTTCCTACCTAATGAAAGCACAACAAGTGTATTTTTATCCTCTTTATTTGCACTGTGAAGTTGATTCAAAAGTGACTTGCCACAAAAGTGTAGTGGATTCAAGGAAGGAAAGGACTGAGTGCAAGATGAGTTAGGAAGCACATGTTCAGTCCAGCATGAAGGCAGGTCCTGGAAAAATTTTCAGCAAAGGAAAGGAGAAGATGTGTGAGAAGAGGATGAGAGGCCTTCTGTGCATAGAACCTGAGGCAGGCTATAACTCATCAGTCTCTGACAGCCCTCGTTCTCAGGACAACCCTTTCCTTCTCGCTCTTTGAACTTCTGTGAACTCCAGTATTTGCGATGTGGGTTTTTTTGTTTGGCTTTGTTTAGTCTTTCTTTAATTCAGAGGCTTTCTTCAGGGTAGGTATACCCTGGAAAGGCCTTAGAAGCAGGAAATACAGAAATCTGACAAAAGTTACTTGATATTAATTTTCTGCCTTCCTCTCTGTTGCTTCCTCTCAACACACAATCCTAAGGCAAAAATGTTTTCATTTCTCTCCTCAGTCAGCTGAAACATATTCTTTCCTGTGATGCCGGCAATGAAATGTGTTTTCCAAGTTTAATTGGCAAGTCAAACAATAACAAAAATGCTTCTGCAGAACGGTGCTAAAGGTTCTCTATCCTCAGTTCAATAGCAAAAGTTCTAGAGATCATGTGCTTTGCTTTTTGTCGTTTGCAGAGAGAATCTATTTAATTTTTTTTCTGGTTTTCACAAGCAAGCTGACTGATAGCTGGTTTGTTCTCTATTTCAGGTCGTGGAGACTAATTTGGTTGCTTTTGACTGTCACTGGATCATTATAAATGAGGTAACTGTCAAGTGAACATTGTTGTGAACCATGAATCCTGTTTTCCAGCTTACTGACAGTATTCATGCTGATTCTCACTTTGCCAACAGGAAGCAGTAACTATGACAAAGTTCAAGCACACCGAGGGAGTAGATGTTGCTTAATAAAAGCAGAATGACATGTTCTTGGACTTTGCTGTTTTGTCTTGCCTGTTTTAAATGAAAGTCACTCTATGAATAAATGGAGAATAAAATGGAAAAAAACCCCTTTATTTCTGAGCATCTCAAGATTACACAGTAGAGCTGACTGTTTTCACAGGACCTTTTTAAGGCCTTTTTTTAATATGTAATCTTTTATAGTGGAGTCCTTGCATTTTGTTTATATTTTATTTAATTTTTTTCTTAATAATCAAAATAATAATAATAAAATCTCATCTTTTCATTTCCTTTATGAATTCTCCAAATGTTCTGTAATGGTTGATATCCAGACCTGTTGATATTAGTGGGAGGCTGTTTGGTAGACCTCTGGATTAGGTCATGTGTGACTGTTCATAAAGGAAAAAAAGGAAGTTAAATTGAGATCCTGTTTTTACACTGTGAAATAAGTTTTTCCATGAAAACTTGTCAGCTAAAATATGACAAGTCAACATGTGAAGTAGTTTTTTTATACTAAACCTTGAACAATGCAGTTCAGGTTTGACAGCATTCAGGTTTTTGATTTTTGAAAATAATTTAGGTCCAGAATAGCTGGGTTCCCATAGCAGATAACTATCTCCTATCATGTTGATTGTGCAACTCCTGTATATTCTCAGGGTAAAAGATTGCTTGGAGATATTGCATGCAAATTTCCATGTTGTACTATCTGGATTTACGGTGCATTTCCATTCTCATACCTAATTACTGGATTTTCATTAGTATGCTTTGCTAAACCATTTGGTTTTTAGAGAGTTTTCTTTGGACAAAAATACGTCTCAGGGAATGCCGTGAAGACAAAGCAGATCCAGCATAACCATTAGTTTGGGCCCCGCCTTGCTCCTGACCAGTACTGCGTGTATTTTCCAGCACTGAATGGGGCTTTGCTGGGAGAGAAGCCAGCTTTAATCTACAGGTGGTCATGTGAACAACATACATGTTTTCTTTTTCATGTCAGATTAAACTAAAATTCACTTCCAAGTTAACCCTCAGTATTTTAAAAAGAGTGTTAACTGACTCTAAAACCATCCTCTGCATCAGTAGATCGGACAGCAGTTTCTTAGACAAAGCTCAGATTTTGGCTGGCTGTTCAAATTAAAGACACTGCCATTGATTTTTCATTTTAAATGTTACATACTTTCCAAAAGTTCTAAAAACGTTCTTGCTTTTAGCTGTTTCAGCTCCTTCACCCTCAAAGAATCAAAACAAGACCGAGGATCCATTCCTAGTGTATATGCTTTCTCTTTGCTTTTTATTCAGAAATTAGTGTCTCCATGGGAAAAAAAAAGAAGAAAATCTGCTTTTTAAGCATTGTTATTTGCACGTTGCAGCAGACAAAATGGCAGAGCAATCAAAGTGGTTACCACTCAGCTGCCTTCTCCACTCCAAAATTCTTTCTCTGGGCTGCAGTACCAGCAGCAGAAAAAGCTGAATGGTCTGCACAGAGAAATGTACATCATCCCTTCTTAATTTTATAGTCTTGTGTATGACAAGGGTGAAAGCTGTGATTAAGTTCATTCCAACAAACTGTTCTAAACCATCGTCATTTAAAGTCTCTGCATCTCATTCAGTAATTCCTCTTTTCTCTTTTGGAGAAGGGGAATATGTTTAATGCTATCTCAGCTTAATCTGCTTCTGGACCTAAATCCATATTCCCACTTAGGTAGCTTTCTAGCTCTAGTTTGTTTAAAAATGCAAATAATCTCAATATTATGTGAATGCAGAAATCATATTAGCAATAAATAAGCTCGGTAAATAATAATATGGCAAGATTTCTGCTTTGCCCATTTTTTCCTTATCACTATGTTTAAATTAAAGCAGAAATCTACATATTTCCTGAGTGTTTAATGTTGGGTAATTGCTTATTGCAGTGTTTTGCCAGTTCAGTAACGAGATTGCAATGCCTCTATTTGGCAGTGCAGGACTTGGATATGCAGTGTTTTTTGGGCCCCTTTCTGTGTGATACATAAAACAGCTATCTTTATCTCCCAGTCCATTTGAGGTGGTCATCCATTACCTGTTGATGACCACAATACTTCCATATGGCTGAGAGACGATCTCAGAGCTCTGCCCATTTTGTTGCTTATGTGAATCTTTTGTGACAGCTTAGGCATCTGTGCTCGATTGCCTATATTGGCTAAATGACGCTGTCAAGTAACTGTAACACTGCTTCTCTGGCCTCCTAATTTGAAATTCTAAGATGATCTGTGACAGTGAAAATTCATTGTTTTGCAAATTCTGCATATGATTCGAATAATTCCTTGCCTTGAAATACCAAAATAAGCTGGAATTGTCTTTCCTCTTCCATCAATGTTTCAAGGGAATACAACATTCTTACCAACTATAGTGATACAGAAGGAAATACCACCTCGGTTTTGTGATCAGGAATCTGCTTAGGCTTTGTGAGGGAACATCTGCTATTTTAATTGCTCACTCTAAATGCTATAATGCCTGCAAAGAGTTCCTTAATTTTTATTGTCCCATTACTTGCTGCTTTATGCAATACAGCAAATTTTCTTGAAGACTGTGTATCATCATTTAAGTGTGGGAGGAGGTGGTTTGTTCCCTTAAAATGAAAGCATTCATAATTTTCTAAAACATAATGCATTGTATTAGACCATAGCAAATAATGCAAATCTCTCCTGATCAGTATAGTCAGCTGAGGAAACACTCTCCAGGTAAATGTTCCAATTTCTTCAGGGCCTCAAAGCAGATGTTACAATTCTTTATTTAAAATTTGGAGGAGTCATAGATTTGAATGTAGTCATGATCAAATACGCCTTAATAAAATGTGAGAATGGTTTTCTCATACTCTCTCTCCCTCTGTCTTTGCTCACTTCGTTTCCTCTGCACAATAGTAAATATAGCTTCAAAGTCCCAGGATAGAAAATGATATTTCTTCCATGACTTTTAAATCACAACTGTACAGTAATCTTAGATTTTATTTAGTGGAACTGAAGAAGGGACATTTGTATGATTTTCATCACTTTACCTTGCTCTTTTTGAAGGCAAGAAATGTCCTTTTTTTCCATTTTAAATCATGTCTCTCTCAAGTATTTTCTTTTGTTAGAACATACAGGGTCATCTTACTATTATCTTGCTATACCCAAGGCTGCCACCAGTTCTCTGTTAGTATTGTTTACTCAAGGACAGCCCCAAACACTTTACGCTGTCTACAGCTGCAACATGGGAGGTGAAAATATTAATGCCACTTTACAAAGGAATGTTTGGATTTCCTCTGCAGTAATGTGGTCAATTATGACCAGGTCTATTAGAATTGGAATGGAACGAGTGCACAGAAAATCTGATTTGTGTAAGAGGAGACTGGAAACATTGGCTTGATTAGCCTATGAAAGCAAAGACTGATAGAGGATGTGCTCTCTGTTTATGAACATTAACAGAGTGTAAATAAATGCATCATTGTCAAGAGCTAGAGGACAAGGTTGACACAAGAACAAATGAGTTCAATTTGTCCATGAGTAAACTGAGGTCAAGAGTTGGTAAAAGGTCTCTAATTACCAGAGCTACCAGAGTTTGGAAAAACTCGTTCGTGATGGAAGAATGAAAAAAAAATGCCAAACTCTTTTAAAGACCAATTTATGGGAAAAGGTCCAACAGCTTTGCACATGATAGCAGAAGAGAGAGGACGGGGGGACCTTCAGGGTTGTATTCAAAGGTTGGATTCTTTTTGATTTTTCCTAGGAGAGGGCTTGTCCTTGGCCCGTGTATTCATCTTGTTCATTGTGTTTCAGCCCAATGCACTCCACCATGAATAAGAGTGTAGAGCACAGCCATGTTTCAAGCTCAAGCAGTTAGGTCAGGTCCTATAATCACAGTTCCAGGAGCTCACATGATTCAAAATTATCTTCTGGATAATGATTAGTAGCATTAGAGCTTCACTGGAACCCTCACATTTTCCATTGGGTTGGTGGGTCTGTGTGAAATGACACCCTCTTTGGAGGGTGGCAACCAAGTTACCAGCTCTTAGCATTAGTGAGAGCTAATGCACAGATGGAGCGAACCCTGCTTTCTCCAAGATCTCGGATCTTTTTTCTCCATGAAAGCTAAAAAATTATTTCTCCTTGTTCTGTTGGGTTTTATTCATCCTTTTCTGAAAAGCCTAGGAAACCTAAGGGAGATACAATGGAACAAGTGACGATGCCCTTCAAAATCTCATTTTCCTTGTCTTGGACCTTCATCTAGCCATGCCTTTCCCTCAACTTGTCTTTGGAAAGTGCTGAGAAATTCAGGAAGGGCACAGCACAAATGTGCTCTGGCATGGGCAATGGCAGCCCAGAGGCCTTAAGACACCCTTTCCC
Organism: Machaerirhynchus nigripectus; assembly: GCA_013397975.1. Taxonomy (NCBI): domain Eukaryota; kingdom Metazoa; phylum Chordata; class Aves; order Passeriformes; family Dicruridae; genus Machaerirhynchus; species Machaerirhynchus nigripectus. The sequence goes on along the minus strand of VZRQ01000114.1, from coordinate 407,356 downwards.
TCTCTGCCTTCTGCTGACTTTTGGAGGAGGAAGAAACACTCTCCTCTCTGAGTGTCAGGGTTTTCTGTGATGAAATCCTGGAATGCACTGGAAAATAGTGGATGTCCACTATTTTATAAATACTGGAAACATCTTCTTGGCCCAAAGTTAAGATGTTTCCATAAGAAAAGGTATTGTTGCCTTTGTTTGGTGATTAATACAGGAGCATGTAAGTAAATTCTTTCCCTCCATGTCTCTCACTGCTGGTACAATTGCTCTGTGGTGAATAGTAAGTCTCTGCCTGGGCTGCTTATCTTAAAATAATGGGACACATGTTAGATGTCCAGTATGTAGTCTTGATTCCCACTGGAGTCTTGCCTTATATGTGAACATGATCCTCTTCAGTTCTTGTTTGCTAATTCATCTGTAAAGAGTTCTTAATTTAAAACAGCATTTGTTTCCTTATTTCTTTGCCTGCTGAGGTGAAGCGTACATCTAATTTTATCCTTGTTCCATTTGTGACAGGACAGTCTCCCCTTAATTCCTATTTCAGACCAGCAAGAGAAAGGCTTGGAACTATATATTGAACTTCTGGTGTAAAAAAGAAACAAAAAACAAAAAACAAAAAAAAACAAAAAAACAAAAAAAAAAAAAAAAAAAACACAACAAAAAAAAACCCCTCAAAAAACCCCAAAAAAAAACAAAACAAAAAACCCAAAAAACAAACACACAAAAAACCAACAAAAACCCAACAAAAAATAAACAACCTCATATAACCTAGCCTAAATTTATTCAGGTTCCAACTCAGTTCAACTTGGCCAACTTTGTAATTTTTTTGACATTCGGCGCTTGTATAACAGATCATCTGCCACGCTTATATCGTTACACTGTATCCTCCTTTGAAGTGCAAATGAAAATTGTTTCCTCTCATACAATAGTTGCTTTATATAGTTTTCTTAAGTCAGATCCAAAATTCAAGAATGAGAGATGATATTGGAGAGTCATTATATAAAAGGCTTGTCACTCAGTCAATGCCAAGCATTTAAAAAATGACAAAGAAATACATCGCAAATGACTAATGTTGAATTTGGGGTTGCACGGCATTGCTTTGTTGTCAGTCTAAAATCCGGATTTATGATATAACCAGTGGAATTCACAGCATTTAAAATAATAGCTCTCATTAATCTACAGATGTGTGTACCTCCTTGGCCACCACACAAAAATGGCTTTGGTGTTTGAGTTCTATTAATATTTCCCGGGTGATGTTTAAAAACATGAGGTACTAACCTAGAGGTTAAAATGAGAACATTCTGTTTCAAATGCACCAAAAAGTGCTGAATACAGAAAACATAAATACACTTTCATGGCAGAAAAGATAAATGCTTGAGGATTTGAAAGTCAAAATCTCTTGTAAAATAGCATTTGGCAATGTAATGTGGCCATGCAGGTATCTGTTTTTACATTATTGGAGTGAGTCTCATAATCTTGGTGTTACAGTTTGGGCATGCTGTATAATGAAACCAGGCAAACTTTTTCAAATCCTCTGAGAAAGTATATCATTCAAAATCAAGATAAGAAGTTTCTTGAGCTCTCCTTTGTGATTATAGTGAAAGCATTATAAAAAATATATATCTATTTTGCTAAAACAGCATTATATATGGGGGGTTTTTTACCTCACAGCTGGTGAAATGATACAGGCTAAATGAAAAGATGGCATCTTAAGCTGAGATAAGCCATTATCTGTGGTACATTAAGAATTAATCGACCAGAAATGCAAGAGTATTACACTGAACACCGCTGATGCTATGTGTTATTTCTCTTTGCAGAAAAAAAATCTATATTTCATAAAGAACATTAATAACAGATTAATTCAGAAAGTATGATAATCTGTGAAGGCAAATAAAATACTTTTACTTTATTCAAGAGAGTAGAAGTTTTACAATTTACATCTCACATATTTTTCTTTCAAAATTTAAGGGAAATAAACAAATACCAGTATGTCCAAAGTAGTTCCTTCAAAATAATGAAAGGATATTATTCTGGAACAGCAAAAAAAGACAAAATAACTGGGATGGTTGTCTTAACATTTAAAGAGCTGCTTTTTCAAAACGCTTGGCTTCATTTCCACAAGAAAGATTCCATAATTTGAGATAAAGTCTATCTCCTGGTGTCTCCTAAATTCTTTAATATGGTTATAGATCAGGAAGCTAAAGGCAGAAAAAGATGATGGCCTTTTATTACAGGTATTTACAATGCAGATGTGCCATATCCTTTGAAAAATGGCAAAGCTATAAGTACATAAATGAGAATCAAAAATATTCAGTAAACTGTGGCTGTGTGCTAGGGAGTATTAAATGCAGGCTGCTAATAGGAGCCTCTTGATCACTTCCCTTCCTGGGGGCATATCCACAATTTTAAATGTCTGGAAAGTTTGGGGCATCAGCCTCTGTAACTACGAGAGATCATGGACAGACAGTTCAGCGTGATGAAAAAGAGATCCTGGTTAAAAAGATTGTACAAATTTTAGATTACTTCTACTATTTTACAGGGAAATACAGACACAGAATGATCTTGAAAGCTACCAGCTATTTGAATCACCAGGAAAAAAACATGTTTAACTAAAGTTCAAGTTCTTATGTGAAGGTTGGAGTCAGTTGCTGTTGCTTGGGAGCCCATGTTCCTCTTACTCAACATTCCCTGAGGAACTCATCATTCAACTGTGTAAAACACCATGTTCCCAAACTGCAGGAATTTACGCTATGTAAAAAGCTGTTTTTCTGATTTCCATAACATGCCTTAAAGTTAATATTTCAAGCTTAATATTGGTGTATTTACTTATTTTTTCTTTAAAGTATCTGTAGAGCTGAGTGTTCAGCTGTAAGCCTTAATAGGTACCCTATGGAATAAAAATTTGGTTTTAATTTAGGTCTTGCTATAAACAAGCACATTCTCACCTAGAATGCTCTTATGCATTTTCTTTGCCCTTTTGGTAAATGATGTTTGCTAACTTGCACATTTTTTATAGGTTCTTGATATTCTGTTTCTAGGAAATGAACACTTAAGGCCTGAATAATTGTCTCTACCTTCACAGCTCCTAAGCAATGCTACACTCATAAATACATCATGGTATGGCTTCCTACTGATTTACACATTATCTGTCAAGGATGCTGTGAAACACTTTTAAATAAGAGATCAGAAGAGGTAAAAGGAGAGGCAGAGAAAACCCCAAATTAAACAACTAGGTCCAGTTACATCAACAAGTTTTTGGTGAGGTTTGAGCACAGTACACCTTGAACTTTTGCAGTTAGGGGTGGTATGTCAGTTGTTTTAATGAGCATGCACATATCGAGTTTGAGGCTACGGTGGAGTTTGACAATAGCTGTGTGTCAGTCACAGGCCTCTTGGTCCACTCAGTTTACTTTTTGTTTATAATTTGGTGGTCACGTTTCTGAATTTTGACTCTCATGCATGTTCTCTCCCTTGCCTTATCTTTCAGGAAATAAATGATGTGGATGTGCAGGAGCTGGTGAGAAGATCAATTGGAAGGTTAACAATTATTCGGCAGACATTTCCAGTCCCCCAAAACATAAGCCAGCGCTGTTTCCGTGGCAACCACAGAATATCTTCATCACTGTGTGATCCAAAGGACCCTTTCTCCCAAAGCATGGAGGTAGTTCATATACCAGTCTATCCCCACCTGGGAACTGTCTTTCTAGATAACGTCTAAGTTTTTCCCCAGGGGCTTACTGTAACTTAATGTTATTTTTCATTACCTCTACGACATGCAGATTAACTGCTCATAGCATGGCCAAATACTTGGAGTAGGGGGTGAATGTGTCTGATGGAGAAAATCTTGCCTGCTCCACAGCAACAGAGATAAACATCCAAAAGAGCCACCTGATCTCCAGGTAGTAGGGTAGTCATTTTGTTGCCCAGCTAAATTTTAATTTTTGTCATCTCACCAAGAAGAATTTCCTCCCTGTAGTCAATGTCTCCTGAGTTGCTGTGCTTCTCTAAGCCTCAAATATGTTGTCAATAGGAATGTCTTCCAGGGAGCACCCACATCATCTCTTTCAAGTGTCTTAGTGTGTACATCTTAATCTATGGCTAAGTTCCAAGGTCTTATTTTCAGGGTTGTTATTCACAGATTACGATTAAATTTTAAGGGCCTTCCTACCACATGAATTCAGCAACAGGATCCCTGTCCTCCTGACTTCACAAAGTTTTTCCAAAAACAAGTCCTCTTTCTCTCTCCTTAGGCTTCATCATGACAAAGTTATGGCAAATCAGGAGTGTGAAACTGGCTTAAGATTAGACTAAATACTCTTTATACTTTAAGATATAGATTAAATACTTTTGTTTGGTTGGTTTTTTTTTTTTTTTCTGGGATCATTTGTGCAGTTGTAGAAAGATGACTGCATATTATTATTTTTAGCAGTGGAGGGAGGAGCATGTCTGACCTAGCAGCTAAAAGCAGCCACGTAATGATTCTGAAAGAAGAGTGAGAGAAAACAATGCAGATAGGGAAGGAGCAAAATAGGGAGGTTTTGAAAAGGGTCTTTGTTTAAAATGAAAATATGTAAGGGGGAAAGCGTGGATAGTCTTGTCCTGTTTTTAATTTGTGGTAAGAGCCTTTGTGTCACTAATTTTAGTTCACAAAGCAGCCAGCCAGTAATTATTGATGACATGAAAAACTGTCTGTAGCACAGTGTGCAGTGATTCTATTAGAGTTCTCAAAGCAAACAGTGCTGTGTGATGCCAGTTGGTGCATAGGATATCTCTACTATAATGAAATGCAAATTACTACTTAGGAAATGCAAAAATCTTTTAGGTTGTGCCATTCTGTCATGGCAGCATGGTCCTAGGGGGAACTTTGGTTGTCTACAGACAGTGCATTCAAGCTGAGGGCGTGCTTACGTGCAGGAGCCGGAGAGTGCAAAGAGCAGGTCTCATGAACAGAGTTACTGACTACAGCAAGGCAGAAAACAAGGGTCATGTGTCCATGGAAAGCTTCACATTTTGATTTGTCTTCCTCTTCAAATTCACTTTCATTTTCACTTCAGCAGTAGACTGACTCTAGGAAAGATAAGTTCTAGAATTCAAAGTTTGTTCTCTACAAATTGGCAGATGCCATTTAATTTGTTAGATTGGATCTTATACCTTAAACTGTGTGTCGTGATCCACCTATAGCTTGGAGAGGTACAATATTCCTATTGAAAGCTTTCATGGTATTTTGATTCAAAGGAATGAGGGAAGCTTGACAGCTTTAATTGTTCTGTGCAACTGAGTCACTTTTTTTAATGCTTTCCCTGGGATGGCTGTACTTCATTATTTTAGCTGAGTGAGACAAGATTACAAACTGAAAGGAAGGAAAACTCTGACACAATTTCCCCTGTGTCTTCATATGATGCATAGGCCTTTGAGTAGCTGTGGGGTTTGTTTGCTGCTTCTTTGTTCTACCCAACAATATTATAAATTAGTTTCTAATCCAGTGGGGAGTTGGAACAGTTTATAAATTGAAATTACTAACGCTTTTTTTTTTTTATGACATCGAAGTGTGACTAATCAAAAACATTCTCTGGAAATTATAAGGGTGAATTTCTTGATTTTTTTTTCTGAATTACTAAAGTCTGCCTGAATAATTAATTTTTTTCAACATCTTTATGAAAACACTGAAAAATATTCTGGTGAAGATGTCTCGCTGTGTCTTTGGAACTGGCCTAGTTGAAACAAATTCTATAAATTTGTATCATTTTGAAGGCAGAAAGTTAAAAACTGGATTCACGGAAGAATTTAGTACTGTAATCCTTTTGTCTAAAAACTACATGCAATATTATAGGTACACATAAAATAGACACTGATAATCAAGTTTAATCATTCATCGTTAATCTGATGCTAAGTATCTTTCTTGCATACTCTGGACAAAATAATCACGTCTGAATTTTGAACTGCATCAACAGAAGGTTATGCAGTTAAATACTTCTTAGTAATGCAAGTGTCCAGCCGTTAGTGTAACAGGCTTGGAATAAATAAAGGATTAGTAATGGAGACCAGGCAATGCATTAATGCCCCAGTAAATTTACGTGGGAAATTAATAAAGGTGTAAAGTGACTTTAAATTATAACCCCCTTCTGTTCATCAGGACAGATACTAATGAAGCATACTTCTGGTAGTGACAGGGAAGGGTGATTTTGAGAAACAGGAATTAATTGTAGGGTCTTTATCATTGCATTATCAGTGATTGACTGCTCTAAATGTTAAGCTCAACTATTAGTGAAGGACTAACAATGCTTAATAGTTGCTGAACTCTGTCCTCCTGAGCCCTGTTAATACTTGATGAAGGCCCAGCTATATTACTCTTAGATTAGTGAGTGCATCCTTCCTCATGAACTGTGACAATTGTCTTCTATTTTCTATGATAGTAGGTTACAGAAGTTACCTTGAAAGCAATGTCATTTTGTTGGGAAATGATGACTTGGCATCCACAGCCCTTCATGTACCAATTTAGTCTCATTAGTGACCTTATTGCCTCTGCTCTCCAGAGGTGGTGTGGGGCTTTTTTACCCTTTGGCAAAGGCTTATGTAAAAAAAGCTTGCCTCACAGCACAGTGATAATTCCTTCCCTCCCTGCTCCAACAAACATCCCTGTAGAGCTGACTTCATTGGGGAAACACAGTTTTAGCTGAAATGCTTTGAATTTTTCGTAGGTTTACAATACACAGGCAAATCATCCAAGTTGTTTTGAAAATGCTTGATTAACCTGGACCCAGATCCTCAATCCATGCTTTTAATCCTGTCATGCACAGTGATGCCTGGCCTGTGCCTCTGAAGAAAGTAGATTTATTCCTGGGTGAACACCAAAATAGAAATGTTCATAGTCACTGGAGGAGCTCAAGTAAAAATAAAGAAGCACCTTCCAGAAAGACAGAGTGAAGGATCATTTAAAGAAAAAGGGCAATAAGGATGAGAGGTTCTGGGCATCTGTGCTACTACCAGTGTAGAGTTGTAAAGGTAATGGAGGATTCCAGGAGTTTATCAGAAGGGAAAGCAGCAGATCATTAGTCTTCCTTTGATAAAACTGGGAAGTCAATTGGGATGTCTTAAGTAATTCCAGCAAGGTAAGGAAAAATAGTACCTCTTTCATGGATGCTATGCAGGGAAGGAATCTGTCATAAAACCTTCCTGGGGACAGAATACAACAACAGGTTGTGGATGACAAAAGCAAAGTCAGCGTAAAGATGAGATTTACAAAAGGAAATAAAAACATAAAAAGAGGTTATATGGAAAGGAGTAATTAGGCAGGAAGAGAGGTATTTGGGGTTTTTTAAACTTTTTTTTCCTCTTTTTTAAAGTGATGTCTGGATTTGCCAATCAGTGTCTCAGATCTTCAGCATAATTGTGCTTCCTCGCCATAAACCCCCTCCCAGTAGCTGCAGGGCTTTCCCAGTCTTTGGATACATTTAAAAAGCAGAACAGGGCCACTAAATTCCCATATTTTAATTTTGTAAGCTTCCTTCTTCTTTTAAAACTTTGAGCACACCACCTATATCTGTGTAAAAAACCCTTACAGAGAGCAGCCAATGTATTCCACAAATCTGAGGCTTGTCTGTGACTGATGGAGAAAAAGCCCCAGCAACCTTGCCTCAAATTGCCACTGGCTAATTTGTTGTCAGGCACTAGGAATGCTCTACAGACCCCTTTATCATGCAGCTGAGGAAACTGAGTTTTCCTCAATAACTTCAGATGATCAATAGGTTATCTAAAAATAATATTCCCAAAAGTCCTTTTCATTTCTGAATGTAATTTTTCTTCATGAGAACCTCTGTTCAGGACAGCTGAGGTTTCTTTTTATGATACTGTCAGTAACTTAAATGTTCCTGCCATTTGAGGACAGAAAAGGCTGATCTAAAACTATATTGTAAATTACTTGTTTCAGAAGAGTTCATTAATTCTGAGCTTCTGTTCTTTTACATTTAATTGTATCTTTCACATCTGACTTTGCACTGTGTGCATTTAAAAGCACGTACATAGAAGAAGAACATGGTTAAGTGGAAGTGACACTCAAGTGATTTCTCTTCTTGAGTTCCACTGTTCTGTCTTTGTTCCCAAACTGGAACTTCCTCGCACTGTATGCAGCTGTGCCCACAGTGAAACATACACACATCTCCTCTGTAAGAGTTTTGTCCTGCAGGGAATTAATAGCCAATGTCAAATACTCTGACAGTAAACACTATAAACTGCAGAATCAACATGCAATTGCACACTGACAAAAATTTCATTGAGTTGTATTTCATGCCAGAAAGTGCCAATCACAATTGACTGCACAAATCAGGAGCAAAAAACGCAATGAAATTAACTATTCTAAATTTTCAGAGTTTTTGCCTTTCAAAAGAACAGAACAGCCTTGAAGATAATTTGATGGTGTCCAAAGATCTGATGGCTGAAAAACTGAGTCTCTCAAGCAACTGGTTAAAAATAAAAGAAAGTCTGAGTACGGTTATAAGTAGAGCTGTAAATCTGACAGGTGGAGCTGTGCCAGTGTTTGGGCTGCCTGTACTTCTCATGTGTGTGTAGTTTGTTGCTGCAAATCACTTTTAGCATTACAGCCCCCAACTGCAGGTTTTACCAGCGCCCAAAAGTGTGACATTTTGTCTCTTACGGGTTCTTCTTAATACCAAATAAAGTATTTAATTACCAGAGGATTATGAGTGAGGCAAAACAAATGATAAATTCTGGCTACTGGCAGGAGACTACAAATAATAATGCTAATGCTTCCCTTTTGATCCCTTTACAGATTTCAAACCTGTATATATACGACACTGTCCTCCTGCTGGCAAATGCCTTTCATAAGAAGCTGGAGGACAGGAAGTGGCACAGCATGGCCAGCCTCACCTGCATCAGGAAGAACTCTAAGCCCTGGCAAGGAGGACGATCAATGTTGGAAACCATCAAGAAGGTACTTTTTCTCTGTATTTACTCATCTTTGATTTCTAAAATCCTTACACTAGGCAGTATTTCCTCCTGAGGTGCGTATTACTCTAATCAGTACCAGCAGTACAGGTTTTATATATTCGCAGTTCCTGAATGGAAGTAGTCTTTATTTAGTTTGGGTTTTTTCTTGGTTGGTTGGGTTTTTCCATGTCATGATAATCATACTGAAATAAAATCAATACGTTTGTTTACCAAAACTACCAAACCAGCTGGATGTTCAAGGAAGAAAAAGTGTCACAGGCGAGCAAGTCTCAGGATCAAAAGTTTCGCAGGTTAGGAAGTAAAGAAAATAAATTTACCATTTTATTTGTAAAAGAAAAAAGTTGCAGAATTACACTTGGGTAATGATCTGTGGAATTCACCATTGCACTGTTTTTGATGTCAATAAAGTGAAATCATAGAAATGGGAGTAAGGAACCCCCTAAATTATCTAGGCTACATTCTGCCCCACAAAACTGTCCCTGTAACAGTCTCTACAGAGCTTTAGCCAATATTGTTGGTTCCCTGTGATTTTTATTTCATACCTTGACTATGCTCATGCCCAAGATGCTTTTCCTGTTCTTCAGTGTTTTAAGATAATTTTTATTAGTTATTTCCTTTTTTCACCATGGTTACAGCCTCCACATACTAACAGACAAATACCGCAGCCTCCTGGCAATATTTAGTCAGCGTGAACAGGTTCAGGGTTTGCCCTTCCCTGTAAGTTATTCACCTCGTTTTCCTTATGTTTTTGATGTCTTTCATAAAACTGCCTTCTCATTTGTCTGCATATATCTCCTTGTAATGTATACTTACATTTAAAGTGCTGGCATTGTAAACACAGGAAAGAAATGGACAGTAAAAAAAAAAATCTAAATGGTGCTTTATTTATGGCTTTCACTACAGAACGTAAAACCAATTTAAAATATAATGCTGTCTTGAGAAGTTGCCATTCTGCATTAGGTATTTGGCTATACCAGAAATTATGATGATGCAGGCAAAATGTAAGGCTCCTTTGAGGACTGCTTATATTTTACCCAGTCCCAGGTTAATCTGTATTACCTCCAAAATGACAGTTCAAGGATTTTGTTGGTATCTGTTTCCACTTTCCATTCCAACAGTTTGAAGTCATGAGACTGCAAGAATAACTCAGGACACATTTATTTCAGGGGCAGGATATGGCTTTAAGGGACTCCAAACTGTATTGCTCTTAACCTATCAGAGCAATTTCAAATTCACATTTAGCAGTCCAATTTTGAACTGTGTTTCAGACAAGGCTGGTTCTCTTCTCGCCTTGGATTTTCTAAATACCATTGCACACTTTTCCATTTAAATGTCCAGGAGAATTGTGAAAGCATTGAAGAAGGCAGGAGCAAGTGGAAATTCCAGAGTTGTTGTTAGTTTGCTAAAAAATGCATCAAATGTCAAAGAAATTCCTGATCTGTGCAGCTAACCACGATTCCATCCTGTCACTTTTGGGTTACTCTTTTATTTCAGTTAGATTGCTTTGATGAGAAACTATTTTATTGGTGTAAGTTGAATAATTCAAATACTTTTTACACTACATTGTGCTGACAGAGATGAATTTCTAGAAGTAACGTGCTAAAATTGAAAGTCAAAATTTTATCCAAATGAAATACAGAAATTTTACTCTGTGTGGATGTCAGTAGCATTTCAATCCATAGGTGGAGGAGAGCTAAAGATTGCAGCTGAGAGCTGGAATTGCACAAGAACAGGAATTCTGCTTTAGTTTTGTGGCCTACTTTCCCTTTTCTTTTACTAAAGCAGTTAAGTAGGAGAACTTTGGGATCAGAGCAGTGTACTTTTGAAATTAAAAATTTGCACTGATGAATGCCTGGTGAGGTATCACAAAAGCAATAAAATCCAAAAGTAATGAAGGGAAAAAAGCCCCCACCTAATTTCTCTTCTTGAGAATGCTTCTCTTTCCCATATTGCCTTATTTTTCAAACATATTTTCTCTCCTGCTGTCCTGAAGAATCCTCTAAAATCAACTGAAATAAAATTTTTTTCTCAAAAACATACCAGTTTTCCTTAATTTTGAAAGCAGCCAGGAGGAAGTTACCACATGGTATTTAATTAGTTTCTGAATAAAAAGTTCTGCGTTTTCATTTTGAAATCACCATTGTTTACAAGATGTAGTGTATAATGGGATATCATAGGAAGATATTGATATAATTCAGGGTGAAAATACATTCTGAGATTCCTTAAATATTCCTGGAAAAAAGAACTTCCATCCTCTGCAACACCTTAATTCTCCCTTCTTGGTGACCTGTACCATAGAGCTGAAATCATCACCTGGTCCCAGGTTGTCCCTCCTCTCAGTGTAGCTTCACTAGGAGTCAAATTGTACTCAAGTATGGTTTTGAAGGCAAAAAGATTTGAGCAAGAGATGTCTAATTCCAGGCTGCCTGCCTTAGGAGAGGACCAGCAAGTGAAGCAGTTGTTCTTCTAGCAGCAGCAAAGCAGAAGCATCGTGGGGCTTTTGCAGCTAAAAAAAAAAAAAAAAAAAGGCAAGAAAAAACTAGTACTAGAGGAAGCTTTTATAGAAGAAATACCTGTCTTTTAGAGTTCAAGATCCAAAAGCAGGAACATCTGGAAGCGTTTTAGCTGCAGAGGGAAATCTTCCTTTGATTTGTGGAGGGGGAAATAAGAAAAGAGTTGGGAAATCTTTATTAAGCTACTCACTGAAGAAGGTAAGAGAAAGGGATTCTGATGTTCTACCTGCAGCAGCAGTTGTTAACAACAGAACTCTGGTGGTAAATAAATTGGTTTCTTTATAGTTAATGAGCTAGTAGGGGAGAGTAGGGAATAGAGGAAATTAGAGTTTCAAAGATTTTTTAAAATGGTAAAAAAGCTGTCTAAATCATTCCTCATTGTCATTTGTTACTTTTCACTGTTGAATATTTGACTCATGCATCCCTATTTCTACAAACAGCTACAAAAGCTGTGTTTTTCATTGTGAATTCAGCTGATTGGACAAAGCCTAAAGAAAACATTTTAAACACACCACAATTATTTAAATCTAATATCTGTTTCTACCGATTCTGGAACTGAATAAACAGTTAAATTCATCAGGAAATACAATCCTTCTAATGAATTTGGCCAGCTCCAGCAATTAGTTTAAATTCACTTCTGTAATAGGAACTCTCTCTAGACACATGCTCACTTGTTTATTTCTCAGTAAAGCTATTTCACAGTTGGAGGAATAAGTATCACTAGAAAATAATTCTACTTTGGGAAAAAATTAATCTTCCTGAATAGCCCGGGAATAAATGTGAGTAGGATTAGAGGGAGGATCAACTCAGAAGATGGCATCAAGTTTCTGCACATACCTTCTCTCACACGTCTCGGGGCTCTTCCCAGTCACATTTGTTTAGCTCACTAACAACAAATTTTTCAGTGCTAACAGCAACATAGAGCCTGTCCCTTTCTGGGAAATGAGCCGTAACCTCATGCTGTTTCATGAATCATAGGTGGAACTGTCAACTAGTTCTGGTCTCAGAAATGTCGGTGACACTCAGTGGTGACTTGCAAAAAAGATGCCAAATTGTTTTTCAGGTAGTAGATTGGATGGTCTCTGCAAGTTGAAAACTCAACAATGTCCTCAAGATCAGAATCTTTCACAAATAGAATATGAAACTCATATCTGATGTTTGTAGCATTTTTCCTGCCTATAGCCACATGTTTTATCCTTAATTGCAAAATAGCTAGTACCTGGGAATAACCATTTTTTTGAAAAAAAAAAAAAGAAAAAATAAGAGGAAGTTTGAACAGAAGCTGAGAGGAAGTACAATATTTTATAGCTGATGATTGGCAAGCTGACATTCCCAAGTGACGTCCTGACTGCTGGGTAAATAGTGCTTTCTTCAGGGACTTACAGTATAGTAGTGCCTAAGCATATATGAACTGTAGTTTGTCTTGCCAGTCTAGATGAGACTCAAGTAGGCTTTAATTATATTGCCAAGCTTTATAACAGCTCTGCAAGGCCCCGAGCAGTGATCAGAATCATAAGTATAACATTTTTGTCCTAGCAGCTGACATTTCACTCCTCTGTTTTATATGTGTCAGGAAATTGCATGGTTGCAGCTGAACCTTAGAAGAATTTGAGAAGGTAGATAGTAAGCGTGTCTTCGTTCTTCCCCAAATAGCATTGTTTCTGTAAGTTAAATGGAATGAAAAATTTCTTTTACTCTTGCCCGTTATCAGGATTAACACTAAAATCACTTGGAAAAATCTCATCAGGAAGTCACTGGATCAGTAGCTGTCATACAGATGGTCATTTCCTCTGTGATCTCCTTCCACTGTGCATTAACAGGAGGCATAAAACACATGCCATAAATCAAGTATTTCAGAGAGCTCCACACTGTGAAAGACTATGCATAAAAATTGGAGCAGTGTCCTGAAAATCTTCCTACACGATATCCTGTTCCACTCTATCAGCCCTGAGCAATAAACCAGATTTGTGTAAGCCTTGTAAAAAGGCTGTGTGGGACAGGGAGGAGTTGTAGAGAGCAATAACAGGACTGCATGGCCTGCAGGTCCAACAAGATCAGTCCCAGATAGGGAGGAGAAATCAAGACGTCCAAGAAATGTCCTATGAGTTTAGTATTGTTGGTATTAAATGGGCGGTTCTTTGCTGTTTGGTGTTTCTGCCTCTGCCCTGCCTCCTCAAGCCAGCAGAATTCCCATCTAATTCCAAAATGTGTTAGCCAATTGTGTTAACCTGTACTGTATGTTAGAGGATATATATTTCCAAAGAATCCTGTGTTTTCTTAAGAAATTTATTGATTGATTAATTACTTCAAGTATAATTGAGGTTAAATGATTCTTTAAATTATTTTTATTCGTATTTACTCAAATAAGGACAAAGATTATAAAAAGCTATTTTTTTAAAGTTTATTTAAGTTTTAAATTGCTATCTCAAGTCTCAAAAAATTGTGTACATTTTAGACATGATTCTATCTTTTTGTTCGTTAAAGTATTGGGACCACTCGCAATCTGGAAAATAAAGTTACTTTAATTTTCTAGATTGAAAATCCTATATTCTTCATTCCTATTTTCTGCTGTACAAAGCATCTGTGTAAAGAGATTGTAGGGGTTTTTTTTGTAGAATATTTCTTTTCTTTCATCATTTTTTTCCAGAGTTTTCCCTTCCTTTTTCCAGGCCCTGCTTGTGGCTCACTTGAGATCATGGTGCTGCTCAGGTGGTCTATAGCAGTTTAATTAATATTCACGCTTTACCTCCCTCAGACCCACAGGTTTAATACCCAGCGTGGGGGAAAGTTTTGGGAAGTAATATATGAAATAATAAGTATAATATTACCAAATCAGTATCTGGTAAGGTGTCCAGATGGAGGCTTTGAGCAATCAGCTGGGCATCCCAACTCTTGCAGGTCTGGGCCACTTTGCAGGCATTTCTACATCACGTGTTCCATGAAACTGTGCCTTAGGTAGTTGGAAAGCCAGATAAGAACCTGTGAGAGAAAAGGTATGTGGAGCAGGCTTCCGCTTCTGTTCCACAAGTACACTGAAGTCAAATTTAAGTTAGAGGAAAAGGTTTTTATTTGTGAAACTCAGCTATTTACCAAAGGCTGTGTTCACATGATTTTGTGGGTAAACACAAGCTCACTCTGTCTTTGCTCTGAACCAGCCAGAGGTGTGCTAACCCCAACCTAAAAGCCATAAAGGTGTGATTATTGCAGGATTGTAATCAAGATAAAAAGTAATCAGAGCATCTTGCTAGCCGTAACACGTGTGAAAATTGTCTGATTTGAAATTGCCAGAGACTTCCTGCAAAAAACTGTTTAGATATGCCCTTAATCAGGGTATTGGGTTTTTACCTTTTTTTTTTTTTTTGGTAATTTATTTTTGTTCTAGAATGGAAAAAAAAAATAAATATTTTAGAAAGAAAATATTATGAAAAATATTTTTAATCATTAAATATGAACATACACAAAGTATTTTCTTGGTTTTACCTGTAAATGGCACTCATTAAGTTTTTGTATTATCATAATATTTGTATTATTATTTTAATATATAATTATTTATGTGTTATTCCCTAGTAGTACTAGTTTCTAGTAGTCTAGTAAATTCTAAAGGTATTATCTCAATGATCAATTTCATTACTCTTGTTATAAGCACAGTAATGTTTTATAAAAGTCAGAGAATATTCTGTTATTTCACAGCAATCTGCAATGGATATGCAAATTTTCTATTCCTTCCTGGATTTTGTCCAAACTAAAGATGTAAGAATAGAGCTTTTAATATCATGATTCAGCAAGGCTCATGTGCTTAGCTAGGTAGTTTATATGTCAAATTTTTCCAGTTTAAATAAAAAGGCTTTTAAGTGAAACAGCAATCACAACTGAAAAGTTCTTGCCCTATGTTTTGGGGGAAAATCATGCATTTCATGGGGTTTTACACCAGAGGCAGATTTTTTTTTGTACATACTTAAAATATTTTTTACCTTTTTCTTGAGGGAGACAGCTAAACATCAAATTTTCCCTCAATCTGTAATCTGAGGAAATTTTTGAAGGGTAAAAGTTTTCATCACCGGCATTTTACGTGGTTCTGTTGATTTTATAGTTCAGGTCATCACAGTTCTTATGCAGAGATGAAATGTGTGTCATGTTGAATTAAATCTGGAATATATTTTGAGTACAGCTGTGGCATGTATAGCCCTTAGAACTCTAATTCCTTGTAGGGATTATTCACTGTTTCATCTGTAGTATTTTAACCCCTTCTAGCAAAACTGTAAAAAAGTTAAAGCAAGCTTGAAGAGATGCTGCATTGTTGCCCATGCCACGTATTCTTAGTAAAGGATAATTGGGAGGAAAAAGAAAAATCACTTCCTTCAGCTAGACCTTGAACAGGGGCCTTCTTCATTTGCGCAAATCACATATTTTGAGCTCAAAAAGCATGTAACTTCATCTAAAACTCAGCCTGCCCTCATGTGGAAATCTCTCATGGGGGAGAAACACTTGAGGGGAGAAAGCAAAGATCAACAAACATAATTTTTCTGCAATTTCTTTTATATATTTGTGTTTAGCTTTGCTTCCACTAAACTAAGTTGCAAAACTTTTTTTTTTTTTTTTATAAATTCGTTTGGGTTAGAGTGTCAATACATATGTGTTGATGGGTCAAAGAACAAAAATTGGAGTGCAAATATGCTAAGAGTAAGTCTATGGCTTGTATTGCATCTGTGTAGCATTGCTGAGTTTAATTCTTCTGTGAAGATCTTAATTATGAGGCAGGAATAATTTAAGCTTCAGAATTTTTAGGGAAACATGATCTTTGGATAACTATCCTAGTTCTGGATAACTAGTATCCTAGTTACCAATATATTCTGCAAAGTTAGTCCATAAATCCCTTTGAGAAACAGAATATTATTAAAATCACCAACTTACGAGTTTTCATTCCATTTTCCTTTTTTTTTTCAATAGGGTGGAGTGAATGGCTTGACTGGAGAACTGGAATTTGCAGAAAATGGGGGGAATCCCAATGTGCATTTTGAAATTTTGGGGACAAACTATGGAGAAGATCTTGGCAGAGGCATCCGCAAGGTGAGGCTGCATATACTCAAACAAGAGACTATTTTTACTGATCTTTTCAAAACCTTTCTTGTGTTCTGTGTTAATAGAAAAGCATTTGATGGCGGATAACATGGTGTTCTGTACTGTTAAAGGAGTAAGAGATGGGAGAAAAGCCTTGAAGTTTGAGATACTCATCTATTTTATTATTTCGAATAGGCCATGGAGCAGGTTGTGTTGATCACAGTGTCATTTGTAATACAGAATGTGTTAAGCTGCTGATCAGTTGTCCCAAAAGACCAGTGAAAGCTGATGTTTTGTAACCGTTGCAACCCCTGTCCAAAATAGCAGATTTTACATTGAATTATGTTTAAAGCACCAAGACTGGTCCCCGATACTTGGTCAAAGTGGGATGCTCCACCTGCTAGGTGATTAAAATTCGTATCTATGGAAAGAGAAAATACCTTGTAGTATAGATAAAATTTCTGTAGCCTCTTCATGAAATAAATACATGGTGTTTTAATAGGAGTTAACTTTTACAGAATAAGTTATGTATTCAGCTGCCAGACACAGTCCAAGTGCTTGGACTTGGATGTTACAGGGAATGGCATATACGTCCAGCAAAATTACTCTTTCTTGGTATTTGAGTTTTGCCACTCTAAAACTAAATTTAAGTCCTGCTTAAAAAAATGTGGAAACAGGTCTCTATTTGCAATGAATATCCTTAACTTTGAACAATTGCTAATCTAGTATGGCAAAAATTATATGGGACTTCACAGGTAAATAAAAGCCTAATATGCTTTTCTGAGAGCAACTCTCCTTTAAAGACACACTTCCTGAAAAATACCAAGATCTCTTCATTTAGTGTATCACATCATACTGGGTTTTATATAGGAGGAACATGAAGTGATTGTCTGAAAGGAAATGCTAGAGTTTTCTTAATATATGTAAACTGGTTCCGTGTGTGTGTCACTATATGATGAAGTGCATCAATTCTCTGCATACCTTCTGGAGCAACAGATAAGTACTCTGAAAGAAGGAAGAGAGAAATAAGAAGTCTAAAGTGTTCAAAAACTGAACTGTCTCCTCCACTATTCATCAGAATTGTTACTCTGTTCCTGCTGTTCCATCTCTTTTCAATACCCTAATGTACACACGTGCCTATAGGTATGTTACCTTGAGCAGAGGTCCTAACAGATGCTTCAGAAACTAGACAGAACTGATCTGGTTGATATTTGGAGGGACTTCACAGTCTTTGGGAGACCAGAATGTTGGATAAGTCCTTATTCCCTTACCTTTAAGTTCTGTTCTGTTTCAACATATTTTGACTTATTTTCCATGCTATGCACTGAGGAGCTATTTATTCTTTAGAGCTACCTTCGTAAGACAAATCTGTGTCTCTTCATTTAATTTATTTGGCTGACTTTGACTGGGGTTTTTTGACTTCAGGCCTGTCTGTGTGAATGACTAAGTGAAGCACTAAATTGTATTCTTTCATTCCCAAAAAGACGGAAGAGAAAGAGAGACTCACAGAGAGATCTTGGAAATATAGAAGTACAAAAAAACTTCCTAGCTATTCTAACTCTTGTTTGATGGTGTAATTTAGAATTGTACTGCTAATTTAACAGCAGTAGACTTGGTAGAGTTTAAATTTAAAACAGATGTTAATGACTGTGGGCACACCTCATTTGTGTAAAACAGTGGGATAATACAAACAGGGTTTTTGAACCTTCTTTGTTTACTCTTTCAGATAGTTCAAGAACAAAGATATTCACTGTCTTCAGAGGGAAATGGATTTGAAGTTGGTCAAAGAGAATAGAACTTTGCTCAGAATATAATTAGATGATGAAACTCAGCATCATACAACCCTGTTGGGGCAAAAAGCAAAGTTTAAAATTAATATACTGAAAGTATGTGCTGTTTTTTAACATTTGTCAAGATGAGCATTTAAAATTAAATACAGATATTATAAGAAAATTTTCCTGTTGAAAAGATAATCAGTAAATGTCTCTCCACAGAGTTTTGTGATGCTCTGCAGCTGGCTAAAAAGAAGAAAGGGTTCAGAGCACAACAGATTAAAACTGTTTCAGGGTTTGTTTTTTTTTTCCCAGACAGCACTCAGTAATCCAGAGAAGGCTTTAGAAAGAGTCCTGTTTTGCAGAAAGAAATTTTCTTTGGAAAGAAAGTTCTATATATATTGTGAGACTGTGATAGTCATTCTCAGAAGTTTCTTTAAAAAAATTCCAATTAATTATTTCAAATTTTTGCCATAAATTGTATAAGAAAAGAATTTAAAAGTGATACGATATTTCTAGTCAGTGTCACAGAGTTAAAAAACAAGGTAGGTTTCTTAAAACTCACTTCAGAGACAGAGAAGAAAATTTTTAGGGTGTTTTACTATTTGACAAAAATTCACATCTTTTATCTTTGATTAGGATTTACATTATAGCATATGAGCTACTAGTGTGGAAAGCAAATCACAATAATTACAGGAGTCAGATATATTTTTGTTAACTACTCTAATTAAAGGACACTTCAGATTTTCATGTATTTAGTGATCTGACTGCAGAACTACCTAAGCATTTTTATTTCTCAGCTCTAGTAGAAGCAGCTGCAATTAGCAGACTGACTGAAATTTCTAAGCTAATGCATCTTCCCTAATCAACATATTTTCAAGTACTTTTATAGGAGAACAAGAAGGGTAAAATCATTACCAAAAGCCCATTGAAGTCATTGGGACCAGAGATTCCCATCAAGTCAATTGTGTGAAGAATTGCTATTTAGTTTTCCTGAGGGACACTCAATTGATTTTAATAAAGCAAGTAAGATTTTAAAACACACTTGAATTTCTCAAGAGTCCAAATTCTGCGTGAAATCTGTTCTGCTTGGGTTCTGGAGTAATTTATACTTCTGCGAAGTTCACTTATATTCATAGGTGATTATTCCCCAAACTCAAAAAAGCAACTAATTTAGGATACACTAAAAATTCATGTTGATGGTTATTTGGACAAATTAAGCCATGTATCTAAGAGAAACTGCCTTCGCATCCCCTCCTTCAGCTTTCACGGGCTACAGCCATAGCTGGAAAGCAGTAGGAGAATTCACGTGAAAGTTCATTGTGTTGGGCTCCATCATCCAGTGACGAGTTAGCAAATCCCAGAGTGGGATTTGCCTGAAACAGCAGTTTTGTACCCTTGTGACTGTAAATGTTATCCATCACCTTGCAAACCACGGATCACTTAGCCTGTACTTTTTGCCAGAGTTGGGTACTTGGAATAATACACTCAGACTGCTGCCAGACACTGCTTTTATTGACGCAGCGGTGTTA
Organism: Machaerirhynchus nigripectus; assembly: GCA_013397975.1. NCBI lineage: Eukaryota > Metazoa > Chordata > Aves > Passeriformes > Dicruridae > Machaerirhynchus > Machaerirhynchus nigripectus. The sequence goes on along the minus strand of VZRQ01000114.1, from coordinate 387,529 downwards.
CAACCCCAAAGGAGCTGAAGAAAAACTCTGGCTTTTACACATCGTACTGTGGCTTGCACTTGTGCAGATGTAGTTATATGCAGTGGGAGACATGGGTGTATTTCTGACATTTCTCTGTTGGCATTTGTCTGTTGGTATTTGACATTTGTGTATGTATTCTTTGACATTTAAATTTCAGTGCAACACTTTTATCTATACTGCTGAAATAAAAGCTGCCATTCCTGTGAATAACCATCCAACAAACAAACGAACAAAAGGGAGTTGATAGCTCTGAGTCCTGTCTTACATCTTAGCGGTGTAGAAAACAGCACCGCAGAAATAGAGTGGTTTTCATTTTTCTTACAGTGCTCCTTGTAGTTCAGAATGGGCTCATCTTCAGAGGCTCTGTTCTACATCTTTTGAAGTTTAGAGGACTTTGTTTCTGTTCCCACGCTGGTTTTCTTACCACATGTGGGCATTTGAAGATCGTGGTGTATTTTCCTCTGCCTCCACTTCCGTATTAGCACACGCCCACCTCCTGTATGTTTCTCTTCTCTTCTGGAGATGTTTTAGGTTATTTCCTCCCAGCGAGGGAGCAAGATGATATACCTGGCTCTTACATCAATTCCTGTCTGCACCAAGATGTCCATGTCAAGGTTTCCTTTGCATTGAGGGCAGCTAGAGATGCCTTGGAGGAAGGATAGAGCTGTGAGCATACAGGAAAACAGGTAGCCTTGGTGGGGCACCAGCGTAACCCAGGATGCTTTGAGCCATCGGCATTTATCCATTATGATTGTAGGGTTCAGTCCTAAATAATTTTGATTTGATTGTCTTAAGGAGGAAATGTTACCTATTTTAATCCGAGGGAGATCTGTGGTGCCAAGCATTTCGTGTGAAAGGGATTGAAACCTGACTAACAGATACATTGTTCCTCTTCACTTCTGCCAGTGCAAGTGGCAGGACCTTCCTGCATGCAGGTTTTTATTTCATAGACTGTTAAGGGTTAAGTGCAACACTCCATAATTGTGCTATTTGTTCAGAGACAGGAAAGCTGGTTTGCATTTTTTCATTCTAGTAAAATAATTGCTACTTCCACTTCATCTGAAAACACTTGCTGATAACAGTAGTGGCATTTCTTTCAAACACACTATATTTTTTCTTTACACTTGCATCATGGAGCAGCATATGTTCAGAGCATATATTTTGATCTTCAGGAAGTTGCTGTCTATTCTTTTAAAGTTAAAACTTCTTTTCTGCATCCTTTATCTCCTATTCCCTTTTGTTCCCTTAGGTAAAAAGATAAGATATACAGCTCTGCTGACACTTATTAATTAACCCCATTTAATAACCAAGAGCAAATGAAGTATTTCCTTCTTGGTTAGCTTCTTGGTAAGCTACTTGAGATAAATGATGGGTTCGCCTGTTCTCTTTGGGAGCACAGTCAAGGTAGAGCTGTGTTATGTGATTTTAAAAATGTGTATACATCAGCACCTGCACTTTAAGCTGTGACCTGTGCAGATGTTTCTAAAGGTTGACATGCAATTTATGATTTGGCTGAAAGAGACCCTTGCAATTTAGAGACATTACTGATGGTGTATTTTCTAGACAGTTGGAATAAATGTTTTTGTGTCTGACTGCTTTGCCTCTAGTGTTGATGGAGAAGGTGGACCTGGCACAGTACAACCATGATACTCTTTCTAAAGCAACTTTAAATACTTAATCAGCCAGCTAGAAATGAAGTAAACTACTTAATACTAAAGATAGAGGTAATTAAATACCTTGAAGAATCAAGACCTGCTGTTCCAATTCAGCACAGTACTTAAATTTTGCTGTAATCCTGCTGAAGAGTAGCATTTCCTTCCTTCATTTAATGCTATGCAATAAATAGATTAAGACACAGTGACTGATTCTTTCTTTTCTGGTAGCTTCTGCAAATCTTTTGTCAAATCTCAGTGAAATTTAATTTGGCTGCAAAGTGTTGGGGATTTGCATGCTATCACAATGAAACTAGTGTTAATAGAAAACTGTGTTTTACTTGGAAGTGTACTTCTCCTTAGACTAAAAGCCAAACTAAATACGTATTTGAGTATAACCGAAAATGAAATAAAAGTATCCATCCATAATTGTATTCTTGAATTTTAAAAAAAAAAATTAAAAGTCTTTTTAAAAAATTCCCTCTCTTCTTTTGAATGGAACATTTTCTTTTAAAATCTAAGGATGCAGAAAGAGACACTGATTGACTCAATCAGTAGTGTGCCATTTGCAGAACTTATCAGCTTTTGGACTCTCTGATTCAGATGGGTGGAGTGAAATCTAATTTTTGGTGCTGGATTGTCCAGCTGCCTGCCCTGACCCTGGGGTCTTTGGATGAGTGACTATTTCATTGCTTGTAATAAGTGCAAAGTAAAGAAGCCAGAGATGGATTTGGTGGATGCTGCCCCAGGAATACAGAAGACAAAGATTCAAGTGATCCTTCTGATAAATGCAGAGCAAAGTTGCTACTACTCAACCCACTCCACATGAATTATTCACCTGTGGAGCAAAACATCCATCAGGAATACATGAGAGCCAGGATCAGGTGCATGAGCAAAGTGACCCAGAAGTCAAACTCCAAACTTACACCCACAAAGCCAAGGCAAGCACAGTGCACTAAGGAGGTATTATCCCACCTATTTCTTCTTAGCTGAACAGTCAGCCATGTCTGCTGAGCTCCAGTGTGTTTAGAGTGTTGTAAAAAAGGGAAATTATTTTAGGCTGTAATACAAGTGGGTGTCTGCATTCCCTGGTCTAGAACAGCAAGGTTAAGTGCTTTGTGAAAATTCAACTCAAATAATTAAGATACAGGTTTGTCCAGTTTCCAGCACGCAGGTTCGATGGCTTTTAACGGTGACTTACAGGGCTAGAGTTGATTTGGAAAAAAAAATTCTTTCAAGCCTCTGAGTAACTGCAGCCCTCTGCAGTGAAGAGGGGCGTGCTCCTGCATTGGGAACAGTGTGGAGAGAAAGGGGAAATGCAGGGTAGCAGAAGGGGAAAATGCAATGGAACCCTGGGGGAGAAGTATTGATGTCAAACAGAAATTCCCCTTGGGACCTTGGTGCTCTGTAATATTTCTCCTCACAGTTTTGGCAGGGATGAGCTTGTGTCTCTTCTGCTCAGAATATCCAGTCCTGTCAAAACTGATAAGAATGTTCTTACTGAAAAATATTTTCAGTGCATTGGGAACTGCCTATTTTGACTGATTGCTTTCATCAGAGAGAGAGAAATCTTTTTTATACACTTTAAATTATATCGTTTCATGCATTTTATTCATTTTTGCTCATCTGGAAAGGAGGTTATGTTTTACCCATCTCCCGCAGAAAATATAGTTGTCTTGACAGCAAAGAACAGGAGAAATATTTTCCACTTTCAAACTGTATTTTTAATTTCCTTTCATATCTTGTTATGACAATGGAAACTTGAGAAAGATCAGTCAAAAATTAATAATAATTTTAAAAAAAGCTGGGAACAGCAACTCCTGTTTTCTGTTGATGCTGCTAGGCAAGTGCCTAACCCCAGAGGCTCCTGTGTGATTATTCTGTGCTTCAAAATGGGCGTGAGAGCAAAGAATGACACAGAACTTCAGTCATTTTTGCAGCAGAGATTTTTTTTTTTTTGTCCTGAAAAATTTTGAATAGCAGAAATCGCATGGTGGGTTTTTAATATCTATGTTGGAAAAGAAAATTTGGATTTGCATGTTGGTCAGGTTTATGTAGCATATAAAACTTGATTGCTGTTCATTAAATATTTTTCCTTCACTTTTGGATTCCTCTCTTCCTCTTGAACTGCTCTCAGTTGGCTCAGGTCAACCAGGCCAAGGGATTAGATCACTTTTGTTTTTCCGAACTTGATATCTGCGGAACCCTTTACAGTTCTCAGTGTGATTAGTTGGGCCACTTTTGAAATACCTTTACTATGATGATATGGCTTTTCCTTCTGCTTGAGTAGCTGTGAAAGCCTCGCGGTGAACATGGATCTGCGGAACTGGCTGGCAAGTTTTGAATTTTTATTCTCAAATGCTTCTGCTGAGCAAATTAGCTTTGTAACTCACTTCAGAGATCTGAAGTGCTTGGAAACTTTGAAGTGCCTCAAAACTGACATTTTGAATAATGTCAGAAGGAATTGTGTATTATTTAAGAATGGACTTAATGCTTCATTGGCCTCCCAGGCAGTACTGGTTCTATGTGATTTTGGAAATCTCATTAGGGGCTTCTCTTCACCTTGAAGAGAGTATTCAGTGGGTGCTGCTTCAACAATGTGGTTCATCATCCTTGAAATTAATAGGATAAAACACTTATCTCAACTTGGAATTACTTGTTTTAAGGTGGACAGTCTCAATGAATTATAGATTCTTTCCAGAATTAAAGTTTTTTAAGCTTATCTTTTGTTCTTTAGAGTTGCTTTGTTTTCAGTCAAGCTTATCATCTGATGAAAATGACTTCATTTCACAAATGCTTCTAACTGGAACAAACATATGTTTTCCAGGAGTAGGAAGAAGTAATAAGTATATCTAACCCTTCATTAATCCAAAAGAATGAGGGTGTTGTAGCTAATTTATCATGTGAAGAGGGAGATTTATCATGTGAAGAGGGATATAATAACTATATCTCCAATAAGTTATCTATTTCCACCCAAATTTGGATGCAACTTGGGTGTCCTAGTCAAAAATTCCTAATAACTGGAAAATCATGTGGACAGGAGAGAGGAACGGTAAAAGAATGAACTGCTTCTTTTACCAGGAGGCATGAAGTGATGGTAATGTGAAATGGGTCATTAAATTTTAGCTTTTGAGGGTGGTGAAGGGTTCAGTTCTCAAAATTAAGGGCTCAGTGCACAGCCTTAGGAGGGCTGATACATATCTATGGGTTATAATCCAGATCCTAATCCATTATGTGTGAAAGTAGATCTACAAAATTTAGAATCACAGAATTGTTGAGGTTGGAAAAGACCTTTAAGATCATTGAGTTCAACGCCAAGACCCCCACTAATCCCTGTCTCCAAGAAGCACATATACATGCTTTTTGAACACTTCCAGAGATGGTGATTCCACCACTTCCCTGGGCAGCCTGTTCCAATGCTTTGCCATCATTTCAGTGAAGAACCCTCCATCTCACTACAGCCTCCTCTCAGGCAGTTGTAGAGAGTGATAAGGTCTCCCCTGAGCCTCCTTTTCTCCAAGCTAAACACCCCTAGCTCCCTAAGTCATAACACTTGTGCTCCAGACCTGTCCCCAGCTTCGTTGTCCTTCTCTGAACATGCTCCAGCACCTCAATGTCTTTCTTATAGAGAGAGGCCAAAACTGAACCCAGTATGTGAGGTGTGGCCCCACCAGTGCTGAGTAGAGAGGGGAGGATCTCTGTTCTGGTCCTGCTGGCCACACTATTGCTGATACAGGCCAGGATGCCACTGGCCTTATTGGCCACCTGGACCATTTCACAGGATTTGAATTTGATAAATTGTCTTTTTCTTCAAGAACCGCACGCCAAGACTGACACAATTATATGGTCTGCTGTGTTCTCCCAGCCACATCCCATGATAATATAGAATTGTACAGCAGTCCAGGCTGGACTTCAAAGATCATCTGGTCCAACCTTCCAATAAATTGCTTCTAATCTGCATGTTTTGTGAAGGGCTTCTCCTTGAAGGCTGTGTGGTCTTGTAGGCTGGTAAGTTGGATGAGCCCCTGTGATACATCTGAAAGGCCTGGAATGCGCATATTAATCAAAACTTTGGTGGTACAAGTTTAAAGTAGGCAGAACTATATATTTTTTGCAGTAAAATCTCTTTGTTCCAAGTTAGTCTATAAGCAGGAAAACACAAAAATGTGTCTTTTTAGACACTGACTAATCATGTGTATCAGAGACAAAACTTGGTTTGTTTTTTGTTTGTTTGGGTGTTTTTGTGGAGGAGATATCTTTGTGTGTGTGTGGTTGGTTTGGGAGGATTTTTTGTTTGGGTTGTTTTGGGGTGGTTTTGTTGGTTTTTGGTTGGGTTTTTGGGGGGTCTTGGGGTTTTTTTGTTTTGTTTTGGGGTTTTGGTTTTTTTATATTGCTGTTTGTGTTGTGGAAAGACTGTGTTTCATTGAGCATGATGCTGATTGATAACTTGTTGACAGCAGTAGGCACTATTTTCCTGCAGTGGGGTAAGCAACCCTGGTAAGCCCAGTGCCCTTTGCCTCCGTGGCCATAAAATATTCAGTGAGATTTTCTACTGAAGGAGGAAGAATACAAACACAGACATTGAATCCCTTTGGTCCTCCGCATGCAGACTGTGGGATCTAGAGGAGCTAGACAAGTCATAAGCTGATTGGGAAAATGGTGATTGTAGATTTCCACTGAGAACACCCTCTCTATATCTATTTGTATATATATATGTGTGTGTAATATCTACCACCCTCAGCCTTCAGAGCTGTGGGAGTAGATTTACAGCAGGCACAAATGTGAAAACATATCCATGAAGCTGCTAGAGGCTCCCAAATTCTTCAGAAGGATGTAGATGTCTATAGGCAAGGGTCAGAAAGTGTTACACTAGCAAAGAGTCAATGGTCAGCTGCGGTCTGGTGAGAGCAGGTGCTGCCCGCGAGGAAGAACAGCTTGAGTCGATGGGGAGTCTCATCTTTGGGTTGGACCAGAAAATGCTCATGGGTGCAATGGTTGCTAAAGAGAAAGAGGAGAAATGACACATCAGAGAGTGGAAATTGCATTCCAGTGTTGTTAGCAAAACAGAGTTGAAAGTACAGTAAATCTTTGTTCATTGCGGTGGTTTTGAGACCAATAAGAAATAAATGGTGATATTTGAGAAGACAAAGAGAACGACCCCTGTGGTTTCAATTTGGATGCTGTACCATGTTTATAATGTACCGTAGTTTCCCACTACATAACTCAGCTCATATATTTCAAAATGCGGCAGAGTTTACTATGCATAAATCCATTTGTAAAGTAGAAGTTTTCAGTTAAGTCTTCTTATCTGCTAAAAGAACTTCAGGAGCAGAACTGATATGTCATTTTGTCTCAATGTAGCATCTTTGGCAATGCTGAGATATGTTTCCCCTAAAGTGGTTATAGCTGTATCCGGCAATTAAAAGACTCTTAAAAGTGACTTCCCGAGATAAAAAGTTGCCTCTGTGCAATTGTTTAGGGACACCTCTTTGTACCTTTTGAGATCTTTGCAAATAATAAAAATGAGGATGGTGAAGCTTTCAATGACTTCATAATATTTATAGTTCCTTCATAGTCTTGGAAGGTTTTTATGATTCAGCCTTAAAATTACAGTGCTCAGATTTTTGCCTGTTCTAAAGTTATGATATAATACCTTAATCAAAGGGTAAGTTACAATAGAATTTAATAATAAATATTCTTGCCATGGTGTACTCCTGCTTTAAAATGCACAGCAGGAGTAATAGAAAAAGTAAAATGGATGAAGTCTCAAATATTTTACATTTTCATTTTGATAAACAGAATTAATTTTATTTGACAGAACCTCTTTTAGAAAATAAGGCTTTTGAGGAAATTGTATCCACTAACAAGGCTTTGAAACTCTTTAGGCTAGAAGTAAATGGGGATAAGTATGTTTTAAGGAATTTAGAAAGGTATGTCTGGAACCTGTGGCAGATGCCAGTTAGACAATAGTCTCATCATTATTCCAACATTATTTCTCTCCATTTCTCAAAACCTATGAAAAATATTGCAGATATTTCTTTCTGAAATGTAGCAGTGGAAAAAGTATTTTTCTTGTGTAAACAGAAAAGGATAGAATGGTATAAATTGCACGAGGTGTTCTGTTGAAATTTGAGCTCAAATTAATTTAGGTCATGTATGTAAATCATTTTTTATTGGTTTCAAAAATACAACATAATATGTCAAAATTTATACACTGGCATGAAAAAAATACATCTAAGTTTATAACATTTCAATTTAAACTAGTAGCTTCAACATATTTTCCTGATCAGTGCTCAACCAGTCTGCTTCTGAACCTCATCACAAAGTTCTTAGTCTGAAATGCTGGATTTGATTTTAGGGTTTTATTTGTTTGTTTTAAACACACTTTTATAATGAATAATGTTCTTGGAGCTCATAAAAATCTGATTTAAAGTGTGCATTCTAATGGAGTGCCTTAATAATGAGCGTTAAGTGTTTTATATGAATATTTTAATGCAACATTCGGTTTCTCTACACTTCTACTGATTTTGCATTACCACTCGATTGCCTTTAACAATAATAGATTTTATTTTAAAGCATTGATGCTGGTGTTTTGCACCAGTTTGGCTCTAGAAGGTTTCATTGTTCTAAACATTAGTATTCTGAATTAGAGCTCAGGTACTCTTAGCTGTTCAAATTTATTAACTACTGATAAAATGTGTGATTTCCCCATTGAATGTGCACATCTGAGATCTCATTAGTCAGTTTGTTTTAAGCTGTGTATTATATTAGTTGAGACAAATATTTGTCATAAATGTAAAGTAAGTCTTTTAATTAAGATCTAGTTAAATAGCATAAACCCATTATTAAACCACTCCTACCTTTCACTGGAACAGTGTCAATTAATGCAATTTTTTTCAAAATATCTATTAACTACTTAAAGGGAGTATCAGTTCCACTCAGGCCACAGTGGTTAAGCAACATTATAAACTGTTTTCCTATCTTGCCTTGCAATCCCTGGACCAGCTATCCAGGCCTGCTGCTATGGGTATGTTTCTTGCTGCTTTACTCATTTATTTTCCACAAATTACAAGTCCTGCTTCTGACATCGGAGCCTGCTTTTCTTGCAAAGTGCGTCACGAGTGATGTTTCATTAGCGAAGAATAATGTCTGAGAATTGTAGGCTTTGCTGAGGGGATGTAGGCAATGCCTTAAAAAGCATGAAAAGTTCATTTGTACTCCAGAAAACCTGCTCAGAGAAGGTTACAGGAGAGGTTGTCTAAGCTTTGAATTAGAGAGAGGTTGCAGCCTTATATCAGAGCAGTTCTGTTCACAGATAGATGGTAGGTGGTGTTGGGGGGTCAGTGAGTATAATTCCACAAAGTTAATTCCAGAATGAGGCTACAAGTCGGAAAAGAAAGGTGAACGGAATTTTATGTTATCTCTGGGACAGCCTTTTATCAGGGAACAGATAAGGTGAACTTTCTTTTCTATGGTGGTAACGACATACAGAAATATTTTACCCAAATATCAGTGTACAGTACTTGGATTGCCAACATGTTTGGTTGCTAGCAGAAAGATTTTGAAGTACAGCCTTTTGGTCAGTATGGACTAAGGTAAACTGTATCTCCACAGTATCTATATGGTCACAAATTACCTTTTCAAGTATGTTTGGAGGACTGGAATAATTCACAGCTAGTTTGGTCTCCAGTAAAGTCACAGTGAGTCTCTTGATACACTTGATTCTGGATAGTTGAATTGATTTCTCTGTTTGGCCTTGGGGCTTGCTGTGCACAGAACAGTATGTGAAAGTTATTGTCCTCTCTTGCTGCTAACCTTACTGCTGAAGACCTTACACCCTGCTTGCTTTTAGCTTTGCTACTTACAATGTCTGCAGGAAAACAAGAATGACAAGACCAACTAAGTGATGGATATCTTCCCACATGAGAATATAATCTTTATGTGCTCTGTGACTGTAGGCCACCAACAGATTGCCGTAAACAAGGACTGGTGCACTGAATACAAATGCTTTTAGCATCTGTACCTACTGGAGCTTTTCTGTTCACTCCAAAAGGGAGTGAATTTAACACGAAGCTGATTTTGTGGTGGGCATTTTTATGCTGCTTTTACAATGGGGGGGTGTCAGGGGGTGGGTGTATGTATGTGGTGTGATGACAGACATGATAGGGAGTGTAAACACGAAATTCTGATGAACTTTTTCTGATAGTGGACCTCATCCCCCTTTCTCTAATGTGCTTGGTATGTAACATGATACTCCACATTTATTACAGATCAATTCCTCCAATTTTTTTTTGTTCCCATTATGGATTCCTTCTAAGCTCTTTTCTAATAGGTTTGTAACATCTAAATTGTCAGTCCTTCCATTAGTCATTAGAAGCTGCTTTCTAGTCTGTTGTGACACTCTAGAATATTGAGACAAATCATTTCTGCAAGGGGAAATTAAAACATCAATAAAGAAAACATCAATAAGAAAATGTTATGATACCTTCTTAGAGACATGTTTGTCCTCGTCATTATTTCATTTTGTGCCTTCTTATTCATTCCATTTGCCTTAGAAATTGAGAAAAAGCCCACATAAAAGCATCTGGTCTAGTTAAATTCATTTTCAAAAAGAGGTTCCAACTGCTCTAAACCTCCAAAGACTATAGGGAAAATTAAGTGTATTTCTCTCTTCCTCTTTTCCCTCTCTCCTCTCCATACCTTTTGAAAGATGCCTTGAAAATTGCAAAGAAAATAATACATAACCACGTGTCAGATTGGACAGGTTTTGTGTGTGATCTCTCATAAATTCTGTTGAACATAAACCCCAAAGTCTTTCTTTAGAAGACAAAACATTTTCCTCTGGACTACATCTATCCACTGAAAGGCTGTGGAAGAGGGAAAGGTGCTGACTTTTTGCCAGCTATATTTTTTTAACTTTGGGGATAGCAGCAGATGTGCCTGAGGCCATGAACTTGAGGATGTTGCAGTCCTTTGGAGACCAAAAATGACAGACTTAGGACATATTCTAATTGCAGGTTTTGGGGTAGGACAATTTAAGCTTCACAAGCCAATAGTCCTGAGATAACCTTGTGCGAAAAAATGGATAGACTAACTTCCTTAAAAAAAAAAAAAAAATCAATCATCCTGAACAGCACAGTACAGCTGCTTACCTGTAACAAGATCTTTAGGACTTGGGAACAAAAGCAGCCTCTAACTTGCCATTTTGGGGTTTGAGAGAATAGAGAGTGTGGGATAGAGGTAAGTGGTAAAGTCCTCACATTCTGGAGAAGTCAATTAAAATTGAAAATAAGGCTTACACACTGCTGTGAATGTGGTTCATAGTAGAAGGCAGGTATTTCTTAATATTCTGCTTTGAAAAACCTATTTGAAAAAGAAAAAAAAATCTTATTTCATAAGGACTCACAGTTTTATCCATAATCTCTTTCTATTTTCTCCAAACACAACAGTACACTTACTCAAGGGTGGGAGGATGTTAATTAAAAATAATACAGCATCAGCTGAATGCTCCACAGAATTTAAAATTAAGTGTCTGCAGAGATTATTTGCTATCATGCTTGCTATAAAGGTATATGGTTCTTGTACAGGTTCTTTCTAATAATTTGAGATATGTCACTGCCCTCTCTTGGTGAGAGTTAAAACTGGCCTCTTTTTCACAAACCCTAAACTAAAGAGCAGAAAGGATTTTCCCTTTGTTGCAAGTGGCTTTTTTTTTGCCAGGAAATCATAGCAAGTTGGATATTGTGGATTAATAATTATCCATGAAGTTTCTGATGTTTATTTCAGCTTGTTTGTGAGTGAGCTTACTGGTTTGTTCTATGATGTGTTCACATATGTGTTTGGGAATATTTATTTAAGTATTCAACCTTATAAAAACATCATGACAATATATTCTTTTCCTTAATTGTACACAAATATTTGAAAATATTAGTTAAAAATATTTGTTAAAAAAATTTCAACAAAATCTGTGTGTCTTGTGAGCAGTGAAAAAACTGACATTTTAATTTCTTGCTGGAATAGTTAGCTAGGTGCTATTTTATTAAGACCTTTCAATTTTCGGCAGCTAATTCAGGGGCGTGTGTTAACAAGTAATCTTCATCTAACACATGTAGAGAGGAGGTACTGCCCTAGAGGGCAATTCCAAACTGCAGAAGGTATCTGGAGATATATGCTAGATAATTTCAACTGTTTTCTTTCAAAACTTGTAAAAACCTTTCCTCCTCCAAAACTCTGTGAAAAGGAGATCTAGATTTGCAAGTGCCCTGAGTTACCCCTGAGCTGATCCCTGATAGGTGGGAGAACTAAGAAGTCATACTTGGAGCCATAAATCATGACTGATTTTCTAACCACATGCTATTATTAACAGTTTTGTGAAACACATCACAAAAACATGAGGTTTGATTTCCATGCCATGATTAAATCTGGTTAAGTTAAATCAGGAAGTGTGGTTAAACGTCAGTCAATACCATGTTTTACTTCAAAGTAATCAAACAAATTCTTCAATGATAGCATTACTGTTTTGGGAAGGCTGGGAGTTTATACTGCAGGAGGGACTACAATTTAGAAATGACACACATTTTGTATGTATAACTTGAAGCTCCCAAAGGAATATTTTTGATGAGTTATGTTTTGCCATATATTTCAGGAAGTCTATGTTATGGCAATATTTACAAAGGAGTGAATGGGAAAGAATAAACCAATACATCTTGTCTTTTGACAACGTGTTTCTTCAAGCCAAAGAAATGAAAGAAAAGAGATATGTGGTACACGTCCAGAGCCACACAAGCAGTTCAGCATCTGTTCTGTTTTCAAAGCACAGAGATGATTCTTTGTACTGACAAATACTTAAAACACAAATGGCTGTTATTGGTAGTTAATCCATGCTAGATATTTTTAAACAGAGCAATGACTTTTTCTGTACCAAATGCATATTTGGTAAGTGCCCCTGGTTTGAAAGGGTGGAGGATTAGATGTGTCAGTGGTTAAAAGTTTGAACTACGCAAAGAGCACAGCAACTTTCAAGAAAAAGGCTGAAAGGGAGGTAAATTGTGATGGACAGGTAATGAGAGTCTCCTTTTGCTCCCAAAGGGAAGGGATCTATCTGCATGTTTACTGCCTGAAGTCACTATCACCCTCCAAGTAGCTCTTTGTTACCATTCAGGATGTCTTCCAAGAAAATATTGCTTTTTTCCTTTCCTGTTTAACACTCAGTAGGCAGCGCCATGACCTGAGTTTTCACTCAAGGGTTGTCAGGAACTGTGCAGATCATCCAGCCTCTTGTTTGCTGTCCTGCTTGTGATCTGCATCCATCAGTGGCCCTCTCTGAGAAACATGTGGGGAATGGTTGGGCTTTTCTGGCATGCGGCAACATCAGCCGGTCTGACTTTATAATAAACGAAGGTCGTTCTCTATGTGAATGCTCTTGGCTTCCCTGCAGTTTAGCCAATCAATCTGTAAGGAGCCTCTGCAAATGTCACCTTGCAAACTGACTACATACCTTGGCAGGAAATTAGAAGGAGCAAAAACAGTTCAAGAACCAGGTTGAGACATAGTTATTAAATTTTTTGCCTGTGTCTTTACTGAAAGGGGAAACAATCATATCTCTTTCAACACAGCAAAAAAGAGGAATCATGACACGTTTTAAAAATGCAATGTATTTGATGCAGCAATCTTGGTACACAGTGTTGTGAAGTGCCTCGGGGCTGCCACACAGTTCCCTGCCTTCTTTCTTGTGTAGCTGTTATTTCAAGTCAGTCTTGTGGGATACGTCCCATCCCTACTTCATTTTTGAAGGAGACAGGCTCACAAGTAGCTGGAATTCTCTACTGACTATTTCTGTATTAGTAGAAAGGCCAGGTTCTAACTTAAAAGTACAAACCTGGCTGGCTGATGCATTTCTCCATGTCCCCGTTTCTCTGTGTCTGGGATTTGACTAGTCTGGGCAGTCACCCCTCGGAGGTGAGTTTTAGCCTGACGGCTGGTGCAAATTAGAGACATGAGTGTGGGGCAAGCACACAGGAGCTCAAAGTGAGTGGTAGGGAGAAGCCCTTCAGTAATGTTGTGGAATGACAATACATTTTTTCCTCTTTATATTTAGTTTCTGATACCACTGAGTGATACAACAGTAAGGATGTTCATTTTCATGTGTTGTCAGTGTGGGAACAGAAGAGTTTAGAGTAATGAACACTGTTTTGGAGAAGTGTGAGCAGGGCAGGAATATGGCTGCTTCCTATGTTGGCTTTCTGTGTTGTCTCTCCTTTGTTTTTGCTGTCCAAGTGTTCCAAGTTCACACGGTCAGTGTGAAGTGCTAAAAGCTGGATACCAATATCTGCTCTGCTCCTCTTTACAGTTAGAAGCTCACTGTCCAGTTTTTCCTACTGACTTCCTAAGAAGTTGGAAAACTAATCAGAAAGAAAAAAATGTTTGCAGCTTTTTTCCACTGCCCTCAGATTTCTCCCTGTAATTCAACAAATGAAAAAAATTCCCAATTTAGTGCCTGCCTGTAATTTTTAATTATGTGTATATCTTATTTATATAGAAATAGCTATAATGCCTTTAAATTGCACATCTCTCTTAAAGTGCAGACCACTGGGAAGACCTGGGGTAGCTGAGAAAACTTTTTGTCTGAGCTCAATTTCGAGTTCAGACAAAAGCTCATTAATGTATATATGTGCCTATATGTAGGTAAGTATAGGTGCATGCACACATAGCTGCTGGCCTACATTTTTTCCTATAAAACCCCAGACCACAGAGCTCTCTATGGGAAAATAGATTGCCTGGCCTTATATACAGGATGTTCAGATATCCTGAATGCCCCAGAGGTGAGATGGACTTCTGACTCCAGTTCTTTCTGTGTATTTCTAAAGCCCTAAAGCTTTTCCCTCCTGAAGATCATGTATCTTTTGGAAATCTCTGTTTCATAGGGTGCCTGAGTTCCTAGAAGGGATTGCTTGTTTCAGGCCTACAAAAGACTCATGGGTTGCTTCTGGACAGTAGCACATATAATTGGCCTTTCTTTGTTTTCATTCCCATCCTTGTCATTGAGCCCTCTTTGAATGGAAAGTCACCCCAGTTCCTCTCTTCCCAAGTGCCAATGGTAAATGCAGAGCATCGCCATCAACAGTATTTATAGCAATAATGAATCCATTATGCTGAGACAGTTGTAGGAAATTGTGCCTGTGGTTTAACTTGTGAGATTAATGGCTTCACAGGGAGCCATTTTACCTGTTGGTTTCTCTTTTCTTCTTAACCTCCAGCACATTTGTCCTTACGTTCTTAACTCTTAATATTCTTGTAATCACTTTTTTTCTTCTTTTTGTCCCTCCCTAACATGATGATAGATAGACTCAGGGAAGCTATCAAATTGTATTCTCGTCTTCATCTGATAAATGAATGAATCACTCACCAGACTTTTATCACTCTAATGTAAGTGTGTAATGAGCCAAGTGACTTGGATGGGAAATTAGAAGAGGGTCACTCGCCTTTTATTTTTTGTGTTAGGCTTTAATGGAGCAGTTCATTAGAAATACCCTGAGTTCTTGCAACAGATTTATGAGGAGGAGACGAATCTGTTTTATGCTCTTAAGTCATGGTCTGGTCCCTGGTCATGACTGGGTATCACTTATTATGCTCATTTCGATCTTGCTTTGTATTTGTTTTTTTCTGCCGTGTAGTAATCCTTAATCTTTACATTTCAAATTTTATTCCTGATGTTTAGGCACTAGTGGATTTGTTAGACTGAATGTTTTATGTGGAGCATATTGGATTGATTTTTCTATTGGCTTAAGTTATTCTGTGTGATAGATTGTCTTCCCTGTAAACTGTATCTTCATAATAGGAATTATAGGAAGAATAGGAAGAATTCTTCTTCACACACACAAATACATACATACATATATATATGTATTTAATATCTATACTTTTTGCTGAAATGATAATTTCATTTTTTTAAAATCCCAACAAGAGTAAAATCTGCAGAAAATTCAGAAAAGCTACTTGAAGCCCTTCTATATGTTAGACTCCTTTTAAACATAAATTTTCATCTGTGGCTCTGTAGGGCGCTTTAGAAATGGTCTGGTGGATTGGACACTAAATAATAAAGCCCACACAGAAAAAGCTCCCATTCTTTCTTGTCGTAAGATATTTATATAATTAACACATAGGTAATTTTAAAAAAAAATAAGACTATGTTAATCATTAAAATTTAAGATTGTATGATAAAGCAGTGCAGTATAAAAGCAATTTTTAAGTGTTCAATGTGAACAAATACATGTATGTTAATTTTATTTATATAATTGTTCCTCAGAGAGGGAAATATAATTCCAAACTAGAAGTATACTTGATGAAAATACTAGAAGCATTTAAAGTTGTTTTTCCTTAGTGGAGGTTACATATCTAAATTCACAAATTATTGGGAGCTAAGAGTCTTAAGCATCTCAGAAGATGAAAGTGCTTAGATTTATATGGCCAATTAAAGATTTAAGTTTCTAAATTTAGGTGCAGACGTAATAACGTCTAAACCATTTTTACAACTTTACAGGTATTTATTCTATTCAACAAAATGTTTAGAACTTTATGCTCAATTAAGCTCCAGGGATGATTTATCCGTGTGAATTTTAAACACTGTATAATAATTTGTGATGTTTTGGTTATTTGTTGGGTTTTATTTGGATTTGAAAAAAAAGTACCTGCTTTAAAGGAAATGTGCTTTTTGGTAGCAACACAATTTCCTGTGAAACTGAGTGTCTAACTTACTATCATCTGACATTTTCAGATGCCTCACCAGATGAAAGCTGTGGTAGTATGTTGGAAAAACCAATGGGAAACTGTAGCCCCTAGTCTCAAAGGTCACATAGAGTGAGTTTTAGTCCTTGAGGTAATAATTAACTTTGTTCTCTCCCTGCATATTTCCTCTAGTGAAGATCCGTGGTGTGCAGGGAGCAGGCTCAGTGCTGTGCTAGAAAGCTTTCAGCTCATTCCAGCTGCTTCGGGCATGGTGCTGCTCTTTGCAGAGCTCTGCACAACATCAGGGCCTGGGCTCAACAAATTGATTTGAACCCTTCACACTGGACCTCTCTGAAGTGGTCTCAGAGCTGCCCCTACTGACTCCTGTTCCCCCCCCCACACACTTAATCAGGCAAGGGGGCAAAAGGACAGGGTGAGTTAATGGCTGTGAGTGTCCCTCACGAGGGCTGGAGTGAGCCCTCTCATCTCCTCCCCACCCACTCCTTGGTCTGCAGGAGTAGAGCTTCCTGCCAACTGTGTGTCTAGATTTGAAATCTCAGTGAAATAGCTTCAAGAAATCATTGTTTTCAGACAGAAATGTAGTTGTTAGGGGTGCAGTATGCTTCCTTTTTTCTCTCAATTATCAATTCCAATAACTCTTGACACCCTGTTGAAATAAATGAGTGAACGTTGTAAAAATTACTACCCGCCTACTGTTCCTCAGTGAACAGGGCCTACATGGTTACAGATGAGCATCTAAGATTGGGGGATTGGAGGTAAATATGTGCCTTCCTTTTGTAACTTCTCACGCTAAAAAAGCTAATGCAAAATTTCATGGCTCTGAATGTGGGTTTTTGAAGCTCCCGAGACAATCTGGGGGAAACTTTATAGCTTCTGTTCAAATTGCGCATCATCTGCAGCTCATGAAACTGATGTTTGCTAGCGGCTCACCACAATGGTGCCACTGTGCTCTGTCAATGAGTAATTGTGCCATTATAAGGCAAAACCCAGAATACCTTCCTGAATTTCACAGCCTAGTTAGCAGCAAAAATCATTTGAACTGCTCTAATTATCAGATGAATTCCTCACTCCTGTAGACGTTGTGAAGAGAACTCATGAGCTCACTGCTGGACCGGCTCTGTCTTTTGGAGCAGTGGCTTGATTGCACTTCCTTTCTCAAGGGCCATCGTCAGACTGTCTATATTGATTTGCATTAAAGATGCATTGTGCTTACCAGAGATTCCCAGCATGATCCGTGAACATATCATAGCTTCTAATCAATCCTATTCTTGTCCTTCTACCATGCTTCAATCTCTATGCAGCTTAACACCTCAGTAGAAATTGTCTTTTTTTCTTATTCTCTTTGAGGAACTGAGCTGATTGCCTGAAATTATCTTGCCTGATAATTAGGTGTTACCTGTTAAGTCTGTTAGACATATAGTAAAACCTTGGTTAACTGGCAAAGACCATCCATATAACTAAGTTCCTATAACTAAGGCCTGTAAAGACAGGCCAAGACAACTGCTGTATAGGGAGAGAAAACTGGAAAAGTTGTAAGCCCTACAGTAGTAAGAGTGTCGGTATCTGCACAGCAGTATCAGAGGTGAGGAGGCATCAGATGCTGTAAGCAACATCCTCAGCATCAAGTTCAGGTAGTACAGCAGCCTGGAATGGAGACATTTCTTTTTTGTCCTTTGATTCAAAAAAATGGAGCTTGGAAATGGGAGCTTGGAAATTCCTTCGGAAGTGTAGATTTCATGCTTCCCATAATTCACAGTATGAACTTTTGTGCACCACATCTGTGCACATATCATCTTCACTGATATCTGCAACCAGTTTTTTATATATGTACAAACAAATAGATAGGATTTTCTCTTCATATTTCTTAGCCTTAGTGTTTATAGCTCTTGATGTTTATTTACCGTAAGAGTATATTTTATGGATTTTTATTCTGAACGGAGAAAAAATTGCCTCTATTTTAGTGTAATGCATCTTTCCTAAATCCTAACATCCTCTCTTTTTAACATTCCTTATTCATTTCTCAGCCTACTAGACTGTCACTAAACACAGAACTGCTTTTAAATGAATAACTGGTGTCTCATTACCCCTGGGGCTCTGATGTGTAGTTACAAAGACAGCAGGAAATGGGCTCCCAAATAGTTAACTCTAACCAGCTGAGCATAATGAGGTTAAGGGAGGAGCTTGACCTGGACCACGACGCTAATTGTTCCCCACGAGGTTTGTAGCTTCCTCAGACCAGTGGACTCCTCAAGCTCCTTTTGATTTCATATCTTCGGAATGTGAGTAGTTTTATAAGAAAAAATTTAAGGTGCTTTACTGTTTTATCCCTTCTTGAAATACAGCCCTTCCAACACCAACAACTGGGTATACCTTGGATTAGAGGAACCTCTGGTTTGAAGGTTGCAGAAACAATCTCAATTGAAAAAATCTGCAAATTTTATACAGTCAAATATGCTTTATAAGACATTTTCTGTTTAATTTTCAACACACGTGGTACTTGGATATATTCCTAGACTAAGATTTAAAGTTGCTGCCTGCAAATTTATCACTTGGACAACTGAATTAGGAGAGAGAGAGCTGTAACCTAGAAATTACAAAGTGGATTTAATGTATTTCAAGTATTAGAGAGTGTGGTGCTGCTTTGGCATAGGACGTTTTGATTTATATTTTATAAAATAAGGCAAATTATATAAATCTAAAACATTCCATTAGGTTCTAAATTTTCTATTAGTCTTATTCATACAAACATAATAGCTCTGTTTTTTCAAGAGGAACCACTATTAAGTTAGTTTCTTTTTTACTTTCTGTGATGTAGATGTTATCATCGTGTTTACAGTGTAGTCGTGTAGACAAATATAAACACATTCTGAACTGAAAAATACCTAAGTGTAGTGAAACCCAAACTACATGAACTCCATTCTTAATGAAAGTCCTGGAGAAAGCATGAGCTAAGCAGGTGTCTTACATCATCTAGTGTAAATATAGATCAGCTTCGTACTTTGTATATTTAGAGAATTGACAAAACCAAATAAAAATACTGAAAATTAAATGGTCTGTATCCCCATAGGAGGACACTTAAATGTTAGAAAATCCTTTAATTTCATTGAGTGTAATACATATAATGAAAATGCTCAAGTGGGTTTCTAGCAGAGACAAATAACTGGACCCGCTGTTTATAAAATTCACATAATGATTAATGGTAAGCCTGCACCATACAAGTGAACCAGAAATATAAATTTCATATGCTTACTTGCATAATTTGGGTCACTCAGTACAGTCCCAATATTGACTGGAGCTCGCATATTGGGTCTGGGTTTCATATCTATCTCTTCATTTTTATGTTGCTGCTCACAATTCAAAATGCCATAGCCAGAAGATAATAAGAAGATTAATAAGTCCTGTTGAGGGAAAAAATTATGCAACTCCATGAAAGTTTTGTGACATTCTACTTATCTTGTAGAAATTGTCTGCTGTGCAGCCTTTTTTCTCCAGTTAAAAGCCTGATCTCAAGTCCTCTCCCTCCTTTCATTCTGAAAAGCCCTTTAGTGAAATTTAACTACCTGTTTGAATCCACAAGTGAAATTTTGACCTCAATGAAGTTATTCCCACAGGATGCCATTTTTCCAAAAGTAATTTCTGACTTTTTGACTTTTTCTTTATATGTAGAGCTGGACTAATCTAGTGGAACCAGTTTTTTTCCAAAGAAAAGAAACCTTTCCAATTTGTGAAGCTTCTGTCTGGGTAGGCAAAAGTTGTAGGCCTGGGAAGGGAAGAAGCATTTAGGAGAAGTAAATGGAGTTGTATCAATGGGAGGAGGGGAAAGCTTAAGTATTTGCACATACTATTTTAGTATTTTGCAGTGCAATACTATTATTACAAATAGGTAATGGCAGTGTTTAATAACGAATAAGAAAAGTCTGATTTTGACAGCAACAAATCTATTTCCGATAGTATAAGAAGGGGTTGAGAGGGTCCTCTGGTCCAATACACTTTTTTAAAGGCTTCTTAGACTAAGGTAGTGCCTTTGTGTTTAACAAACCTGGATTAATGGATTTTTCTTTTGCTTTTTGAAGCCTTTTAAGGTTTTGATGTTAATGCAAATCTGGGACACCACCCTGCCCTCCTTTTTTTTTGTCCAGTTGCAGTTAAAATAGTTTTTTCCAGTGTACATTACTTCACATTTATCAACATTGAACGTCATCTGTTATTGTACCACAGTTGCTCAGTACTCTGAGATCTATCTGGATTCTTTATTGTCCATTTTCTTGTTTTTTCAGTTGAATTATTTAATACAATACACGAACTTTGCCACGCTGTTCTTCATCAACTTTCCTTGACACTGTATGAATATGTCAAACAGCAGAGCGCAGGAGATTAGTGCAGATACCAGGATATTATTAATATCCTGCTAATATGAAACTGTTTCTTTCTTCTTATCATTTTTGTCCTTTAACATTGGTTATCTAGAAAAGAATTTTCCCTTACATGCCATGACAGCTTTTGCTACTTGTGACTTTAATCTGAAAGAGGCGTGTTGTTTCCCCTGCAACTATGTTTTAGCAGCACAGTTGATAATTCTGTTTAACCTCACCTGGTTTCCTGAAGGTTGTGGATTTTCTGTCTGTGAGCAGTGCATGTTTTTTCACCCCAAGTCTGTTTTCCTTGGAACGAAAAAAGGAAACCTTAACCATAAATCCTGAGCACTCAATAATCAGTCACTCGCAGAGCTGGAGTTGTCGTATCAAATGCAGACTTTTTGGAAATGCTGCTTGAGATTCCTACAGAATTTCAATTTTCCATTTTTTAAATCCAGAAGTTTGCCTGCAACGTGAGTTCTTCAATATAGTGCTTTCTATATGTGCATAAATATCTTCAGATTCCTAATTTTTTTGTTAAATGGAATACCTTACAATAAAAATATTGTAAATAAGAAGTAATGTGCATTCCAATTGTGCAAAGGCTTTGAATTCATACAATATTAATTAAGGTTTTGATAATACTTCCACATAAAACTAAAGGAGACAGAGTAAAGCCTTTCTTAGTAGCTCCCCCACCCCTATTTCTGCATTTTAATGAAAAGTTTTTTAATATTTAAAATACATTTAAAGCCTCAAGTGTACGGGAAAGCTATGTAGTTAAAAAAAAAGGTGGGGAATTTTATTAGGCAGAGCTATTTGAAAAAAAGGATAAATGTCAGCTTAATAATGCCAATGACAAACTCTGCAACTTGCAACATAATTGAAGATTTAAAAATTTATTTTGCAATTGTATACTCTACCAAAAGGAATGAACTCAGCAGCCAAATTCTTTTCTCATACTGCAGACAAATCACTGCTGATTTATTAAAAAATACTTTATTTAATAGTATATCTTTTGTTAAATATTGTAACATGACATTTGTGGGCTACTGATGTGCCATGGGATTATAATAAATCAAGTAATGTGTTCCTGTTAACTGAATGAAGTGTTTTAATATGGAAGCCTGATTCATGTAGACATTTGAGTTCATCTGATTTGGCTATTGTGCTGTAGAAAAAGGAACTATGCCCAATATGGTTTTGATCATTAATTTTCTACTGAATTAAATCATAGGGAGAAAACCACACAGCCATTACAGATTTGAAATTTAGTGAGAAAAGTCCCTAGAAACAAACAGCCAGGTAGAAAAAAACCCAAAGAATACTTTTTATTACAGCTCAGTGGATCCAGGCACAGAATGCTCTCAACTCCCTTGACTTGTATTTAAAGTAGATGTGTCTACTTTTAACAGCCAGAAGCCAACCCCTTCATTCAGTAAGGTCACAGAGAGCTTTCCAATAGAGTGCATCGTGTTGTAATCTGGTGCTGAATTGTAGTTTGCTTAGCATGGGAATATGATGATTTGATACATTCATACGAGCCAGAAGTCTGTCTTTAAAATTTGAATAGCTACGATTTCCTTTGCCGTGTAAGACTGGTGAACTTAGGTGGCCTTCCAGTTCCTTCTTCAGTTGTTTCTTCTTTACCTCCCTCAATACTTAGGCAGGGAATAATCTTTCTATCTCTTTCTTTTTCTCCTCGTTACTGACAACTTGGCCTCTTCCTTTTCCCTAATTCCTGGATGTGAGTTCCGCCTAATTGACATGGGTAGAAGAAAGGTAGGAGAAATTTGTCTCTGTGGATACCATATTCCCAAGTTCACTTGACCTCTGCACTGTGTCTTGCTGTTCCGTGCTTATTCCAAATAAAACTAGAACTACAAATCTCTGGACACACAGAGTTTTCAGGGTTTTTTTACAGGTCAAAAAGCTCTATGTTTTGTCCTCTGGATGTAAAGTGATTGACTTGTTTTACCCAGTAAGAATTTATCTAATGAGGCGTTGATTTCAGTTGATTTTGTCTCTTCATGGAACTTTTATAAAAATCAGACGTTGATTGTGGAAATTTGAGTAAGTGGAAATGCACGTACTCGAAATCTGTGGCCTTGTGTGTAAGCACAGGTCTTTTGACTTGCTCGTGTTCATCAAATGTGTATTAATATATCTATATGTGTATGTGCATGGACATGTGCATTCATGTAAGAGTCCATTAAAATTATTCTGAGATATTGAGGGGGGTTTGCCCTAATCCTTAATTTTAATAATCAGTTGTAATGTACCACGTCAGAAGTGCTCAAGTATGATGAGAAGTTGTTTTGTGAGTGTAATTCCTTTTACATATTCTCATTCATTTGTTTATCTTCATTTATTCCAGTGGCTGAAATCAGTGAAACTACTCACATAAATTGTAAGTGTAGTGTTGGGCTGCAGGATTTAGCAGCATATTTATGAATGACTGAAGTCAAATGCTTTAAACCACAGCCTTCAAAACTTGACATTGAGATGGAATATAGTTATCAACTATATCACTTTTCTTTCTCAAAGAGCTTCATGCCTCTGTAATTATATCTGATAGGTTGCAAAATTTGATGTTCCGCAAGCCTAATTTCTTACTATATGGTTTTATCTTCATTTGCTTTCTCGCATTGCTGCACCCACGTTTGTGGTCAGCAATGATTTTCCTACCAACAATAGTAACAGAATTTAATTCTGAACACTGAAAATCACTGGTGAGCTGTGTGAAAAGAATAGTTACTGTGGAATGCTGTTTCTACTAGTAAGATATTCAGAAGATAATCTCTGTACTTTGCTGATTTCTCCAGTTTGTGTACAGCCAAGCTGTAGTAAAGGCAGGGTGAAAGAGAGCACCAGCTAGATGGTAAATACCCTTAAGCTCTCCCATATGCATACTTCACTGCTACCACCCCCAGAAAAGGATTGCTGGCAGCAGTGTAGCAGTGACTAGGTAAGAGTCTGAGGAGTGCAGTAGGTGCAACTATAGCTCTGTTCGTAAATCTTGGCCTGACATCTCAACCCATATAATATAAACTGAAAAAACCCAGGTGCCTGGCAGCTGTGCTAGAGTAGGATTAGCCAAGATCTTCCTTGGCAAGAGAGGGGTGTTACTCCTCAACACCGGAGAAATGTGGCAATCCAAGCTTTATAATGCTGCAGCCAAGTCTGCCTTCTAGCTGTTCAGGTTATTGTGGGGCGAAAAGTGGGGTGGTCCCATTCTTTTGCAGTGTTTTTGATGGTTCCCATCACTTTCTGGAACAGTGGAGTGGAGCAGCCTTCCATGCCTCTTAAAGCTTTCGCTGTGATTTCTTCCTTGTCTTAAGGCATCCTGGTGTTGTTCAGGCTAATTCATTGTTTTGTCTTGAGATCAAACCACTGTCTGCATTTCCTTTTATAGATGTCTTTTTTTCTTCTGAAGGCATATCTGATTCTTTCCTTCTACAGTCTTTCCTGTCTTCACTGTGGTCTGAATTATTTTGTGTATCATTTTGACTCATCTTTTTTATTGTAAAGGAAACTCTCTGTGCTGCATGGCACTTATGGCAAATCATGAAATTGCAGTGTTTCTGTCTCCATTAAAGTTAAAAGTGTTGGGTTTATAGCCTCTTTTTGGATTGTTGTTAAATATCTTATGTTGCCTGTTTACTGTAAATGCACTTTTATTTGTCTGACTGTAGATGAAGAATTGTATATATTTTCCTTAAATAGTTTTGGATGAAAATGCTTCACTGTGAGACAGAACTGCGATTGTGTAAACTTGTCTTAATTTTATTGGTACTATAAATTTAAAATCTGTCCTTTCACGGTGCTTAGAGAATTTTCTTCTAGATCCTTCACGAATTTTTACACTGACTAAATAGGAGGCAGCCTGAGTCTAAGAAATACACTTGAACATTTTCCTTGTGCATGAGGTTTTTTGTTAGAGACAGAATATCAGCAATGAGCTTTACTTTCAGCCTACGGTTAAATCCTGGCTCAGGCCCTACTGCAGGAATTACAACCGTTTGATGGGTTTCTAGAAGCTTGTGCAAAAGAGGTTGATGCTCTCCACCCACCTAAAACAGGAAAGATAAGTCTATTTTCTTCAAATATTACTGCCTTATCTTTTTGTGGACAACTGATTTCAGGAAGGGTGTTAGACACAGAAGCTGTCTCCTCATTCGAGTGAGCCTAATGCACAGATGTACTGTGAGACGAGCTTGCACCCACCATATCAAAGATCTGGAGATGAGATTTTTCACTCCTACCTGTAACCCCCTTGCTGTGTTTAGGTCATTCTTCTACATATTGTTCGCAAAATTGTCTACTACTACTTGCAAAAAAAAAAAAAGAAAAAAAAAAAGTCTTGCTGATATGCTGAAGCAATCTGTGTTCTAAAGCATAGTGCAAAAATCAATCAAATAGTAGCTCAACAAAGTAAAAACCAGTGTAAGTGCACAGTTAGTGGACGGTTCTGTTTCAAGTATGGTAACACAAATGTGGTGCTGGAGGTTATACTTTTAACACTCTCCAGACAATAGCGTTTGAAGGCTGACCTCTCATTTTCTGATGCAGTTGTGTGGTTTGTTCAAGCTCAGAACTGCCTGGCATTATTCAGATCGGGAGAGCTGCTGGCCTCTTAAGTTGATGTGAAATGCCTGCCATTAGAAACACAAGCAAACAGCTAAACTAATGACCAAGTTACCTGTCATCACAGTTTTAGTGTTGTAACCCTGTTTGATTAGGTCATTTATTGGGAAATGCCAAGTTGTCTGCTTCTGGTTAAAATTAACAGGGCTACTTTTCCAAAGACAGAGCTGTGTCACCTTGAGAGAAAGGTTGGGAGCAGAAATGTTAGTGTTTACTTAAGAAAAGAGATAAATCAGTGGGGTGAACTGAACAATCTTGCCCCTAAAGAAATTTAGGAAGACTAATTTGGAGAGGAGGGAGAAAAGGAGATTGCACTGCTGAAATCAAGTCTCTACTATACCATATTCTATACTATATATATAGATATATATAGAATATATGAACTCCAGTCTCTTCTCAGAAATCAAATTAAATATGTAAAAAACCACATTTCACTGTCTGCAATCAAACTGGGTAATATTTGGCTTTATGCTATTTTTTTATAGGAAAGAGACAATTATATAAAAGTAATGATGCCTAGACTCTCTATTAGCCACTTCCATACCCATCTACAAACACAGGTGTCAGTCACTTCGTTGTGAAGGTAACAGAAGTATAAACGTCAGCACTGTCAATTAAAATGTATCTGTATTTCTTTTCTTGGTTTCTTGTGTCATGATTTTGTGCTCCACTTCCTTACATGATGATCAAATAGCATTATGTTGGTGAAATGTATGATACAAACCAAGGGATTTTTTCCCTTCATTATTTTTCTTCCTTCTGAGTTATACTCATCAGAGAATGCAATAACTGAATTGCCTGATAACCTGGCAGAGCAGGCAAGGTATATAACGTTTTTCCTTCACTGGAAAATTTAGTAAGATAAGAGTTTTTCTAAAGTGTATCTTTGACCAACAAATATTTTTTTAAAGTCTTTTTAAAAGCATCAGGTTTGTCATTTTTATTTCCAACTTAGTTGATACTGAAACATTAGCTTCAAGGGAATGTGCATTTTGGAAACATCAAGGGCACCTTTATCTGTGTTCTGTAAAACTTTTGTCATGGAAAATGTGAATGTTGCTTTTAGTATATTTTCTAGCTGTATTCCTTGTGATAAAAAAAAAAGGTGTCTTGGCTCATAAAAATATACTGAGATGATAACAGGAATAATAAATGGTAAAGAGATCTGAAAGCTTGCAAATTGTGACTATAAAATATGTTGTGTGTGTCCATGGCCTACATTTACGTAGGAAAAGACCACAAATTTCATATGTGCTGCTTGCAGCATTAATATAAGATAGCATTAAGATAGCATTATAAGTCCTTTAAGAAATTAGAATTCATTTAATGAGGAATACATTTTGAAGGAAAAAAATAGCTTTAGTTGAAGATTTACAGAGTTCAGGTTTTGCATCCTTATGTTTTTGCATAGGCATGATAGGTGGAAGTTCTAGCTACATCCTCCTTCACAAGATACCCGTGTTCCCTTACTTTCTTAACAGCTATTAATGTTTTCCCTGTCAAAGAGAATGTGGCTCATAAATCCCTTATTCAAAGTTCTGCAGTCAGCTGGCTGCATATGTAAAAGCAGTCTGCTGGAGAGATGTGCAGCAAACCGGAGGAAATAGGTGCTACTTCCCTTCATGGAGTGAAGAGAAGGAGTTTTTCCCCTGAACTTTTTCAGTGAAAGGAAGGTGAGGCAACTCACCTTTATGAGTGAAAAGAAATAATGGTTATTTGGGTTGTTTTTTTTTTTTATTATTATTTTTTTAAAACTGTCTTTGGGCTTCTGAGCTTGATTTAACATTCAGTGAGGTAGACAACTAATGCTGGAGTATATGTTTCATGTTTTATGGTTTCTGAAGGCACAGGGCTGTTTAGGGGGGAGTTAAGTTTCAAGTATGGATGTTGGGAGTAATTATGTAGAGGACCTGATTCAGACAAACAGTTAAGACCAAGCTTAAAGGCATCCTATCTAAAAATAATAGCAGAGCAATGGAACGTGTTTAGTTGTTTAAAATGTGTTGAAGCCTAAATAGATTAATCAGGCTTATGTGGTATCTGTTATCCTGCATAAAGATAGTTTCCTAAATAAGACTGGTAGATGAGACTTTAACATCAGTGATGTTCTGGCAGAGCACCGTCACGTGGCACGTGGGTCTGGGTTTTGTAGGATAAGAACTGCTGTATGGTGTCAGACTAAAAATCATCCCAGCTCTGTAGCCTGTTTCTGACCACGTGGTTACTGACCACTGCAGTAGCTGGTGGCAAGGAAGAAGTATTAGGAAAAAGTTGAAATGTCTACCTGTGCTCCAGCCTTGTGCTCTGTAGATATTTCAAGCCACAGTATGGGGCTGGCATATGCTTATTTACTCTACCTGTCTTAATATTGGCAAATGACCTTGTAAATTCTAACGTGACACCAAGAATATGAAAAAGGAATTTTTCTGGAAGGTACTGGTTGTCCATTTTTAATATTATTGGAATGGTACAAGCTGACCCTTCTCCGTCCAAAGCCAACTAATATACTCTTTTGTGTTTAATTATGGCAATTGACTTGAGTTCAGATAAATGTTACTGCTGTGATTGCTAGGTTACCATCTTTTAATTATCCCAGTTTGAAAAACACTTGAGTCTTTTGACACTGCCTTATTTTTAAGCAGAGGCTAAAATTCAAGTGACGTCCATGGCATTTTGGTAGATAGGAGCCAAGCCCAACTGTGTGCTTTTATGATGTTCCTAAATAATATCCACTGCTTTCTGCAGGGGTGGAGAAATTATGTCTAGCAGACAGCAGGAAATAAGACAGGCAAGACTAAGGGATATAAAAGAATAATAGAGTTATAGCCCCAAAGAAGACATAAATAATATTGACAGGATAGGAATGAATTTGGGATGAACAAAACAAGGCTAAGCCAAACAAGACTGTTTTAAGTAAGTTAAATAACTCCCCAATTAAGTTCATGCCTCTAAACCTAGAATAGATGCTTCTAAGCTTTATATTGAGATCAATTCTAGGTAATTTAAACCTATATCGCAGGATGCATATATAACACAAAAGATGCATTGTTTTTATTAAAGACATTATTACGAACAAAATTATTTGAAAAAGGATTATTAGAAAACATTATCGAAAGAGTCTCACAATGTGTATGTTACAATCCTGATGGATCTGTTTATTAGTCAACTGAAAAACTGTAAATCAGTGTTGATGAGGTCCTAAGAAAATGAAAACAAAATAAATTCGAAAGTTTCAAGGAGAAGGTGAAGTGAAAATGAATTATGCTCTTATTCATTTTCTTCACCTTTTTCTCTTGGTAGTTCTTAGGTGAAGTTATTTAATTCAGTGTTGTGTCTAAGAAAACACTTTAAATGTGTCCTTTTTGAAAAATATGTCTATAGCCTGCATTATGGTCTTATGACACTTTGAAATGGATTGAGCACTCTCGCTTTTAAAGGTGCTTTAAGGCTCTTATCAAATCCTTAAAAGTCAAGGCTCCAGATTGAGGCCAGTGATATCAAGAGTGGGAATAAATCAGGGAACCTGGATTTATATCTCAAACACTCAGGAGGGGAAATTCTCCCCAAGAAACTCCTCGTGTGACGGGTTTAAGCTCCATGTTTTCTGCATCCTGGCATAAATCCCTTTGTGATGAAGAAACAAAAAGGCAGCAGTAGTTTTAATATTAGATTTTTACTATAAAATAGTATTTTTAATCTATACCCATATACAGTAGCAAACAATAGTAGTCTGTGAAAATCCCTGGAAAAGCTGGCTTTTAATAGATGTCCTAGAATTTCATTTAGCTCTTAACATCACTCATTATGCTGAAAGAGACCAGGAAACATATCAAAGAAATTATATGAAGAATAGTATCATATGATGTGTCCAGCTGTTCCTCTAGTTTCACCACCATAATAGTAAGAGTTGGTGGGATGAAGTCCTATTATTATTCTAGAATAGAGATTGTTCAGTCTTTGTGAAATTAGCATCCATATTGACAAATTATACAGAACTGGCAAGCTGCATCTCATTTACATATAAACTGTATTTACTTTTTCAAGCAAAATAAATACTTCTAGGGTCAGACACTCGTGCAAAAATTGTCATAGCTCCAATTCCATTTTGCATCACTGAGGACTTGCTCCCTTGCCAACAACAGAGTTAAGTAAATGAATGAATTTAACTCTTATCTGAATTCATTTAATAATAGCATGTCTGCAGTTCAGAAACTAATCCTTCACCTCCAGGATAGCCATGGGCACTGTTGCAGACAATATTTTCAGCCTCTCCACTGCAAGACTTGCTTTAAAATTTTGCAGTTGAAAATACTTTCACTTCTCTTGACAACCTGCCTATTCATTTTATTGTCATTGCTTTCCCTCAGGCTCTGCCAAGAAGTTTGCACTTGCAGTTTGATCAAATTACATGCTTTTCCTTGATGTGAACATGTAAAACATCTCTGGGCTTTGCTCAGGAAATGATAACAGATTACAGAATGTCCCATGTTTACGTCACTGATTGGAATCCAGTCCAAGCCACTAGTGACTGACTGTCATCCTTAAATAACCCTTATAAAACTGGAGAGAGTCTTAATCATTTTAATTTTGTAAATGAAATATTTCCTGAATGTGAATGAGGAAAATCTAAAAATCCATGTAGTTGAATGTGGTGTACTTGAGCTGCAGCTGAGCTTGAGTGGAAAGGAAAATATTTCCAGCAGATGAACTGTAAGGAAGCACTTGATTGACAGTGACATCTCAAAATGATTGAGGAACAGACATTTCTCCTTCTTGTATTTTAATTCACCAAACAAAGACCTTAGTTCTTCTCCCAGTAACCATTATGATGATAATATTAGCACTCATTAGGTATCTAAACACAACATCCATAATCATAATAATGCTACCACATCATAAATAGCAGAGGTAGTAATTTACATAAAAAGTACTAATATCAATTGCCTCGAATAATGAGAGTGTCTCAATAAACATGCCAATAATACTCTTCTCCACCCCATTTTAGAATCTCCATAGAGAAATAAACCCAGCATGTCCTAGTTGCTTTTACATCAAGTTTTGAAGTAAGACCATCAACTCTAAGCACACAAAGCAGTTATGTGTCAAAAATGCAGTCAAGAAATCATTTGAGGTCTTGTTTGAATGATTTAGCATGGTCATATTAAAAAAAAAGAAAAAGAAACCCCAACAAAACAAAAAAGAACAACCCTTCTTGTGTTTCATTCCTATGATTCTGCATTTCCTTGGTATCTGGTATCAACATTTTTACATGTCTACTTTTGATGCGGAGTCATGATTTTCTTCAGTTTTATGCATATTGATTCCTGATTTTTTTCTCCATCAATATTATTTTTTTTAGGGTGTGGAGGACAGAGTTTAGTCAATATCACTCGTTAAAATAGAAGTGCTGTCCAAAATTCTTCAGATATATTAGGTTTTACATTCAAATTAATTGAATTGATATGATTAATAATCTTTGATAATCACATAGAATTCTCCCAGGTAATTCAGTATGCAAATGGTATTTTTCATATTGGATCATTATTTCTGATAATGACACATATTATTTGTGATTTCATATATGATGATGGATCATGAATCTGCAAAGAAAGCTATCTGACTTCTTGCTGAAATTACCACTGTCACTGGAAACCTCAAAACATTTTTGTGACCTGCACTGTAATCGATGACATTTATTTTGAAGTACAGATGTAATAGATATCATCCTGTGTAGATAAGGGATTTATAAGCTATGCACATCTGCATCACATTTTAGTTTGAGTCACTGAACGGAAACTTTTATCACAACTTCGATTTACTCTTTTAAAATATTGTTGCATTATTTTATATGGCACTTAGACTAGTCTCATATTACAGATACCATAGAATCATAGAATAATATCCTGGCATGGAGGGTACCCACAAGGATCATCGAGTCTAGCTCCTGGCTTGGCACAGGACAACCCCAAGAGTCACATCATGGGCCTGAGAGCATTGTCCAAATGCTTCTTGAGCTCTGTCAGGCTTGGTGCTGTGACCCCTTCCCTGGCGAGCTGTTCCAGTGTCCAGTCACCTTCTGGATGAAGAACCTTTTCCTGATATCCAACCTAAACCTCCCCTGACACAGATTCAGGACATTCCCTCAGGTCCTGTCACTGGTCACCACAGAGAACAGATCAGTGTCTGCCCTTCCTCTTCCCTTCATGAAGAAGCTGTAGATTGTGATGAGGTCTCCCCTCAGGCTCTTGTAATAAACCACGTAATTTTGATAACCATGGGTTTGAAACCAAAATAACCTAAGAAAGGATGTTTGATGTTGTCATGAGTGCTGTATACAGTTAATGTGAACAGTGTTTGTGTGAATGTTTGCTTGGGTCATGTTAATAGGAGATAGTTTTTATTAGGAGGTAGTGAGGACAGTATTGCATTTATCAATGTATGTGGGAAGAAAACGGGTGCTCAGACTCCCTAAGAATCATCTCAGGGCAGATTTTGTGGCAAAGGGAGTGCTGGAATGTCACAAACTTCTAAAAACATGGAAAATTTTGGTAAAAAGGGGAGTTCTGGGGGGTCATCCTGAACTTTTCCCCTTTAAACTTGGACTTACAGTTATGTCTTAAATACTTGTGTCTTTTTGCTATTTGTAAAAGTTTATTTCTTTTAAAGGGTGAGTAGATATTTATGAAACTATACTCCTACCATCCTAATGAGGTACAATAGCTGATATATCCCAATTTAGAGAATGAGAACTCAGGCACTAAGTTCAGTGCTCATTCAAATTGTGGAATCCCTTAATAAGACAGACCAAGATGATGTAATAGTTGGGAATGGTGGCATGCAGTAGAGATCACTCAGTTCGCCTTTGGAAATGACATCTTTGTATGTTGGACAGCATTAAGAGAAGAAATTTTTTTAAGAATTCTTATCATTTTTCTTTCCCTTTGAACCTTATCACTACTGATGTGTCCCTACTGATTTGTGTTTGAAGATCACTTGGAGTGATAAGAAGCCCTATGGAAGAATTGTTGAAACTTTGTCTGTATTGTACTGCAGTTCTCACCAGCATTGACCACGGTTATTTGAATCGATATTTTTCTATGAACACTGCATCAAGGAAGAATTTCAACATTTATGTTCCTCTTAGATATATATATATATAGCATGAATAGCACAACTTTTAGATAAAGGGAAATTCATTCTTCTCATCACAGCTGTCAACATTTTAGCTTTGACTATATACTTGGTAAGGGGTTCGTTACATTCCTATGGTTTCAAAAGTAGGAGTGTGAGGTGGAGAGGGAACAGTGATTCTTTAATGTGATGCTGGTGGTAACCTACCCTTTCATGGTTTACAATGGGTCATAAAAAAGCAGACGGTGATCAAAGGAGATAATGAAGACTTTTGTCAGGATGTGAAATTTTCAAAGAGTTAATTGGATCCAGAACTGGTTGGCCAGGACCTTCATCTATTTTTATTGCTTTTTCTTAGAGGCCTTTTTGTGTGTTTTCAGTTTTTGCAATAACGTCTTAATGTCTGATTCTGCTCATTTGGGCCAGATATTGAATACGGGGCAGTGAGAAGTTCTGCATCACCCTAAGTTTCTCCCACATATCCCACTTGGGACTAAAGGCATTGCAAGTGTAGAATCTTCTGTGCTCTGAAAGGGTTTGATGTTCATCTTACGATGTTTTGGAGAAAGATGACAGTAGCTACAATACAGGAAAAATCCTAACGTCACTGCTAACTTATGCTTTATGAGCCCAGTTCCCTTGTGCTTATGGGTTTTGCAGTACTCATGTAATCGGAACAAGCCAGGAAAAAATTTTAAATTGCATTAACTTCATCCATTATCTATAAATATTGAGTAGGTAACTGATACGGCAGCAGTAAGCTTTACAAGAGGTCTGTGAGAAGTAGCAGATTTACATGCTGTGCATCCTGGCTCTGAGCCAGAAGAGTTGGTTTGGAGATTTTTTCTTTTGTCCCTCCGCAAATTCTCTACACTGGAAGATGAACTCAGATTATACTGATTTCTGCAGCTGCAATGAATTTTATTATTTTATGGCAGACAGTACCTTTTCTGTCATTTCCTGGGTTTGTTGGGGTTTGGGTTTTTGTGTTGTTATTGTCATTGGGCTGTTTCACTGTTGCAGATATAGTGAATAGAATCTTGGCATAAGAGCAAAAGCAAATCCAAGAAGACTGATATTTATTAAACTCTACATTTTAGAATTGCAGGTCTTGTGCTTTAATAATTAGAGGGTTTACAGAATTGTTAACACAAAAAATTCAGGAGAAAACATTTCTGTATTCCAACTAATCCCATCCTTTTTGGTCCCACTTGCACACCCGTTGTTTCTTATGGGATTCTTCTCTCATTGCTTATTAACTCATTTTCTGAATCCTAACAATATCTTGAATGTCTTTCTTATGAATTTTGTCTAGGAATACTAGGACTGAAATGCATGGATTAAAACCAGTATATGACTACAAAGATAATCTTTTCAGATATTAGTTTGATTTCAAGTAGTGCTGTAGCCTACGCAGGCTGCTAGAAATGCTGGTGTTGTTGCCAAGCTCATGGCGCAGCCCAGAGCTGGGGCGTGGCTTGAAGTCATCCATCGTAGCTCACCTTTGCTCTTTGGCCAGGAATTCTCTGGTAAATACTTGTGCCCAGGATGTGCCGCATTGTTTTCCTATCAGAGCATCTGATAAAGAGTTTGTGACATTGAGTCAAAGAAGAGAAATGCTGAAGTGATGGTCTGAGGCTCTGCCATGTTCTGTGTTTTATTAATTCTGGCAATACTTAATAGCTATGAACAAATCACAAGGAACTGGGGCAGTTCATTCCATGAGGTAATTCACTTACAGAGAATTTTTCTGCCACATTCCTTTAGAATTTGAGAAGAGTAAAAGAAAAATGGGGCTGAGCATCCAAGACAGAGAACTCTGATCCAAAGATGCCTGAAGTCAATACACTTTCATCTCAGTTCCTTGTCTTTGATTTGGGACCTGGGTGCAAGACAGCTGTTTGCAAGATTCCTTTTTAATATGATTTCTGTGCTAGCTAAAGAATAGAAAAGATATTATTTCTTCAGTGTCAAAATTTGCTAAATCTTTTGTTCCTCTACATTTAAGCAGGAGTCTGTTGTTATTTTTTAAGATGCTAATTCAAATTATGAAGTATACCCATGACTGATTTCAAAGAGGAAGAGTTTGAGTTAGAATAAAATAACCCGCCTGAAGCCTCGAGAAATTACAAATCACTGAGCCAAGTCTACCTTAGGAAAGGCAATTTTTTTCCTATTCAAAGAGACATTTTTCCTTAGGTATTTTACATGAGAACCCTGTGCTCTACTGAAAAAGAAAAAAAAAAGTTCTTTGCTTTAAAGAACAAACAGCCATTCCTGAAGCTCAAAGAATTGTTTCATTCAAAGAAGAAATAGCAGAAACCAAACCCACAAAACAGTGTTGTGAGTTTTTGGTTTTTTGTTTTTTTTATGACTGATTAGTAGCAAGCCATTATCAGAGCTGTCAGGAACAGCTTCATGTAGTCCACAGGAAATTTCAGGTT
Organism: Machaerirhynchus nigripectus; assembly: GCA_013397975.1. Lineage (NCBI taxonomy): Eukaryota > Metazoa > Chordata > Aves > Passeriformes > Dicruridae > Machaerirhynchus > Machaerirhynchus nigripectus. The sequence continues at coordinate 352,534 of VZRQ01000114.1, read as the reverse complement.
TTTAATGCTAGCACTAATTGTCGTAAAAGTGCCTTTTGTGGTATGATTGAAAACAATCTCTAAAAAGCCTGCTAAATTTTAAAGCTCTAATTCTAGTATGCTGAGCTGTGAATTAGGACTTCTGTCCTCTTCTGTCAAGAAAGGCACATTAGTAAGGTTTTTAAAAAAAGTCAAAAGCAGATATTACCAAGATCATCTTCCACCTGAGTTGGAGGACAATATAAAAGTGAAAAGGGTGAGTGGAGATATTTGCCTATATCAGAAGTGGTTAAGCTACCACATGCAAACTTTTCAGATTTGTTTGTTTCCTTGCTGAATTGAGCTTCCTGTCGTAAACAGCATCAAAAGTAGGTCATGACAACTTTAGATTTTTTTTTAATTTTGAGAGTAATTTTTTTCCTGCAATCTTTCTTTTGCAGAGTTGGAGAAATTTTGCCCCAGTTTAAAAAAAAAAAATAAATTTCAGTCAAAGAAGACAAAAGCTGGAACTTTTCCAGCTGGAAAGTGTGAAACCAGTCGAAAAATAGTATGGGGGGAACTTGGTAAAAGTTATGCTAAAACACTTCCTACAGTATTACCGCTTAAAAAATAAAAGCTATTTAAAAACTTTTCCAAGGTTGAATATGACCCAGAAATTAGAAAATTACCAATTTATTTAAACACCATCTTTTATAATTAAAATGATACGTTTGTATGATTTATGATAGTTTATTTTATCCTGAACTGACATTTGGTATGGAAAACTTCAGCCTATGTAGTTCAAATTGCCAAATGTAGCAAACGAAAAATGATGCTTCACAGCACAAGTGATAGGGTGACCTTAATAATTACTGATTAAGCCTCCATCTATTATGTCTGTGTAAGAATAAATAAATTTATTCTATGATTGTGTATTACAGCTGCTGCCATTTCCGAGGTGTATTTATATTCAAGAAAATTGGCTTGTTTGGTTTTCCTTTTAAATATTTGTATCAGTCTTCAAGAAACTAGACAACCATCATTGATAAAACTTGCAGATAACCAGAGAAGGAGCTGTCTACTATAAAAAGCATTCTGGATTAATTGATAAAATGGGTCTTGAAGGATCAGTTTCTAATAGGAAAAGAGGATTGTTTGGATGGATGATACAGATAGAAGTTGCTTCGATGAAGGAGAGGCTTTAAACTTTCCACCATTTTTCCTCACTCTATTTGTAGAAGTTTGCTTTCCCATTTCAAAGGCATCAACTGCCTGGGCAGCACATGGACAGGATGTCTTGCCTTGATCCTCAGAGAGCATCGCCTTCAGATGGAAAGGGCTTCAAAATCCCTCAAAGAACTGAGGTTGCACTAACCAGTCTCTGCTTCACTGGATCCTCTTTTCTGTGCTTTTTGAAGATGGGTGTGATGTTTGCCCTTTTCTAGCCACTAAGACTTTTCAAACATCAGAGATTTATATCACCCTCAGTCCTATCAGCTATATCCTGTGCAGTGTCGTGGACTCATTTTCATATTCGAGCACATCCTCATTGATTTCCCTGTGTCATGTGTAGACTTCCCCAGAATCTGGCACGAGATGCAGGAACTGGAAAGCCTGAGAACAGACCCTGACAATAAAAACCCAGTCAAGGAACATGTGTTCCTCATCTGTCTCTGTGCTTGCTGTCTCTGAGTCCCCTGCCCATTGAGCAGCATGCTTGTACTTTCCATAGCCTTCCTTTTGCTACAGATATGCATGGGGAGAGCTTCTTTCAGAGCCTTCATATCCTTACTCCTCCTAGATGTACAGAGCATCACTTGTGCAATATCCAGCTTCTTGCCTGCTTCCTGCAGACAGCTGACAGTGTGCCAATTCCCCTGTGCACTCTCTCCAAAAAACGGGTCCCTGTGTTTTGGTCTAGAGGTTAGTGGTCTTGGTGAGAAATCCTATCATGGTGTTGAGGCTGAAGAGACCATCCTCAGGACTGTCAGGAAGTCAGTTTTATGTAAAGAGTTGCTATTTGTCTGTGCCATTTGGCAAAACCAGGAAGGTTTTGCCTTCCCTCTGTTTTTGTCTTTTTGGTCTGTTGTTCTACAACTCCTTTCTGACCTATCTCCCTCCTAAGTAATCTATTATAACCAAGAAGAGTAAGGGCTACAGGGAAAAGGTTATATCTTTTATAAGACCAAATAATACAGCTGGAAGAAAAACAAGAAAGATTTTTGTCTCAGAGGACTTTCATTAGATTTCTGAGCTCAAAGCTCGTTCTCTCCCCTGACTATATTTCTTGGTCTAATAAAAGATATTACTTCTCTTTACAAGCCTAGCAGGTTCATAGAGTTACACCAGCAGAGCTACAATGACATTTCTGTATGAGCAGGGAGACAGAAGCCTATACAATTCAAAATAATACATATATATGTTAAGGTTATCTACTCAATGCAGTCATTCTGAGCATAGTGATAATTAGCACAGAAATAGACCGGGCTGATTAGAGAATGTTTTTCAAAAGAGATATGAGCCTAATATAGGTTTCTGGAGACGGGAATAGAAAATGCCAGTGTACTAAAGGTAGGAATAGACCTGTTGGAGTAGCTTATATCTTATTTTCATCAGTGAAATAGCACATAAGGAGTAGCAAAGAAATATGGAAGAAATTCTCTTAGTTACTGAAGTAAGATAATTATGAATCCTATCAGCTGAGGGAGAAGGACATTAATGAATATTTCCTAGTTTTAGACATTGTTAATAGTATTCTGAGTTTTCAAATCTGTCTTAAAATCACAAAACCACAAGACAGACAGGTTTGGATGTCAGGGACTTGGACTTAGCACAGCTTGTTTGTGCAAGGATTTAGTTCTGCTTGTTCAAGGAATTTAAATTTGCTAAACAGTGATGGCTCCTGCGAGTGGGACTGTCATCAGCTGTGTAATGCTTGCACTAAGTTCCTGTCAATGCTTTCATAGAAAGCATGTGGTCTGTGTTTTCACGGGTTGTAAAGCTGGTAAGGATTCAACTGATAGATGCAGATGTTCATGCCAGAAACCAGACAGTCCAATCATGAGAAGAAGTGTGTCCAGGCAAACAAACCACCATAGCTTTCTGATTATTGAATGCTTTGGAGAAACTGCCTGTAATCTCCATAAAGGAGCTATTACATGATATTATTCCATGAATAAATTTGTATATGAAAAATAGATGAATTATTCACTTAGTTTTAGTGCATCTTGCATAGAGGCAATTTATGTTTCCTATAGCAGTACAAATTCTCATTTTAATGAGTGTTTTTATGCAATGAAAAGTGAGCTGAGCATAGCTCCCAGGTGTTGTACTAAAAATGGAGACACATTCAGGATCTATTCTAAGAAGAAATATAGTTGCATTTGCAGGTGTATGGATAGGATTGGATTCTCATATAGGCTAGGGAGGCTTATTCTCACTAAAATACTCCGGCTTACACCAACCCAGACTCCAGCCTCAACTGCCTTATATTCAGGTTCATGTTTGCAAAACCTGGTTGTGTATTAGGAGTGAAGTGAAGTGCAGGTTAAATGAGTAATATATAGCTATGCCAACACAGTTAATAAAAGTGTCCAGAGTAAAGTGTTTAAATCAGAGCAAATGCTGACTGATTAATAGCATTCATCTCTACTTTAGACAATGGATAGATCCCACACCATGTACTAGTCTCTTTTGGCTTTTTTTTTTATCTCTTTAGCCTGAAGTGGGAGACTTACAGCACATTACCTGGGATTGCATTAATGGAGGTTAGTTTTGCAGTGAAATTTTAAAAGACCATGATATTAAAAATAAAAATATAAGTTAAAAAAATTATTATGGGGACTTTGTGTTGCAGTCTGAAACTAGTAGTAGTAATATCTTCTTCCTAAATTTAAGAAAACCAGTAACATTCTCCGTCAAAACTATAGTGGAGATGAATTCTCAGACAAGAGTAGTCCTGCCAAGAGTCAGCTGTCAAGCAAGCACTCTTAGTCCTGCAGACATTTACACCTTCTCTAGTAGCTGTTACCCTTAGGGTCTGCTCCTTAAAAGATGACCAGTGTCCCCAGGCAAAAGCTTTGAGTGTGCAGTGGGAGATAATGCAGTGGTACATACAGGCTGTGGAGAAAAAGGACTTGAGGATTCTGGTTTTGTGCTCTGTCTAGCATTTGGAAGGGTATTATTTTTAAGTCACCCTTCCCAGCTGAAAGAAATTTTTCATATGGGAAGGAGCTGTGACAGTAATTTGAGCCTAACTACTGATTTCTTAAGGTACTCTTAAGACAGACATTTCTTTCTTCTTAAAAGTAGTAGATCTTTTCAGATGGAAAGATGATTTTAAAATAGGTATCATCCCTTAGAATTAAATCCCAGAAAGATTGTAGTGAAGAGCACAGTATTACTACTTGGCTAGTTAAATTATCGCTGCCATAGATGACAATATGTTCTTAGAAGGATCTTTGCAATGTCAAACTAACTAAGGAAAATTCTCACTGGTTTAAAGTTCTTGGTTTCTTTACCCAATTTCAGCAGTGTGTATGAATCTATTGTAGGAATATAGTGTTCTAGCAAATATAATTCTCATCCTCTGCAAGACAGATTTATCATGTGTTCCTGCAGTTTTAATTACTAAGATATATTTCTAATTTATTTTTGTGGCAAATTCCAGTGTCATTAGACCAGTGATTTTCATTTGTAACAAAAATTTATTTTAGTGATTCAGCTATTCTAGACAGGGCTTATTAGAGATGTCATTTAATCTTTTAAACTAATGGTTTACTATTTTCCACAGGGATCTTTTATTTAAGTCTTCAGGTACTCTACAGCATATCATTTGCCATTTAATGTTTATGAAAGCACATGAAATTTACTCGCACTAATGCCTCTCTTTCTTTTATGCAGAAGAACCCACTCCTGCATGAGGCTCCACTGAACTAGTTACTAACAGATCCTGATAGGATTTAGATATTCTTCAGTGGAGCACTGACTAGTAGTAAACACAGTGGACTCCAAATCTGTTCTAAACCATGTATGCACAAGTGTAACAGATATTTTAAACAGGTTATGGACAGCTGTGGTAGCTCCTCAGCATCTCCCCCAGGAAAAGACATTGGGCAATCAGAATTACACTTTTCCTGCTGGTAAGGTGAGGATGCTTCTGAAGTCTCATTTGAGGCAACATCAAAAGGCCATAGGAGTGCAGGTCTGTTTTAGGGACAGCCTTTCTGTTAGCTAATGATGAAGCAAATGCCCTCTGATGTGAAGGGAGTGAAGTTGAATGTGTTGACTGTGCTGAAGGTGTGTTTATGGTGCTGGCAATTAGAGAATTGCTTTTGACCATTATCAGTATAGCATTTGGTTATCATCATAGCAGTTCTGTCATGGCCTTTAGACCAAAGACAATTTCACTTGCAGTTTATTGATGCTAAAATGGCCTGTGCTTTGCAACTGAGGCTAGATCAGCTGCAGGCAAAAATTATAGAAATTATTATCTAGACCCCATAGAGGGAGGGCCCCCTGGTATGAACCAGACCACATTATTTAAATATTTCTCAGTGCTCAATGCTCCTGGTACCTGTGCTGATCTTTAGGACTCTAGGTGAGCACACCTGCTCTCATTGCAGCTGAATTTAGTGGGAAGAAGTTCTTTCTTGTAATCCAGGTTGTTGGCCACAACCATCTCCTCAAATTCACTCTTGACCTTTCTGTTCTTCACTGCCCCAAGTGTCAGGGTCAAAAGAGAGCCTTCAGAAGAAGGTGCTGTTTCTTCTGAGCTGGGGCCTGGTACTGATACTCTGCTTGGTCACTGCTGTCCTAAATTTTTATGATTTCTTCACTAGTAGTTCTGATTCCTAAGACAGCTGCTCTGTGCTGAAAGATAGGAAAAAAACACCTCGCAATCTTATTTTCTTTACCACCAAACCCTCAAAAATATATGATCCAGTAAATCACTTGTAATATCTGGTCCATAATGCACTAAAAGCTGGTGACTCTGTAGCCATATACTCTGTGAGCATGGGTTATACTGGAGTAATATTTTCTAACATGTCAGCGGCCAAATGCAGCTTTGATTTACTATCCAGTACCGAGCTGGTAAGTCTGTGACATATCCAACTCTTTTTTTTTCTGCCAACGCCGAGAATAAAGCCTGAATTCTAGAAACAGAGTATTGATCTATGTGTAAGCAAAGATGCTTTCCATCTCTGTGTTCCTCATTTAAGCATCCCAGGAATCTGAGGAATCAATGGAAAGCAGTTTGTCATCTAGTGCTATTCTTGCTGCATTGCCGTGTTAGCTCCTCTGTAGTGAGAAACTTGAAGGCAATATTTGAGTAAAAGCTTGTTTTGGTTTGTCACTTTTTACCTAAGCTCTCCATTCTTTAGGCACCCTCCAGAGTGCCTTCACATATGCACATTTAAAACAGAAATAAGCTAAATTGCCCTTTCATGCAAATGTCTCATGCCCCATCAGCTTTTTTCTTTCTCTTTTTTTTTTCTCTAATATTTACTTTTTGGTGTTTACGCTTTGTGAGAAGCTGTTTCCTAGCCCCTGTGCTTAGGAAGCATGTTGCACTAGCATGTGTGAATAGGAGATGCTCTTGTCAGATCTCTCTTTGTACTACATTTAAGAGCGAGCTGGCAAACTCTGCTGTGCTGAGCAGCAGAAAGTGTAAGCTACTTTGATGCTGTGTAAGTTTGAACAGCCTCTAGACAGGTACAAATATGCTTAAAGATATAGAAATTGTCTGTGCTGAACACTGGTGTATGTTTTCACAATACCTACATGCTAATTCCTTCGCTTTTCATGTTGGCGATGAGAGGCTGAGAGTGTCTGAGGAGACAGGAACCCACAGCCTTCGAGATAAAAATAGTATCTTATCACAGCTGCCTCTCTTCGGCTTTGTATCTGGTATTTGGAAGTAGTGTTTTCATGTCAGTGCATCAGTGCCTTGACTAAGGAAAGGAGGTGTTTTTTCTGTGTCCTTTTGTTATTTGGCGTTTCATGGTAAGGTTGAGAATTGTGTAGCAGTGTCAAGGATGCTAAGTGTAAGTATAATATGAAATGAGGTTGTTCTGTTTCCAGGGTTTTCAGGACATGTATTTCCATGGTATGTGCATCCTAGGAACATCCCCCACCCTTCACCCAAGTCCCGTGAACTCGTTCTTCATGCATAAGGAAAACAACCACAGCAGTACTGCCCAGTGAGCATTCAATAGCTAAATAAAAAAAATAAATATACTTTTGAGTAAATAGTGCTGAGGTCTTGCTTCATTTAAAATCCCTTATCCTGCCAAAGAAAAATGGAGATTCCCATATGCTATGCCTGAAAAAAGTACACTTCATAACATTGTACTTCATATGAAAAGATAACCAGATGTAGAGTTCCTTGATGTGTTTCTGTGAAAGCAGTGGTGTGATAATTCTGCTTACACTTCAAAAATAGGGCTCACGAGGTGCCACTGAGATTAGTCCAGATGTTCTGTAGCCTCATTGGGCCCCATGTATACCTAAACATGCATTCCTTGTCAGCTGCCTTTAAAATAAGCACAGACTTCTTTAGTGCAAGCACAGGTCTGTACTACTGTTCTGCAGGAGCCTTTCTTTTTCTTCCCAGCTCGGACAGCGATGAATCTAATACACAATTCTCCATGTGGATTTACTTCCAGTGCTGACTCCCAGCCTACTAATTCAGTGATCATATTGAAGGGGAGATCTTTATTGCAGGAAAAAAAGCCAAGGTGCTTCTCAGCATACGTGCTCACCAAGCTGACTGCAGTGCAGTGTGGAGGTGCCCAGGTAGCCCAGCACTGGCAGCACTCTGCTGCAGAAGCAGGGCATTCACCATAGGCCACTTTACTCTGAAGGATTCACTTCTGGGGTTTGCTGGACTGGGTTTTTTTCAGAGTGCTGCTCTGTAAACCCACTTTCCTTCAAATGAAACAGTGGTGGGTTTGCTCCTGCACTATTACTATTTGGATTTCTTACTGGAATGCTGCCCCCAGAATTTTTGAGCCCTGCAACAGCAAACAGGTTTTGTTGATATGCCACTTTGAGAAACCATTTCTGAAAATTTGGATCTCAAAAAAGCACCTTGCTAAGCTGAGGGGAAAGCTGGGAGTCTGCTGAAGAAGGTTTGAATAGTCAGGGAACTGATAAGAAATGAAATGTGCTCTGTGTGTTTTCTCGCTACCTGTAGATAGGGACCTTCACGCAACCAAGTGGGAAACAGTGCTTTTCATTGTTTGTCACTTAATAGCTTTGATCAAAGGTTTTATGATGGTATCAAAAGCTTATATATTGTGATTTAATACAAGCTGAAGTAGTAACCTTGAATATTTTTCTCTTTCATAAAATTTCATAAAGATGCAGTGGTGGAAAAAACAGACCAAGTTCAGTTATAAAACATGATTTTAACATTTTTGGTTTTCTTCCAGACTTTACATGACTTTAGATAAAAGACATTTTTAACTAATAATATGCTAATGAGAAAGGAGACAAGCATTTGCAATTAAAAATCAAAGTGACTCTACTTAAACTGTACACAAATCTGAATTTATTTGGTATTTTCAATTACCCTGGAATAATTCAGACATCAGTGAGAAAGCTTCCAGTGTAAAATGAAAGTGATATTCATGAGTTTTAGTCTGGTGGTATGAAGAAATTTGTTAGCAAAGGGGTGATGTCAGTATTGGGTCAAAGAACAGGCTTTTCTGAGTATTTGACTTCAGTTGAAATATGGAGGCAATGGGAAAAGAGATCAACATCTGACTCATTATTATCCTTGTCTGACTCTTTTTTTTCAGAGTAGTGTACGGTTGTCAGGGGATGGGAGTAAAAAAAAATGCAAGCAAGATGAAAGCAAAGGAAACAGGGCTATACAGTAATTTATTTTGTTAAGTCCCATGTCCCTCATAACACAAAAGGAGAAGGAGGAATTGGGGGGAAGTTGCCTGAGAGGACTGCCTGAGAGAAAAGGAGATCCAAGGGCAAGGAGAAAGGGGAAAGGACCCAAAGTGATTTGAACGATGAGTCAAAGCTGGGTGTAGTAAAAGTGAGGTCCCTTGACCAACCCAAACCCTAAAAAACAAGCAAACAAACAAAAACCAAAAAACAAGACAGGGAAAAGGCACAGGAAATGGAAAGGAAGATCAAGGGAAAGAAATGCAGAGAGGACAGAAAGTACACTGAAAGTACACAGAGGAATGAATGGCAAGAGGTATTGCAATGCAGGAAAGAGGAAGATAACCACAGGTTAGGGAACCGCTGGCAGTACTGAATGCACAGTGAAAAAGGACTAAAGAAGGGGAAAAAAGGTATTTTCCAAAGATAAGAGATGACAGAAGGGGAAAATGATAGGTTAAAACCACGAAATTTCAAATGGAAGGTAAAGAAGCAACAGAGAAAGTAAGCCAGAGATAAAGAGACGGGGGGGAGAAGTGAGGGATCATTGGAATGACACCACTGGCTTGGAGAGATGGTTCATTTTCTTTGACATGTGGTGATTTACTATACATTTGAAAATTTTGCCATTAGATTCTAGAAGCTTGGCCTAAGCACTAAGCATCAGCTTTGTGAGTAGAGCATGCAGTGTGAGAATACCTATGAAGTCTGTCCTGTTTTCCCCATAAATTCAATATTTGTCAATGGTCTAAAATACCCAGTAATAACTTCTGGCAGCAATCTGGGTCCTTGAAAAAACCTTGAGTCAGGAGCTAGCAGGCAAATGAACGGCAGGTTACCAGTAGGTAACTTTCCATTAGCTTCTTTATTTCATTTCAGTAAGAAAGGGAAATTTGGGTAGTCCCCAAAGCAAAATATTTTAACTCCATTCAGCATTATTCTGCCTTGTGCTTTGGCTTTGAGGAAAAAAAGTGCTACTTAGGTCACTTGCACTTGTATCTATGATCAGTTAATAAAACAAATCCCCCACCTTGACTGCTGCAATTACAGTCCTTAAACCACTGGATACAAAACTAAACTTGGGTATTCACATCCTCCTAACACCTGGAAAATAATATGGCAAGTCTAGGGGCGGGCCATTCCTCCTAGTCCAGAGACAAATTAAAGCAGTAAAACACACTGTACAAAATTACTAACTGAATGCACAGAACTATATAGATTTCACCACGCAGAATGTAGGAGAAACAAGTGCTGGTATACATTATCCAATTTTTGAGCACAGTATTTTCTATTGATTTTAGCTACTTACTATTTGCTGACTATTACCTAAGCTTCGGTGAAGGTAGCAGTTAAACACAGAAAGCTTTCCTGCTAACCAATCCTATTAGGAAATTGCTGGGAAGAACAAAACTGATCCTTGCTTCTTCAGTCAAGCTCAGGGGTACAAAGACTCTCAGTTAAACCCTGGCCATCAGTTTTTTTGCAGATTTGGTTGACAAACTGTTGGTTGCTGGCTAAACAGCTCAACTGACAGGACTCTTTAACCAGCTAACAGAGCATCTGACTACATTTGGTATAACTGACAGTATCAATTGGATGAACAAAATATATCTTTTATAGTGTTTCTTCTGTGAGACATAGTCTTTAATCAATAGGATTTAGCCTCTGATTTCCCAGCTGCTGTTGGACATATTAAACAACAGCTGACAAGAGGCATCAGGAATACTCCTTGCAAAACAACTTCTATGTCGTCCTACTTGCATTTTGCCTAAACTGGTGTCCTAGAAAATTTTGCAAATGCTGAATCCCCACATCACCAGAAAAACTCCACCTTTTTCTTCATTATTTTTTGTTGTGCATCCCATTTTGAGTGTTCCCAGCACTCCTGGGAGTTCAACTCTTCCAGCTGAGTGTCATTTCATGACAGCTTTTTGGGGTTTTTTCCATTTCTGTGAATTTAGTATGCTTTGGAACGGAAACGCACATTTCTTCTGTTGAAGTTGGATCATGTAAGAATTCAGTTCCTAGAGCAGGTTGGACCTGGGTGAAAATTGAGGAGGGAGTTTCTGAAGAGCATGTGGGTACTTCAGGCAAGGAGACTGCTATTTCTGTGGCTCAGCAGCTCTCTATGAATGGCTCTGTCTTAGGCATTTCTGCTGGAAATGTTTTGTCACACTATCCCTACTAAAAACAAGATATAACTGGGTTTTTTTACTTTAAACGACAGAGAAGTAAATGAAAGAGGAGTCAGTGATCCCAATGTCCTTACAGATTTCGGTTGCAGATGTAGTGCACTTTTATCTTTCAGATTTCCATTGCGCCTTCTCTAGAGTGTTTTCTGCTCTTGACTCTTAGTAGTGCTGTGGTAATATAGTCTGAGTTCTGAGGTGGTTGCATTGCAATGCTGGATAAACCACTCCCTGTATATTTTCTATATTAATTGAAGTAAAAGAACACTCTAAACGTTGATGTAGTGGGAAGCACTTAAGTAATTCCTCTGTATCAGTAATCTGCTTTTATTCATTTTCTCTGATGGCCCTCAACTGTGATCATACCAGGCCAGTGTATTTTTCTTGATTAATTGACACAATCTGCGTTTTACTCTGCCAGAAAAAAATAGTGAAAGCTCTCAGATATTCAGCCGAGTTCAATGGTTGCATAGGAGGTAGGGGAGGAAAACTGGCTGTAAGCTCTGTCATAAAGGCATCATAGATTTTAGTGTTCCAAGTTCCTTATAAATAATGAAATTGTAAGTACACACAAAATAGATTTTGCCTACTTTAATATTGATACACAAATTAAAGTCCTTCCATAATGCATTGTTCATATAGTCAAAAATTTCTTATGAAGAAGAGAAGTAAATTTTTGGCTTTGCCAGGGAAACAGGAGAGCAAAGCCCATTTCCACAATGAGGATAGTGAGGGTAACAAGCTGGGATGTGGGATGAACAGAAAGAGATTGCAAATTGGATAGCACAGGAAGTAGAAGACTGACAACTTTTCCATCTTCATCATATTGTATCAAACCTATCAGAGTGAAAGCTGTCATTAGAATTAATAAAATAAACTGCAACAGAAGTACAAAGCACTACAAATGATAAATTTCTTGTGGTATGAAAATGACAAGTACTGTGCTCAGTAAGAGAGTTCCCATCACCCATCTGCCCAAATCTACCAAAGTTAATGTGAGATTCTCTTATTGTCTGATCTATTCTCTCATTTCAACCATTAGAGAGAGAACAAAAGAAAAAGGAAGTAAATGCAGAAGCAGCAAATGTTTTGCAGAAGCAGTTAAATGAGACAAAGCTGAAGAGGGAGCTTCCTACCACCCCCATCTCAATGTTTCAGCAGTAGTTACATTTGCTCCTTGCTGCAATGACAAGCTCAAATTGTCATCAATAAATGTTGATTTGTTTTCTCCTAATAACAGTAAGCAGCTTCCACTCAAAATCAATTTCAACTTTGTTGGCAAGACACTGCACATTTGTCTTCACCATGACTGAGCTGCATAAAGGAACAATTGAATTGAAAAATTAAATGAACAGTAATTGAAAATAAAAAGTGCCTTTTTTAAGGAAAATTAGTGCTATGCTGAATTTCCAGAAATCAGTTATGTTGGTGGGGGGTTTTTGCATTTAAAAAGGTAGGGTTGGGCTAAAAACTTAATTATATAAATATTTACACATTAATGTACACAATTAAAAATGGACTTTAACCTCAAAATGGTAAAAAGGCTCTTCAGCAACTTCCTAGGGTTTTAGTTCTGGCAAAAAAAACCAGAGTTCCTGCAGTAATTATACATCCAACACATTTAGATATGCTAATTGGATCTAAGTTCTAATTAGTTTCTTTGTGTGACTAAGAATGACAATCACCAAATTAATTGAATGCAGTTTTGTTCTGAACTTAGTACTGTTTTCACTATTTTTTGTACAGAAAATGTAGCCTGTGAAATGCTTTGCTTTATAGGATGTCAGTGGTTTGTCACGTACAAAGTACAGTGCAAGTAGCTTTGCTGCATTTCACACTGTTATTACAGGCAATACCCTCCAGCATTTGGGTTATTCAGCTCAGAGTGTCGCAGGGCTTTGCCAGGGGAGCGATGAGGACCTGGAATGTGTCAGCAGTCCATCCATGACTAGGGAACAGCTAGATACACTGTGGTGATCCAGAAGAAGCAGAGCGGGCTGGTATGGTTTCTTGTTGGTCTTTGTGATCAGATGGGAACACGAAGTGGGGAAACCAAGCAGGGATGATTTGTGCTTTTATTTAGAAACAGCTATTGGAAAGATGAGCAATTGCAAGAGATTAATATGACGCCTCCTGATTTTGATTCTCCTTGTATCCTGTTGCTGCTTTCAGTTTCGCTGGTGTTCTGGATCTAGAAGATCCTTGATTCAGTCATTACTTGAGATTTCAAGTATGCTCAGCATCTCCCTCACTCATTCCCTGACAGTAGTATAACTTTGACTTCAGAAGAATTAGCAGTTAGTACTTCTGAAAGCAGCAGAGAGAAGTGACTACATTGTTTTAAGGCCATCTTCCTTTGGGAAACATAGAATCATGGGATCACTGAGATTGGAGAAGACCTTTGAGACCATTGAGTCAAATTTAACTCCTATGTCATTGCAGAAAGTTTTTATTTTTCACCTTTTGAGACACACATTTCTTAAGGAGGCAGCTTCAAAGAACTGATATGAATGTTATAGAAATAAAAAAAAATTTAGAAGTTACTCTAAAATACGTATAATGAAGAAAACAAATATTTCAAATTATCCACTTCTGAAATGGTTAAATATGTTTACTTGAAGTTAGTTCTTTGTTTTCTGTTTTGCTTTGAAAGATCTATGAAACACATATACAAAGCCTTTTCACTGAAAGGCTGGAAATAATCATTTCTGTAAATTCCTGCTCAAGTGCGGTCGGCAAAGGTTTTCCCCTTCTTTACAAACCCTTTCAGGTGGTTTGAGGCAACCTGCCATTTCTGTAACTCTGTGAAATGACAATAATATTTTCGACGTTTTAGAGTTTCTGTTTCTGTCAGATTACGGTGTTGAATTCTCCAAGAGAACAGTCTTAGTAGAGGCCACTGGACCCAACAATAACCTACTGATGTTAATCTTGATTTGTCAGAGGGAGCAAGAACCTTTTGTTCCTTTAAATAGGAGTCAGAAGATGAGCATCCCTGGAAAGGTTTCATTCACAGTCCATGGAGAAGGAAATTCAGAGCAAGAACTGGTATCTGCAGGTGCCTGTCTCTTTGGCTGTGTAATGACTTTACACAGGCAGTTGGTTTATATGCCTTAATTGAGGCTCTGCTCCAGAGTCCTCTGAAGTCATTCATTGTCCTTCTGTTGGTTTTTGGATTTAACAGTGGTTACTGTTCAGGCCAGCCGAGTGTGGTAATGAATTTCAAAAATGAAACTGGTTATCTTGGTATGTGGTGCTAAGGGATGTGTGGTTGATTGATTTGTTTCTCTGTGCTCAAAAAAAGCATCTACCGTCATACAAAAACCAGACAAGTTATGTTTTCAGAGAAGCTGAATTGCAAATCAATATCTGCTAAAATCAGATTGAAAGACAGATAATCCTAGAGAGATTCCTGGGCAAAAGCTTCACCCACAGAATCTCAAGAAATACAATAGCACCAATGCAAGGAATGGCATAGATTAACTTATTTTTCTGCATTATCTATTGCAGTACTCTCTCAATACTGTGATGTGCCTATCCAATGATCTTTTCCTCAATCATCTTTAAATGTGATTTTTAACCTGGCCTGAAATCACTGCTGTTTCATTAGTAATTAGTAGTATAAGCTTTCATTAAAGCTGGTGTAATTCCTTTTGTCAGAGTTCCGCTAGGAAGGATGGGCTGGAGCAGACAGTGTGCTAAAATGATGGCAGCTATTATTTCTCCAATTGGTGATTACTGAAAGTAAGGTAGAAATATTGTTTCAGCTACAGTACTTTTTAAATGTTTTCAAATAATGTAGAAGTCCTCTCTGACCTCTTTTGAAGCAATGCATATAGTCTCAAATCCTGGATGCTGTCATCCATTGCACACTGGTATTTAAAATCAAAAACTGATATCCTTAATTGCTTCATTTTCAATTTAAAGATGAATCTGTGCACAGGCCATTCCATGAGTTTCCATCCCATTTATTCCAGAAGGTATTCTGTTTATTTCATATGTTCCTGCTTAAAGGCACATAAGAGGAATGACTAGCAAAGTTTTAAGGACAATGAGAAAATGATTTTTGTTTTTTCTCTTTTAGCTTGGCTGCTGGAATCCCGTCACTGGTCTGAATGGGTCACTAACAGACAGAAAGCTGGAGAATAACATGCGAGGAGTGGTTCTGCGTGTGGTGACTGTGCTGGTAAGCAGATGCTCAAACTTCTGCACTAGCAGGAATGTATTTATTTCCTTTTTCCTCATCTTTTTATTAATTACATCATTTTACCAAGAGAGTAGCTGGTGTTGGAGTGTCTGATTTAAGCTGGTCAAAAAAAACCCAGAAAAATGCGTAAGTTTCCACGAAATAGAATTATTTATCAGTACAGTGCATTTCTGACTGAATCAAACACACTAGAACCTGTTTCTTGCGCAGGCACATTCTAAATTAGGTAACACAAGCATATGAACTGATAAAGGGCAACTTCACGGGCCCTGTTAGCTAAAGTTTCCTAGCTGAAGCTCTAAATGACTCAATTCCAATCACCTTGGCAAATTGAGTGCAGTCTAACACAAATTGTGGCACTCAGGAAATATTCAAGGTCAGCTTAGGGCAAGTAATATTAGTTTGGTAAAACATCTGCTGTGCCATCCTAGCTTTTCTTCAGCCAAGTTCTTCCCCTTCGTGGGCATCTTGCGTTAAGCAGCTGCAGGAAAATTCTTGGTTTAAAGCTGAACAGACAATGTCTACCAGAATAGGAAGGTACTTTGTGCTATGAGGCCAGTGTATTCCCTGCCATAAACTCTGCTTGAGGAGAACTTTTTAAAAGTGAAAAAAAAAAAAAAAAAAAAGAAAGAAGAAAGAAAAGGAAAATAATATGAGACATATAGCCCTCTTTGGACCAATGCCCAAATACAAAGTTTATCTGGGGCTGCAGAATTGTAAAGGTTAGATTGAGCTATTTCCCTCTTGCTACTATCTACTCGTGTTTGAGTTCAGTGTCTGAGGGCCCAGCACTTGTTTATGAAGAACAAGACAAGAGGAGTTTTCAGGGTTTGCATTGCTGACAGTGCATGATAAAGGAAGAGGTTCTGTCAGGTGTGGAAAGTGAAATCACCAGAGCATGTCAGTGCCACAGACACAGCAGTTTTTTACCCCTCCAGTTATTTTATGCGTATTTAAACACCTTTACCTGTCAGGGTGAACATTCTGTTACAGCTCTTAGTACACTAGAGAACTTCCTGTGATAGTATCTACAAGACAAAACAAACCAAACAACAGCAAAAAAACCAGAAAGCCCCAAAACAACAACCAAAAAAAGAAAAACACCCACAAACCTAAAAAATGAACCCAAAACCAAACCAAAAAACAACAGCAAAAGACAGCCAAGGAAGGATAAATGTGCAGAAAACAAAAGAGTAGTAACAGAGAGGGGGAAGATGATACTTCAATTGCATGTTCATCAAAATAGCATCATGGTGGCAGTGGCTGGCCTTTGTTTTCCCTGATACTCATATTAATTGGTTTAGTATAATTTTCTGTTGACAAAAATGATCTGTGGATTTTGTCTAGGAAGATAAAGTTGTTCTTTCCTCTCTCCCCAGTGTTCCTGGTTTATCCCCAGTTATCTTAGTTACCTTGCCGGAGCGCAGTCTTTCACATTATTACAGAATGAGTATTTATCAATGTGCAAAGATACACAAAAATAATCAGCTATGCTGGTAGGATTCTATAGTCATTATAAAAATGAAGACAGACATTTAAAGCTCAAGACAGAGCCTGCGACATTTCAGTCTCCTCACTAGTTTTATATCTGCTGGATAGGACAAAATTGGAGATTTGTATTTAAACTGTGTGATGAAAATGTGTGATTCGTACCTTGGATGTGAAGAAAGGAGGGATTTCACCAATTAAATTTATTTTGGTGATGATCTTCATTATATCTTCTCTTCCATCTTTCTCCATGTTCTTCAATTAAGTCAATACATTTCTGTTAAAAGTAGAGAATCTATGCAGAATGTGAATGATTAGTTATTGTTATTAATTCTGCCAGTTTCTAACAGTATGATCTTGATCCAGGGAAACAACTGTTAAAATTAAATAGTAATACCTTCGAATATTAGTAGGTTTCTTTTTCATGGAGAGTTGAGAAATTTACATTAATTTGTAAATTTTTTTTGTGAACAGTTCAAATCTCTCATGCCTTTCTAGATAGCACCCCTTCTCTTCTTCCAATATCATTTTGTTATGCCTTCACGTTGAAAAGGACTAATTCTAAAAATCACAGTAGAATTTGAGAGGATAGCAATTGCAACACCTGGGTTTATACTGCTTTATACTAATGAAATGAAACCTTCTGGAGTCTGAAAATCATAAATTATTGTGACTTATTTCCTCGGTCATTCAATAAGCAAATGCTGAACAGTTCCCATCATCCACATCCATCTATTAATTCCTTCCCCTAAGTACATTTAATAATTATGGGCTATGTATCTGCAGACCCAACCCAAAATCTCTTTGTGAGTATGGCAGAATATAGTATAGCCCCAAACTGGAAATCATCTGGTTTGACTTGGCAGAGAATCCTGGCTCCTCTGCAGTAAATGTGAATGCTCTCCTTTGCATAAATAGCAATAAGAAATGTTTCTTTGTGATTTATTCTGAGGAGAACTATGGTCATGTTTGTGTATGTGTAATTCAGTGTTTTAATCTGAGTTGGATTAGTACCACACTTTGTACAATTGTAGGAAAGGTTTATTTTGTGTAACTTAAATATCAGATGTCTCTGTCTGGGACTGCTTCCACATATGAAGCTGAGGTCTGAACTTTGTGTTTGACAAGTTGCTCTTAATTCAAGTCACTTGCTGGTGAATTTCTGAAATGTATTCTGAGTTTCTGAAATGTAGCTCATTCAAAGGTCAGCATAGTAGTTCCAAACAAATTCAGAGTGTCTTGAATGAACAATTCCCGAAGAACAAATTTAGTTATATATCCATTTTTGCTGTCTGGGTTTATTCTTTTTTTCAGTTGTTCAGTTTTATTGAAAAATACCTGAAATACAGCAGATATTCTCATAATATAATTTTACTAGCTGTGGCAATTTCTGAATTATTCATATGAATATAAGACTTTGGAAAGGGAATGAGATTTGGTCCATTTGACAATGAATAGGCCAGCAAGTATCTGTAAAATCATATTTTTAAAAAAGCCCCTGTTGTTCGAAGAAGGAAAAAGTTTGAATTTCCCTGTTTTAAAGCATTAACACCTTGACTGAAAAGTACAGAGCCTTTCCTGAAAGTGCATAAGGTATAATATCCTAATCGTGCAAAATATATTTGTGACTCTACATGAAAATTCAAAACAGCTCCCAAACAGGAATATGTTTTCATATCTGGAGGGTTCTAAGAAGGCAGGCAAGATAAAGGAAAGAAAGATAACAGCAAGCCATGCTGAATTATGCTTTGCCACACATCCCTATACCCTGTATCTCGAGAGTTACTACCTGGGTTTCTTGCACAGAGCTGCAGGTTGGTCACCCTTGGCTGCAGGTGGGCACTGTGGGACGTGATATAATGAAAGGACTAGCAAAAGGTTAGATAACCATAGAAAGAAAAAATAATTAAGAAGCATCATTTGCACCATGGAAAATGATATCATATGTGGACTAGTTTCATTCTCAGTGGTTGGTATTAAATTCATGAGCATTTGTTGCACAGAATAGAAAAGAAAGAAATTTGAAAGCAGACAGTGTCTTTAGGGACATGAGCTGGCAGGAGGTCTGCATCTTCAGTCCCTTTTTCTATTGAATTTACCACTCAGAGAGAAGATGAAAAGTTAGATATAAAGCTAAGACCTGGTTTTAAAAGCTGAAACTTTCTTTGGGATTTGACGTCCAACACTGGCTTAAAGAAAGTAAAAAGAAAAAGTTCTTTCCAAGAAGCTGGAGTAACTTTCAGAGTGACTAGGGAAAGGACAGGCATAAGATGGATGAAATAAGACAATGTTTAAGCATATGTGGACAAATAAACAGAAGTGATGAAGGATTAAAAATGTCAGGACAAAAACATCATTGAATGAGTGTACAATAAAGATCAACTTCAGGAAAGATTATGTGCAGGATACCTCATTAAATATTGAATAAATATTTTGTAATAGTGTGGAATAGTCTCATAGATAATTCTTCTTATACGTTCTCCCAATATTTTTAGTGATCACTTTTCTTATGCATTATGTCCCAATCCCATTCCCCATTTTCATAACTGAATGCTGTGGACTTCTGTAAAGTCTCTTCATTCCGCCAGGCAGCTCTATCTCTGCACTAAGAAAAATAATTTTAATTAAGGCATGTATTATACTGAATTGTATATTGCTCTCTGTACTTGTATGTTGGACTAGAGTAGTACCCAAAATAGTAATAATTAAAATCATTATTGTAAGAGCAGAATCTAATATTCCTTGATAGAGGCAGAACCTGTCTTTCTATTCCTCTTCCAACCACCACACCTGTACAAGGGCCAAGTTTAAATTGCTACTGACTGGGCACAGGCTTTTTTTAATATCTGTTTTATGTCCCTTTGAGCTACCCAGCTTGTATTAAAACAGGGCATAAACCTTACAGTTATTCACTACTGTGATCATTCATTTGACAGGCTTTAATCTCACAGCCTGCTGGGAAACCCAGCACCTTTTTTTTCAATTATTGTTATTTTCAATCCATTTTTCTAAAGTAGCAGGTACTATGTACTAGATAAGGTGGATATCAAGCAATTCAAATGTTTTGGGAACTTGCTGGGGCCACAGCTTGACAGCAAGGTAGGGGCAGTGCAAAGCCTTGTAGGACCAGCCTAACTCATCTCTAAGTCAAGGGCTACTTCTCAGGGCTCCTTGGCTCTTATCTTCTCACTGACCCTTTACCCATCTGCTCTGTGGGCATATGTGCATTCCAAAGCAATTCACACAGTTCACAGGAATTTGACTTTGAAACAGAAAGAGGCTCTTACTCTGACTGTAATTATCCTTCCATACTATGCAAGACAGAAAAGGAGGTGAACTGCGTGGCAGAGCTCCTTATGGATAGGAGCCCTTGCAAGGCTGCTGGAAGGAGTGCAGTGTAGTTCCCAGCAGGTTAATGTACCCATACCACACTTTTTCTAATTCAAGTGTCTGAACTGTCTGCATTAAAGCCACCATTGTACTCTTTAGACATACTGTAAAACATTCCAATCAATTCCAATCTCAATCCATATTCCTGTCGTATGGTTCAGAAAGAGCTGTTACCTGCATTAAGTTATTGTGAATTAAAATCAATGCACCAAGCTTGGCAGCATCCTAACGCACCATTGCCACAGATTGCTTTGAAAGAAGTCTTAGTCCCATTGCTGAGAAATGGGAGGAACTGGGAAGAGGGGCTAACATTCTTTGTTCATTTCTGGTAAATAGCACTAAACTAAAGACCACGATAAATCCAGAAGCTGCCATTTCACTCAGGAGGAAAAAATATTGTTTAAACTACTGTAACTGAAAGAAAAAATGTCATGTCTAGTTGAAGATGACAATAAAAATATCAAAAGAAGTGAGAGACTACACACATGTGTAAGAATAGGCCAAATGTAAAATCCCCTTGATATTGTATTCGGTTTCTGGGATGTGAATGGGCTTCTTGCTGTAGATGAGGTGACTTTTCTGTTAGTACAACTGACTTTCTAATCAATCTGTTTGAAAAGCACAGGATCAGAGTGGTTTTTGGTGCCAATACAGTTACACAGACCATTGGCACAATAGGATATTGAAAGAGATCACTTTTCTTATGCATTATATCTTGTAGGTCTGAATACTTTATGTTTTAGTGTTATTAAGAGGTGGGGGCTATGTCATGTTTTGCAGCAATTTTAGAGCTGCTGATAGTGGGGGAATTTCTGTAATGAAAGAATGAAATGTTTCAATTAAATTTTGGTCATTGAGTCTAACATGAATTAATGTACATTATTGTTCAGTTAAAAATAACAAGCTGCTGTGCTGTTCCTAGCCAAATAAAATCCCCAAAACAGTGGTCAATAAAGCACTAGAGGAAATTAAGTATTTTGGGCTGCATATTTCACTAAAATCTTTTGGGGAAGGAAATGCAAAGTGACTAATATTTAAAAGGGGGTCATTAATTATTTTATGAGTCAGGGAAGAAGTGATTTTGCCTAGCAACAAGACAATAGCATCTTGTGCTTGAACATATTTTGGTTATAGCTTACAGGACTTAGTGTTTCCTGTTGGTTGTAATGGCTGTGCTTGGTCATCCAGCAGCCATTGGAAGGGAGTTGAGAAATCTAGTAATAAGAGTGAATATCAGTTTGGGGAGCAGTTTCTTAACATTTGCAGGGAATGGGAGTTTTTAAAGTGTCACAGTGAATACTTACTTCACGAGATTGCCAAGGCTCAGCCTGGGCTATGGGAATCATTTATGTGCCTGTCCACTGTTTCTGGAGTAGGTGTCAAGTACAGACTGCCAGTCTCGTCCACAACTGAGCTTCATTTCTTGCTTTCTTTTTTCTCACTATTTTCAGTAGAGAAAGAGGGAAAATTTAATGAATACAGAGTCCTATTGAATGAATACAGTGTGTTCAGAAATTTTTGATGAGTAGACACAGAGGTCATTTTCATATGCTTTATGAATTCTAACCACCCATATAATTACCTAATTTCAAAACTCTCTTCATAGAATCATTTAGATTGGAAAAGACCTTTAAGATTATCATTAATCAACCATTAACCCAGCTCTGCCAAGCCCACAGCTAAACCATGTCCCAAAGGGCCACATCTACACGTCTCTAACATCTACAAATGTCTCCAGGGATGGTGATTCCACCACTGCCCTGGGCAGCCTGCTCCAAAGCTTGACAACCCTTTCAGTGAAGAAATTTTTCCTAATACCCAAAATAATCCTCCCCTGGCACAACTTGAGGCCATTTCCTCTTGTCCTATAGTTTGTTTCTTGGGAGAAGAGGCCGGTTCCCACCTTGCCACGACCTTCCTTTACATACCTGTTGAGAGCAGCTCTGTCCCCCTGAGCCTCCTTTTCTCCAGGCTAAACACCCCCAGCTCCCTCAGCCACTCCTCACAGGACTTGTGCTCCAGACTCTTCGCCAGCTCTTTTGCCCTTCTCTGGACTCGCTCCAGCACCTCAATGTCCCCCTTGTAGTGAGGGGCTTGAAACTGAACAAAGGATTCTTCTAAACATAGTAGAAACACAAAAGGCTCCAAATTGTTTTGTAAATCCCAGTAGTGATTAGTTTCTCTCACCTCAAAAGCCAGTAACATTTTCTTTACTGAATAATTGCTGTACGGTGCCCTTGCTAGGAACTTTTTCTGTCCATGCTAAGGGGCAAAGAGGATTCAGCTGACCAGGAAAATAATCCAAAGCATTCTGGTTTGCTTTTGCTTTTTCATTTGTAAAGTACATCCTAGCTTTTTAGCATTTTTATATTTAGAACAAGCAAAAGACCCTCACAAATAAGTGCAGCAGAGCCGTGTATCATAGCTCCATATAATTTCTATCCTGAAATAAGTCTCAACTTACAGCCATAGAATCCATGCTTCTAACTGCAGAGAAAATCTACCTTATTGCCCACTCAGTGACCTCGTAATGAGGTGGTGGGCATGGGTAAAATCATAAACAGGTGAGCTAAGACCACAACTTCCTTCTAAACAGCCCACTGAACATAACTTTTTTCTTCCTCTCATGTATTTCATTAGAGTGCTGTTTTTAAGATCTAAATGGGGCTTTTCTGTTCTTTCAATGAAGTTTTCTGTAATTTCTCCAAAAAGAGAGGATCTTTACAAAAATACTGAACCTTTAAAACTTGATTTTCATTGAGGAACTAAAAGATTACTATCAAAGCTTGGAATTTAAAGTCACTATTCTACTGGCTAAAAGTCATCCCAAATAGAGACTCTGGGTTTAGGGAACTGAACTTCTGAAAAGCAATTATTCTCTTGTTCTCCCACCCTGCCTCCTCTAAGGCTGAAATTTATTGCTTGACTTTATCATCCACATCTGTAGCACAGCTACAAACAAGTGTTTCTCTTTGGTTGTCTAATTAACACAACCTAGTTAAACTCAGCCTAATTGTTCTTTTCTGCTATTTAGCTTGAGTATTACTCCTTCTGTTTTCAAGCGTGAAGGTCTTCTGCGCCCAAGAGCTTTTCTCTCCTATTTTTAACTTTTTTAGGGGTATAATAAAGAATATAAAAAGATTTCTTCAAACCAGATATTTTATCCAAATTATTTGTATGTCCGAGAATTTCATTAGAGTAAATAAGAACTGTATTTTGTACTTTTCAATCTTAGACTCTTGAAGCATTTAGCAAATTGTCCTGGTTTTGGCCAGGACAGGGTCAAGTTTTGCAGTAGCCAGGAGAGGGCATGGCTAGGACCCAGAGGTTATGGTATACCATCTCACACCAGTTTCCAGGAATGCTGGGAATGTTAAATTATATCAGTCTTAATATGTAACATGTTTTTAACCTATGTCAGTCTTAATGTGTGGCTCCTTCCTTAAAATGTGTGATAATAGGGAAATGAATGGAGACAAACGTTTTCTTGAGCTGCTTCCCCAAAGTACGTGTACAACATGTTGTCTTCCCAATGTTTTCCCTTTTTCATGCCATGTTGCCTTTATCTTGGGTTCACCTTTATCCTTCCTAAGATGTGCCAGTCTAACATTTTGCAGTTTCTCTTGCTTGAGGGACATAATCACCTCTAAAGCCAGAATTTGTCTTCCTACAGCTGTAAAAAGCAATATGCAGAGCTTCACCCAATATAACTTTCAGCTGTTTGCTGCTGACTTTCCTGTTGCTGCAGGTGGTATTGGCTGTGTGGTGCTTAGCTATCCACTGGGCTTAACCCAGTGTCCTGTGTAAAATCCACCAAGTCTTAAACCCATCGGGCTTTGGGTCAGGGCAGCACACACAGCTTTGATCCCAAGAAGAAGCCAGGCAGTGATAATTGTAGAGCTATTTTGAGAAGGAGCCCTTATTATGGGCTTAGTAGTGCTGTATTCAGTTGACATGGGGGCATGTTGAAGGTAAAGTTGAACAAAAATAGCCCCTCTCTTAGTGGATCTCCATTGAGGTTGGATGAAAAACCGTCCCCTAAATATACTGGATGCCTGTGGGGTTCAGTGAGGCAGATCATAAGCCTTGCAAAAACAAGAAGTTATATGTGAGCAACCTATTCTTTTTCTTTCTTTTTTCCTCCTCAGTCATGAATGTTGTGACTTGTTTGCTTTTCCAGACTTCCCTGGCTTTACAGGCTGTCAATTCTGCTTTTGCCTCTCAAGACCCCTAGAGAAGTGTCTCCAAAAGGAAGAAAAGGAGAAGCAGGAGCAGTGGCCTTCCTTGGATAACTTTACTGTATTCTGGAACAGTTTAGGTTGGAAGGGACCCTTTGGTGGCAGCTGTGTGGAACAGGGTAAATGTTAGAGTAGGTTGTTGGAATGGTGTCCAGGGGAGTTTTGAGCCTCTCCAAGGATGGCAATTGTATGGATTCTCTGATAAAGACCTTTTTACATAGTCTGAATCACCACTTGCTTTGGAGAGAAAGTGTATCAGGATTTTCCTGAATTTATTGGGGTCGAATGGAACTTTGATCATCCGGGTGATTTTTTCCATCTCCAAACTCATCAGTTAGCTCATTCATTTGACATACCTACTTTCTACAAGCTCATCATTGTCCTTGTTGTATTTTCTTTCTGCAAATTCAACTTTCTAAAGGATGGAGACAGTCATTTTAACATCCATATTGTAGGGATGTATTCACCTTTCCATAGGTCCCATGGCACTCCCCCAGTGCAAAAAAAAAAAAAAAAAGAAAGACAACTTGCATAGTTTCAGCCTGCAGCACTTGTGAGGGGAAAATATCAAGACGAATATTTTTGTCCTCTTTCAATGCATTCTCAGAAATGTAAATAATTACACCAAAAAAAAAATCATAGCAGTAGATTGGTTTTGTTTTGTTTGCAATATGATTAAATGATTTGGTGGTCCAGACTTCAATGAAAATTAGGAAGGGTTAATTGCTTTGCATAACGCTGATTGACTGTTTGTATTTCATTACAAGTATATAGAACACTGGACATGGGGGCTTTTTGTCAGTCTCTCAATAGCAAACAATGTTACATTGCTTATTAAAGGACTGATATTAGTTGTGACAAACTGCATTTTAAACATCCTATTAAATCACTACAATGAGCAGCTGGGTAGAAGATCAGTTATGAGCAACTGTTTTCTAAATAATTTAGTGATAAAAATTAATCCTTTCTTCTATGAAAATTATCAACTTCTAAAACATCCCTTGTACACATAAATCTTTAGAATTTTGTGCATGTTGTGTTTAGATTGATAAACTACCATATTTGTTTTACAGAAACATTTCTTCCCAGTAATTTTGAGTCTGTATTTATGGCATCTATCATTCGGGTGATCAGCAAAGGTGAATTCAGTTTATGCTCTCACTTAAGAGAGGCCATCATCAACTTAGTCTCAATTTCTTCAATATTCTTGGAACCTGGGCACTCGAAAACTACTTTAAAAATTCATTTTACTTTCTCTCCTCCATTTTTAGTCAATTTCAATGATGCTGGATAATATGGAAGAAAGAAATTCTATCTGACAACTAGAAATAATCACTTGAGGCTGTCCACCATTAATGCCTTTTTTTTTTTTTTTTTGGTCAGGGGTGGGGTTGTTTGGTTCGTTTTCTACTTGTTTTTGGTTTGGGGTTTTTTTCTGGATTTCCTGGAGTCAGAAAAGAACATCCTGCCAGTGCAGTCTGGTTGCATCCTTTCTTCTTTGGCAGCATCCTCAGCATGTGGCTGTCCTTGAGAATATTTACTCAAGCATTTACAAATGATGCTTTCTTGTTTCAAGAACATCCTGCTTGTAATTCAGTGACACTGTTCATATAGAAGGACACTGCAACAAGCTAAAAATATTAGTGAGGTATAGGCTTAGTGAAAAAATTGTGAAAATACTTTGGCTTCAAAGTAATTTACAGATATAAGTAGTAGAGTAATAAAGAAATATTTTAAACACCAACAAAAATGCCACTGGAGAAACAGTGGAAGTTTGGGCCACAAATACGGCAAAAAACCAATTCAGTTTTCTTCTATATACTTGTGGTCTTTGCAGACCAGGACAAAGTGGTCAGGGAGTGGTTTCATGTGCTTGTCCTGGCCAAGCCATGACAAGTCAGAAGTAACTTTTTGCACCTCAGAATAGGTGTTTCTGTTAAACTCATACAAAATTAAAGCACCACGTAATTAATTTAAAGGATGACATGTAGCATATTTTAAAAACTACCTAAGTGTTACAGTGCCTTAATGCTATGGGAATGATTGAATATTTTGCTCTACTTAGATCAGACAGGTGTTTTCAGAGAAAATAAAGAACAAGCATAAGTGAAATCCATCTATGGCAAATACATATTTTTTGTGCTTAGAAATATGATCTCTTTTTGTGTATCATTTTAAAAAAGTGAAGGGGAATGTCTAGAAATTAATTACACAACAGGAAGAATAATGGAGCAGGGGCAATTTAATAAAAAAGTAGAAAAAACTATTACAAGTCTTTGAAAAAGTAAGAAGAAAAACATGTTTTTTGGAAATCTGACCTTTCAGTATCAGCTTTTAGTATCTATCTGTATCCTTTATGATGGTCATCTTTTAGATTAATATTCACCAATCATTCTTATAGACAACCTTAAGTCCCATAATTGGTTGTCCCTAAACTAATCAAATAGAATTTATTTGGATAGAACTATTCAGATTTAAGTGGCCTATGTTCAGGTTACATTAGAAGAACAAGAGCAATACATGTTTCAATTTTGTTTTTCTTTCCTTACAACATGAGTTAGGGGTTGTTCAGCTAGTGGGAAATGGCAGTTCTGTTGAATCCTCCATATTTATGGCCAGACATTGAGTGTACGTCTGTCCTGCTGACCATGAGTGTGGTCAGCAGGCATAACTAAAAAGCATTTCATTTGAAATGTTGCAGCAGAAGACCTATTTCTGAACTATATAATAGAGAATAAAATTTCTCCGTTGAAGGAAATCCTAAACAAAATAGCATTTCACAGAATGTAAGGGGCACGGCTAACAATGTATTTTAGGAAAGTTTTGTATAAATAATACTTGAATAGTTCCTCTTTTACTTTAAAAAAACCTCCAGCACCCAAACGTGGCATATAATTGCTTTATTAACAGCATCCTCCTTTGTTTTTTGTTTAGGAAGAGCCCTTTGTCATGGTGTCTGAAAATGTTCTGGGAAAACCAAAGAAGTATCAGGGCTTCTCAATAGATGTGTTGGAGGCCTTGGCCACTTACCTCGGCTTTAAATACGAGATTTATGTAGCACCGGATCACAAGTATGGGAGCCCTCAGGATGATGGGTCATGGAACGGCCTGATAGGAGAACTGGTGTTTAAGGTAAGGTCATTCAGAGTTTACTAAGTAAGGCTGTGTGGTAAAGCTAAGCAATATGTGGTATGTTCTGTTTGCATCAGCCAGTAACCTTTTCTATGAATAACTGGTAACACTTTGTTTACTGCACCTTGCCAGCACTTTGGTAGAGTGCATTGGGCAGTACCAAAAAAAGCTGGAAATAACAGTTGCTAGTACCTGTTTTAGAAGCAGGGCAATCTCTTTTTTCCCATCCAAAGTAAAATATAAATATAGTCAAATCATGGGATGCAAAGTATCCTAATTAGTTTGGCAAGACCTGACACAAATGAGTTGAAAAGGCTGTTTAAAAGAGGAAAAATTGGTGTTGCAGTAATTAGTGACACATTACATAAATAATGTATAGCACTTAGAAAAATGTTGGTGTGATGAATATATGAAGTATATAATCAACAGAAAATGTTTTATTGATATATAGTAACACATTATGTAGATGTATGAATCAGGAGTAATATATTATCTATTCTGTAATTAATAAACCATTTAGTGTACTTAATTTGACATTAATTGTTCAATATTATGTCATAAATAAATTGAACCAAATGCACATGCAATATTTTCGTTTTTTCTTTTTTGCCCACTCCTCTCATCTTACTTGTTCACAGTTTCTCCCTGCAAACAGAGAGAGAAAACTAGGCAGACTCTATTCTGCTGGTGCCTCATTTGTACCATGAGTATATGTATTTTATTTGCTCTTAATTAACATGTGGAGGCAGCTTTTACAGCTATAGAGACTTACATTTGTTGTGCTTCCTTAAAGAACAGCAGTAGATACTCATGTAAATAACTTGTCTATTGGCTATGGAAGTGTTCTTCCAAACCTGCTGGTAGAATTTAACTCCTAAACACAGCAAACAGAAAGGAGCATCATGGTCAGATACAGGACCTAAGTCTTGTAATAAAGGAAAAGAAAATAATTTAAAAAAAAAAGAAAAAGAAAATATTATCTTCCATGGGTTAAAAATTACTGATAGTTTTAATGTATTCTGCCTTCCTGAGCAGCAGGAAGCCTGTTGCAAAGGAAAAAAAATAGCTACTCATTCTGTACCCATAACACCTTTTATACAGCTACACTGTAATAATAAACTTCCTTTGCCATCTCCTTATGTCCTTACGAAGCTGGCAGGTGGAATTGTGTACTCACAAATGGTAAGCTGGACACAGCTAGAAAAGTAGATTTTCCATCATCTCCTAAACCTTGACTAAGGTTTAAACTAAAAATCCCTCATCTAATTTTGAGATGTAGCACCACAATGACCCACTGATTTCTTTTTAACCATTCTTTCTGCCTCTAAATCTGATGTTATGCTACATCCTATTCTCTACAGCACTCATCAGGCCACTGCATAACACAGACTGGAGGGGTCTTAATCCTAGATGGTCTGGAAATGGAAGTGGGCCTGGAATGTTTTCTCTTTATTGGCAATGAATGATTCATAAGGCAGAAGTCATAACAACTGAAATGGCTCAAAGGAGAAACATGTATGGTGTTCTTGTCCCCTTGGCAGGCAGGGATTCAAATGAGTAGCTCACTGAAGGTGGCAGCCACCCAGATCTGTAAATCAATGTCTCAAGTGCAACAGATTTACCAGTCTGTTATGATTTTGCGGAAAATGAGCCTTTGTGGACATGGAATCTTTCTGTACCATTACAGTGCGTGAAGAGTTAATGGAACTGCATTTGGAATTCAAAACCCATGTTTTCCCTATACTGTGGCACTGTATAATTTTTCATCTTTCTTACCCTTATAATAATTAATCAGCAGTAAAGGTTCACTGTGTCCTTCTCTCCCATTCTCTGTCCCTCTAAAGGCAAAAGAACCTCTGGGCGAGCAGCCAGTGTCTATCTACCCCTCACCAAGTGCAAGCTATTCTTGAAAGGCTGTTTTCTTATTTACTGTGAACTGATTTCTGCTCCCAGACCCCAAATTTCCATCCGCTTGGCAACTTTATAAGGGGAAGTAAAGGAGCAGAGAATAGTTTTAGATTAAGGGCCTAACCTGTTTGAAACACAGCATTTGCTTGTTTTCCCAACCAAGTTTTACATGATACTCTGGCCAACAAGTGGAGGAATTCCAGAAACAGTGGGAGTGCTCTTTGCCTGTTAGTGTGTCAGCCAGGAATGAGTTCTGCAAGAGACAAGTCTCACTGAAGGGTAGTGGAAAATAGCTGCCTTCTCTTTTTGAGTGCACAGAATCATACAATCATTTAGCTTGGAAAAGACCTTTAAGATCATCGAGTCCAACTGCTAACCCAGCACTGCCAAGTCGATCACTAAACCATGTCCCAAAGTGCTGCATCTACTTGTCTTTTAAATCCCTCCAAGGAGGGTGACTCAACCACTTCTCTGGGCAGCCCGTTCCAGTGCTTGACTACCTTTTCAGTGAATGAAGCTTTCCTAACATCTCCTGGCACGACTTGAGGAGATTTCCTCTTGTCCTATTGCTTCTTACTGGGTAGATGGATCCCCCCTTGCTACAGCCTCCTTCCAGGTATTTGTAGAGAGCATCTCGTTGAGAAGGGGATCTGTGGCCACTGCAGAAGATGTGCCACATGAAATAGCAGTTGCTGTAGCAACCACATGATTTCTGTGTTCAAGATCAATATTCACTGCTTGCATTAACCATCTTCAGCATGCAGCAGTCTCTGGTGCAGGTCCTGGTATCAGGGAGAGCAGTCCCAGGCTGATCTTGTTTGCAGCAGCCCTGCTGGAGTTGGATGGCAGGGCAGGAGCCCAGCTGTGCCAAGTACATGCCCTGGGCCCACAGCTGGCTTTGCAGACATGACACTGTGCCAAGTTCACTCTGTTCCAGCTTTGAAGACAAGGCTTCTGTTGGCTGCTAAAATAGGAGCTGGAATCAGCAGAACATAATAAGTGGCCTTTAATTTGAACTTGAAAACTGATTCAAGCTTCCCCTCCTTTGATTGTCAAGACCTGTATTAGGTACAAACTTGGTCCGTGCACCTTTTCTAGTCAAAACAACCTGAAAGTAACCATGCTATACAAAGGTTTCTGTTAGCTAAACATCTGAACTAGATGGTCTTCAGAGAATAAATGCTCTTTGAGAGAAGCACGTGGTGCTCTTGTCCCTCTCCTGAAGAATGAGCAGGGCTCTCACTGCACGTTGTAGAGAGCTTAGTCTCACAAACAGTATTAGTTCAGAGAGCAGCAGCCCTCCGTGGAGAGGCTAAAACCATCTCAAGGGAGCAATGCTTTACCACAAATCTTTCTTTTACTGTTAATTATCTGTGTCTTCTCACAGTGATTCCTTTGGTTGCCCTCTATCCAGATTGCCTGAGGGATAAGCCTGTGTGACAGGCAAGAGAAGTGGCTAACGCCACTTTTGGGAGAGCACAGTAGGCTTTCCAGCATGACTGCGCTTTCTGGTGATACTCACATCCATCAACCATTGTTTTTTATATCTCAACATGCTACCTCGATTGTGAGGATTTTCTTCCAGTGAGGAGCCATGAGGAAGCAAATAGCATAGGGAAAACAGCCTGATTCCACTTAGGTCCATCAAAAAAGGAAAATACATGCTTAATCATTTCTAAGAGAAACTGCAAATCAAGTAGAAGCCTCTTATGAGGCTCTTTTTATATTGCACCTTCCCAAGGGGGGTAGCATAAGAAGGAAGAAACCATACAGGAAGAACAAAGTGAGAAGAAAAAATAATAGCTGAGTAAAAGGAAAATTATTTGGATTTATGTGTGTTAGCTTGAGTAAAAATGTCTCTCTGATTGATTTTTGCATGTCCATGTTAATAACTGTGTAATGTGGGACTGCGTTTTATCACTTCTAGCATTTGTTGAAACTTGATTTAACATTGAAAATGGATAAAATGAAGGGCCTCACAGGACTAGTTTAGAGTGGGTTCATTTACTTTCCCTGCTTTTGATCATGTACCACAGGAATCATCAGAAGACTGCTTTCCATGTGTATGAGATGTGCTTGCTACAGAAGTAGCTTAGGGACATTTCAGGGATTTCCAGGCTTTGCTGATAAGCTGGTTCTGTGACACCTGTAGCAATGCTATCAGACCCATTTGGTCATTTCTTTTGGATTTTCTCATTCTGGTTATGTTGCTCTGCAATGGCCTCAGGAGAACTGCTGCTAAGGAAGATAAATACAAATTCCTATGCAGGTCACACAGAGCAAAATAATGCCCTCTGTTTTTTTTTTCAATCTGTTTCAAGAGTCACAGTTTCATTCATGAGAAATGTGTAAGACATATGATGCTTGTTTGATTTTGGCACTGCAAAAACTTAGTGAGTAGAGAGCTATACATGTTTATAATTTGGATTGGCAGCATTATATCTAAATATTGATATAATTCCATGCATTTGCCTTTCTATCTCAAAAGCACTGAGTGAACCTTTACTTCTTCAAACTCATGTCTTCTCTGATCCAATCTGACACGTTAATGACAAGCATTTAATTTTTTTCATCTTCCAATTTTGAAACAAGATGACAGAATCTATATGTAATCAAGAATGCTCACTATCAGCAAATCAAGTATCAAGTGAAGCTTAAGTTTGGTTTTGTGCTCAAAAGTGGTTTTCTGGGAAACTGGTGTTTATGATCCAATTTAGTAAGTTAAGAATATGAGTTGTCATATTTCAGTGTAGCTTTTTTTTTTTTTTTTCTTTCCCAGAACAGCTAAACACCAGAGTGCTAAGAAGTCAGGATTTCTCTCTCTCCTTTCTGTTTTTCACTTTACTACCTCTCAAGAAATAAAGACTTACAGAATCACAGAATGGCTTAAAGGTCATCTAATTCCAACCCCACTGCCATGGGCAGGACATCTTTCACTAGATCAGGTTGCTCAGAGTCCTTCCTTGAACACTTCCAGGGATGGGGCAGCCACAGCTTCTCTGGGCAACCTGTGGCAATGTCTTACCACTCTCACAGTGAAGAATTTCTTTCTAATATCCAATCTAAACCTACTCTCCTTCAGTTTGAAGACATTTCCCCCCATCCTGTGACTCTTTGTCATTGTAAAAAAGGCCACTGTAAACAAAGTCTCTCTCCATCTTTCTTGTAGGCTCCCTTCATGTACTGGAAGGCTGGAATTAGGTCACCTCAAAGCCTTAATTATATATGTAGTATATAAAGCAGCAAGACATAATTGTATCACAATTGTTGCTGCAGCACAACAAAGGAAATGTGACATTTCCATTAGCACAATATTGTTCACTGTCATAGTTGGTTGATAACTGGAGAGGAACTATAATTCTGGGGAATGCAGAGAGACTGCTTCCCAGAGATGCAGATTAGAAATACTATGTCCATAGGTGCTGTGCGGTCTGGTTTTTCTTTAATGGTCTTCAGTGTATTTAATGGAAAAAAAATGTTTTGCTGTAAAAAGTGGGAGGAAAGCAGAAAAAAATTCTATTAGTCATACACTCAACTATTATTTGGTAAAAGTATCTTTACTGGCATACATTGCTTTTCAGTGGAGAATCTTTAAGCATCTTACAACAATGCAACTTGAATGAAGAACTCAATGATCTAGTATGGTAGGGAGGGAAGTATTTTAGTAATATGCTGATAATTAATAACCCAGCCAACTTAATGAGCAGAGGCTGAGTCTAGGACTTTTTTTCCCACGTCCTCCTTTACCTCTAAATTCCTATTTTGCTTTTTGATATAAAATCAGAGAAAAAGCCCCAAACCTATGCTATTCATTAAATACAATCATAATTTCCTGTTTGACAACTATTGGACTTTAATACTTGTAAACTATTTTTAAAACATATTTATGTCCACAGTTGTGGAAAACAGCTCAAATGCTGGCTGGTTTGCATCTTGCTCATTGGAGCTAGGACTTGACTGTCAGCAGATGCGGTGAATCACTTGAGTCACTTGTTGAACAGAAGTTACATAATGAGAGGGTAGAGAGATTCAGATAACCTGAACATTTCCATGGACAGTTCTAATTACTGACTGAGTTTGCTGCTGCCCACGGACCAAGGGCAGTTGAATCATCGCTCACAAGAATTAGATAGGAAGGGACCTGAAGGGAATTCATGAAGGCATGCTTTCAGCTGTGCTCATCAACACAACTTCACTTATGACACTGGAGAATTTAACACACAAATTAAAGCTGAAGCTCTAATTCATAGCTTTTAAAAAAATCAATATTTTCAAACCCTTCTTTGTCCAAATCATCAGGCTTCCAGCTAGGCTCTGCCACTTTCTCAAGCCAGTGTGAACAATCAATATAAAGTTAAAGTAACATCATTTAAACTGAAGTCTTAAGAGCACTGTGATTAGGAGTATGTTTGCACCCTGGGCCGCAGAGTGCTTTGCACAGCATATTAAAAGAGCCCAGCTGATTTACAAAATTTTCTAATCAGTTTCAGCTGCCATACCTTCCCACTAAATATTTCAAATCACATATTTAAGGAACTAGGAATCTATGCCTTCTCTGGGCAAGAGGAAAGAAATTCAGGAGAGTTAATATAATTTGACTTAGTACTTTCAAGTTTTTGTGCTCTCCTCACCTCCTTCCAAAGGACCCCACACTGCTTTAGGCAGAACAGAAGTGGATTAAATCAAGGTAGTAGAAGTTTAAATATTTTAAGTACTCTTTTGTCATATTCAAACATCTAGAATTCACAGTCTTATTGCTCAGTATTTAGGCTTTTGAAAACGGCATTTGTGTGTCTGATTTAAATAACCTTTCTTGTTTTCACTGAAGTTCTAATTTTACCTCTAAAAAGTAAAGTAGCACCTGCTGTATTTGTGCCTGGTGTCCCTGGAAACCTAAAACATACTGTGAAATACAATGACTAGATCAAGAAATGTTATTCATCCTCTTTTCATCTGAAAGGGGTTCTTTAAATTACAAAAAAAAAAAAAGAAAATGACACAAAGAAAGTCCAAGCTATCTGCAGGACAGGTTGGCATTGCTGGAGGAATTGCTTATGAGGAGGATATGGAGGAATTAATAGTAAAGGAACTGCATGCAGTATCTGCTCCTCTGCATTTTAGACTGTGCAGATAAAATTGATGTTTTATGGAATTTCAGGTGCTCCTAGGGTAGTAGCCCATTGTCATGATCATCAAATCAGGAAAATATTTTGTAAATTTGGTTCTATCAGGCAACTAATTTCCAATGATTGGATCTTCTGTGTACAAAATCTGCCTTTTGCCACAATGGCAGTGATGGCTTTAGTAAGCCAGGGTGACAGAAATGACCAAAAAGTCGATTTCCTCTGGGTGTTATCTGTATTGGTAGTATTTTAATTTCTTGGAAAACAAGAACAAGGAGAGCTGATGTGCCAGAGTCCACCAAGTGAGGTTTGCTTGCAGAAACTGAGACACATGATATATCTACTCTATTCATGCCTTAGTTCATTTCTGTGCTCACATATATGATGCTGAAGACCTTGGTCTTGGCATCTGATTCTCCCTGAACTTAGGTGCTGTAAATCACAGAGGAACAAAGATCATTTTGGTAGCTCCTATTTATGCGTGTTGTTTTCTCTTCCTCCCCTCAGAGAGCTGACATAGGGATCTCTGCCCTAACCATCACCCCCGACAGGGAAAACGTGGTGGACTTCACAACACGTTACATGGACTACTCGGTGGGCGTGCTGCTGCGGAAGGCAGAGAAGACAGTGGACATGTTTGCCTGCCTGGCCCCATTTGACCTCTCCCTGTGGGCCTGCATTGCTGGCACGGTGCTCTTAGTAGGGCTCCTGGTCTACCTCTTGAACTGGCTCAACCCCCCGCGCCTTCAGATGGGGTCCATGACGTCTACAACTCTCTACAACTCCATGTGGTTCGTCTATGGATCCTTCGTGCAACAAGGTAAGAGACAGAGGGAGGCTCTGCCTCCGAGAGAAAACCTATCCATCCTCCCCATTGCCTTAGAGACCTCCCTCTCCCCTGCCTCCCTCCCACAGCCCAAAAGGAACACTTTTAGCACTGGAAAGCCATGTGCTAAAAGATTTCCTACATATTTGGCTGCCTGGTGTGGAAACCCTGAGAAGTTCAGAGCACTACATGCTAGCTTGTGATTTGTTGTTTTGTTATTATAGAAAGGCGATTTTTCTCTGAGTAAAAAAAGTATTGCTTGTGGTTTGCTGGAGAATCATTCAACATTAACAAGTGTTATGTTCTTACATAGGCAGAGAATGCTGGGATTTGGATTTTGAACTGAGTTTAGACTAGTCAGCGGTGCTAAACAATCTTACTGTGTCTGATACTCTTTCCTCCCTCTTCTGATTTATTTCAATTTTCCTATATAATGTTTAGATTCAAGCTTCTCTGGCCTTCCTGATTGCTTTCTCAATCCCCTCTAGAATCTGATGTAGCCCAGGCTGTTCCCCAGGTCTGTTTATATTCCCAAGTCCTTCACAATCTTCACAATCGGCAGAGTTTTAACCATGCATCCTAAAGACATCAGGGACTGCAGATCTTGGCTGGGTGTATACTACTTAGGATTCAGGTCTACAAGTTAGGGTTGTAGTGCAAAGTGGAATAAGAAAACCCAGATTAATGTAAGAGCAAAAGGGGGTTTCGATAATAATGCTCAACAGCAAAACAGAATGAACACCTTCTTGCTTATCCATGTAACTGTTCCTCAGTCGCTGCTGGCACTGCAGGTACACCTGTTTTAATTTCACAGAACATCTGCTCTACAAAAAGCTATGGCCACTACAGCCCCAAACTCACAGATAGCTCTTTGTATTTTAACCTGAATTTGGATGGAACAGTGTAAGTAAAGGTGTCATATTTAGGTAACACTGGCAACATGTGATCTATTATTACGTTATTCTTTTTTCGAAACAATCAGATGACATCCATAAAAGCTAAAGTTATCCATGAAAATCAAGTATGAAACTTTTAGAAGGGAAAAAAAACCCCTAAATTAATGTCATTTTCCAAAAAAAGAATAAAAGCTTAAGCTGAGACTTTCCACAAGAGGGGTGATTTTAAACAAATAAACATAGAGATAATACTTGTACAGTTATCATTTGCATTGAGAAGTGATGGCCAGCTGAGGAGAGCTGAAGAGATTACTTCAGGTTTTTTGTGATTTTTTTTTTTAAATAAAACCAAAGACTTCAGAGTAGCTGAGACCCATGGAAGTTCTTTTGGATGTATATGGGTGGGTTTATAAAGCTTTCTTTTTGTCCAAAATATCCCCAGTGTAAGTGTTTAGGGAATCCAGCTGTGAGAGAGCAGTTGGTCTGTTACAGAACAAGACTCATTACGTCTGTCTTCCTGTTAGGTTAGAACTTGTGAATTAATTTCTTTACCACATGAATTTGAGCCATTCTACACAGGTTTATTAGCCTGAGCATCCCTGCTGTACTCCCAACATGAGTGCCTAAAAGCTTTCTAGGAGACTGCCCAGCTAAGGTTCAAAGGAGGCACAGCCAGTTTCACATGCCTCAGTCTGAACAATTGTTACCTGAATTGTTTGCCTCATGTTTATCCAAGGAAGCCTGTGTGGCCTGGTCTCCTGAAATTTCCTAACTCATAGGTCCAGAGTGGGTAGACCACAAGGGAGCCCTTCGATAGATGCTCAGTTAGCTTAAAAAGAAAAGGATTTTTTGACCAGTCAATGAAAATGAGTGCTTAAGGAGGGCTTAGAGAGAAGCCTTGAATTCAGCATGAAGGTGAGGAAGAAGTGAGATGAAAATGAGTAGGACCAGGTGACAAAAAGAGCAGCATTCAATGGAAAAAAAAAAAAAAAAAGAAAGGAAAGAAAAGGAATGTATTTGAGCAGATCTGCATCGACTCCCCATGGTAAGAGGGATATGAGGTGCAACTCAGTAAAACCTGCTGGTGGTACAAAGCATCTGGGGGCACCAAAACTGTTGTGCGACTTCAGAAAAAGAAATTCACAAAACTTAGAAGGTGGGGGGAATTACTGGCAGAGATAGAGACACTTTACCACTCTACCATGTGGATTTTCAACAAAACTCTATAGAATACACCAGAACAATATAAAATATTCACTTGGCTCCTACTGAGTAAGAGAAAGCTATAGATACATGTCTCCTTCAAAGAACAAGCAGAACTGTCCTCAATTAGCTAGAAGGAAAAATGAAACACATTGAAAAGGGTTGATACCAAAAAATGTGACACTTACAGACCAATATAAACATAACCACTTAGAAGAACTCAGAAATTCAGTGCAAAAGAGTAAGTGATCCATTTATGATGTCAGTCTGTATTTCACATTGAATTTGAATATAACAAAAACTGTATTAGCTGAAGCGTTATTGTTTGCTAATCCTTGTGAATACAGACAAATGAAAATAATTTTCATTGACAGGGAAACTGGCTATTGTGGTAATTTTACCTCTTTTTTCATTCATCTGCTCTTCATTCAGCAGAAAAACTGCAGGTTTGATTTGTTTTGGAATAGTAAATCTGTTGCTATTAATTGTGATTGGCAAATCTTAAGTGCAGCAGCATGGGGCATTTCAAATACTGTCGGGTTCACTTAAGAATTCTTTCAGCAGCGATTTAAAGCATAACAAGGTACTCATTTCTGTTATCAAAACATAAAGCCAAAGATGCTTTTGTGTCCTGTGCTGACAGAAACAAAGCAGCATGAACCGAGGATTGCTTGTGCTTTGATAGTTCTGGATTCTTTGTTTGGGACTAGCAAGTGATTTGTGGTGTCGTCTCTTTCTTTTCTCCAGACAGCGGAAAAATTTGCAAGCAGGCAGACTGGTTTCAGACCTGCCGTGGCTCTGAAGGCAAAAGAGCCCTCTGGTGCAAAAAAATACAAGTCATTCTTTAAGGAAATTCATAACCTATTGTGATTGAAACAAAGAGCTCATTTCTTCTGAAATAGTTAAAAACTTGGCAGACTTAAGCAAGTAGCTTTAGTTCATTGTGTCCCTTTTTATTTTTGTTCAGCCTTGACTCTGATGTCTTGTTCAAATGCTATTAATGAGTTTAACCTTTTGCAATTTTTGAAACACCAAAATACTGTGTCATTGTCTATAGATAAAAGTCAACACAGATCAATCCAGTGGTTTTTAAGGCAGGTCTATAATTACTGTCATACTCAGTTACAAAATTTAAGTATTTTTAGTTGCTTCCTTAAAGGTAGACTGAAACTTAATGTCACAGCTACTTGTATCACTTAAACTTAGGTCTTGAACTTGGCTTTCAATTTCTTCCCTCCATATTTCAGTGACCGCTCTAGGCACCATTTTTAGATGGGTAATACAGTAGTATATTTTAAGTTTCCCTTTTTATTTGATGTTCATTCTTTATAGAGATCAGTCAAAATAATACACTTTTTTTTTTTAATTTGTAAGATACATGGGGATAAGGCTGTGATGTAACTGGGGAGGCTCAATTAATATAGAAGTGTATAAACTGCAAAATACGGGTTTTTTATCCTGTACTCAATCCCTTCATTATTAAGAAAACAAACAAACAAAAAACAGGCAGGCAGTGCACTAAAATGCTTTGGCTTCCTACCCAATATACCCACTGATTTTGTGACCACTAGGAAGGCAGAGACTTTTAGGTGATCGTGGTGATGCTGCTGTGGATTATATTAAAAGCAAATGCTTCTGACTCTGAAGTCAGAATTCAAGCATGACTAGTTAAGACAGTATCTGTTATCTCTGAGTTGTCTATTCTTCTAAAGATGAAGCAAATTCTTAGATTCAGACTGTGGAGGATTGTGGTTGTGTTGAAATTTAGTGTCACAGCTTCTGAATTTGTTCTTTTCCTTTGCTCATCCTAGAAAACTAAGCAACTAAAGCTCTGTATTTTGCTTCTTTTGCACATTACCTTTTGTCATTTGGACAGAAAACTGGCTCTAGGCAACCCTGCTTGGGCAGGGTGTGTTTGACAAGGTCCCTTTCTACTTCAAAGAGTCTGAGTGATACGTGAATAAAGATATATTATGTAGTCTTTTGTGCTACTCTATACAACCACGGTTTTCCTTCTTTTGAGCTGTGGTATTGTTGCTGCTCCCTCAAACTTTGCCCTTATTAGAATTTGCCAATATTGGGAACCTTCGATATGAACTCTCAGAGAGGAAATTTGGGGGTTCTAGAAACCTTACTAAAATCATCATCGAGATCAACTGAACCAAGTTGCTGCAATAGTCTGATGACTTTTATACTTGCTGAGAACCCAGTTTAATCTCCTGAAGGTTTTCTATTAGCTTCCTATTAGGGGCTCTTGTTACAACACACTCTAGGGACAACTCTGCTCTCACCAGTACTGGAGAAAATCAATTATTTAAGAAACAGAAGTTCAAGATCTAGAGTTATTCCCAACCCTTTTTGTATAATAGATAAGGTTTTGAGACAGGTGAAATGCTGCATAATTTTTTTACCAAGGACTTGCAGAAGAATGTTTTAGGGGATTTTTCTTTTGAAGGCAGCCTCTCAAATTTTGCTTCAGAATACAGGGATGAGCTTATTTAGTATAACAGAATTTAAGTGAATGTTGACAAAATAATGAAGTTAGAGAAAATTACAATGTTTTGTATTTATAGGAAAGACACCATAAAGGATTATGTCTATATCTTATCACACTCTGCTCATTTTGCTTTGAATTTTTTTGTAAGAGGAGATATTTCTGAATTGGCCTGACAGGATTTTAGATTATGCAGGTAAAGATGCAAGGCTCTGTTTTGTTTGGGTTTGGGTTTTTTTTTTTTGCTATAATGGAAAATATCTTTTAAACGGCTGAATCATTCAAGATTTAATCACTTCTTAGTGACTGCAACAAAACAAACATCCATTATAGTTTTATAAATAGAATTTGACCATAGGATGATGAGCACTTGAAGTATTACCTGCAAAAAATATAATTTTATTCAGAGATCTTAATACACTCAATTAACCTAGCAAAGTTATGAAATGGATGCATCACTGGTGGGCCATTTTTTTATCCCCTTATATTTGTTTAAAATGCTGGTCACAACTGGAGGTTTTGATTGGTCATCAGTGGTGTCAGTAATGGCCAATTATGCTGATAATACCTGGTAAATGAGCAAATCTTACTGTTTGCCTTGTGTAAATTACATTTCACAGGAGCAATAAAACAGCCTCCAAGCTTTAGCACTTCAAAGTCATTATAATACTTCTCAGATGGTTAAAGCTGCTCAGAATTCTCAGTCTTCTTCCTTGTATTACCACCCAAGGTGTGATATAATCCTCCTGAAATGCACTGCCTGGAGTCTGCTGTTTCTTAATAAATTACTCCATCTTGCTTATCTCACTCTCAGCATACCCCTATCAGCAGCAAACCATTATGCTGTAGCAACATCCTTTCTTAGTGACATTTTCTCTTAATTAACTGTACAACAATCAAATATTTAATATTCAGAGGAAAACTCTGGAATTAATTCTGGAAAAACTGTGTTAGAAATTAATTACATCTTCATGTGTGATATTTAGTGGTGAAA
Organism: Machaerirhynchus nigripectus; assembly: GCA_013397975.1. Taxonomy (NCBI): domain Eukaryota; kingdom Metazoa; phylum Chordata; class Aves; order Passeriformes; family Dicruridae; genus Machaerirhynchus; species Machaerirhynchus nigripectus. Next base: position 311,587 of record VZRQ01000114.1, on the reverse strand, counting down.
CCTGATTGATTTGATTTGTTTTCGGGGGGGGGCATGTTTAGAAATACAAAAAGGATCCAGTATAAAGGCTTTAGGACTGGGACCTAGTTCCTAATTTGGTTTGTGCACCTGATCTGCTGGCTGACCATAGAAAATCTATTTAATATCTTAGATATCAGTTCTTAGTTGTAAAATGGAGACATTACCCATCTTCCTTCATAAAATCATGTTTTATATCTTCTGATAGAAGGCAAAACTAAATGCCAGTCTCATTAATTAGCAATTCTAATTGCTCTTCGAACTTGACATATTCATGTGGCATGGGGAACAGATTTACTGAGCCTAAAATAAACAGCACTGAGCTGGGGAAATGATAAGTCAGACAGCAAACACATAAGGAAACAAACTTCGTACACCAGCAGGTTTATTTGTGACATGACAGTTCCACCTTAGAATATGAACCCCCCAAATTCTCATGTCACTGTATTAAATCTAGGCTAGTGTATCAGTAAGTACATTTACCTTCATAAAGTAATTTCTCTGAAGTGGGGACTGCAGCCGTGTGGTACCCAAGCTCCTTTTGTCTCAGTGCTTTGGCCAGCCCTCTTGGCAGCATCCAAAAATGAGTACATTTTGGCAATTGTGTCCTGTGTCTCAAATGTATTTGGAAACCACAGATGACTGCTGGAACTGACAGCATGAACTAAGAATTGTCATGTACAGAGTACGTGTTTGTAGGCCTTGGATGTAGCTTTATGTCCTTTCAGAGGTTTATTTGATGGTCTCTTTTTGAAACTGTAATTCCATGGAATAACCACGCTCCAAGTAAAATGTTCAGTAGTGTGGGCATTTGTTTGCAGCGATGTGATATCACTAGTGTGAAACTACCACGGGATATGCTTGGATTTTCCCCTAATTTGGAGTTAAGATTCAGGCAGTTCTCAGAGGCATCTTAAATAATGCATTTCTACATCTTCTCTGCACGTGGTTGCTTGAGTAACAGCACTAGGTACATGAGGCAGTATATTTAGAGATTTTGTGTCTGATATACAACTTGTGAAGAGGAGAATGAATGGCAGTGTGAAAGCCCAAAAACTACCTTAACTGCCTAGGACTAGCTCTGATTGACTGTGAGAAGGTAATGTCTGTCGGGCTATAGTGTAAACCCTGATCAAGACCAAATGAGGCAAAAGGAAAGTAGAACTGGATGTCGTGGCATATGTCTGTCATTCTGTGTTCTTTTCAAAAACATCCTAAGGTGAATATTTTACTCAGAACAGTTTCTTTAATTGTTATAATTTCTAATCTATGTGTTGTAATGGGGTAGAGAATGGATAAATTAGGTTCGGATTAGGTAATCAGTTTTGACTCTTCAGGGTTCACCTCTGTATAATACGCATTTAATTGAGGAAACAAGGAAGAACCATTTAGTCAGGAACTGAGTGTTTCTTACATGGAGGAGTTCTGTAACCCCCATTTTTATTTTCAAAGATGTTTAGAAGCTGAAGAGGCAAGTCTTGTCCTGCTGTTTGATATTCCTGCACAGGAGTTTACACTTAAATTGACAACTTCAGCTGTCTAAGGTAGGAAGGAAGTGAGAAATGAGTTTTAGCTTTGTTAAAAATACTCCCCCTCTGCTTGGGTTGACAGCAGTTTTATCCACAAATGGATCAGCCTTTTTCAGCTGAGGACGTCCAAGGCACCAGAAAAACATGGGTGTTAGAGGGAACCCGTGGTAGTTTTCTGCTGCTTTTCTGCCCTGTGAGGAGTCCCTCCTCTGCAACAGCTGTGCCGTAGCTGCATCCACCCATGCAGATCCACTTCACAACATCAGCTGGTGGGTAGGTGCCAGGAAAATTGCCTGAAAGCTGTAAAGACAGGAGTAGCAAAGAGGTTTTCAAGCTGCTGGAAGGAAAGTCTCCTTTCTTCAACAGCTGAGGGGTTTTTCCTCAGAGCTCTTTTAATATTAAAGTCTTTATAAAGGGACTAGACCAAAATTAATAAAGAAAGGAAACAAAAAATGCTACCAAATGATTTTTTTTTTCACTAACCTGTTCATTTCCCTGAATGTTGAGAGGAAGGACCACTCTCAGCAAATATGGTAAAATGAGAGCAAAATGAGGGCTACTGGGGGGTTTTGTTTGTTTTGTTTTTTTTTTTTGTCATGCAAATTAAGGGGGTTACCTTCATTATAGCAACATCCTGGTGTAGGAATCTCCTGCTGCTTAATTTTTATTCTTCCACTGTCAATAGCAGAGAGAGGGATCTTAAAGTAGGACTTTACCTTTTCAGTGTTTTTGAACTTAGTGAGATGGGGCTGGGTTAAAAATGTGTGATACCTCACCCACCAGGCAGAAGGGAGATGAAGGAACACGTGTGCTTTTGACTGAAGCCTCTTCTTCCCCCACGCTAGGACAGAGCAAAGGTAGCGATGAAGGGGAAAAAAAGGTGTCTGCAAACAGGCTGTTAAGGAGCAGTGATAATAAATCTGTTGAGTGGGGTGTTCGTTGTTCATGCCCAGATACACTTGCTAATAGAACATTTTTAGCTATAAGCATTTTACCTCCTTCTTACAATGGCCTCTTTTATTTCTATATCCCCAAAGAGGAAAATCCTCGCTATCCTGTAAAGTCACCTTTGAAGTCGCTTTTCACTTCTGAAAAACCTGAGTTGTGATCTTAAGCGGGGTGATCGCTGATTTGCAGTGAAAACCAGGTTATTCGACTTTCAAATGTAAGCATTTGTATTAGTGATTTTCATCAATAAATGCCATTATAGTATTTTTCTCTGTGAAACTTAAAAGGATGAGTGTTTCATTCTGTCCTCTGTTCACTGTCATAATACTACATTAGGTCATCTGAGTTTCAGAGATCACTTTGATAGCAACTTTACAGGATGTACCTGAAGTGGAATTTTAGTCTAAATTTTAAAATGTGTTATTTAGGAACATAATTAGAGCTCCTGCACTGGTGATGATTGAATTCTGTAAGATTAGGAGTTCATTGCAGAGAAGCATTCTCAAAATTAAAGGATAACTAGAATTAGTGACATGAAAACTGAACTAAGGTATTCGAGATGCCTGTGATTCACTTGCCTCTGAAGTAGTCAGGGGTCATTCTGTACTGATGGATGCTTGGAAATCTTGGAAGAACAGATATATAAAACAGGTTGTAACTTTTAAAATTCAAGCAAAAACATATTTTCTAGTGTGTAATCCTTTATTAAATTCCCTTCACCCCCTAAAATCTTGAGTCACAGGATTATGTAGAGGTAAATAGATTATGGGGAAAACTCCTTGTCAAAAGATGTGGGGGCTTTACTGGAATAGGGGTTTGTCCTTATGGTCACGCTGCATTGTTTTGTGTTTTGTTTGGTTCACAGTTGCTCAGTTTCAGCCAAAGGGGACTCTCTCCCTCATATTCATAATGCCCTCTCTGACAGCCTCTCAGCTAAAGTCACACTTTAATACCTCATTAATGACATTGTTTAGCTTAATGTTAATGTTACGTACAGATGGTCTGTTTTCAGTCCATTGTGCACAATTCTTCCTGCTGTCCCTGAAGGTGCCACATACAACCCTGTCAGTAGTGTGTGGAAAGACCACACTAAGCAAACTGTATGTGACAGTAACACATACATTATCTCCTCAGCCACTTATGAATATGTACCAGAGACGATAATTGTGGCTGATTGCTTGAGGCCTCACAGCATTTGAATCCAGCCATTAGTAATTGAGAGACTGGGTCTCAGCATCGCTTGAAATCTGATCTAAATGTTGCCAGTGTGCAAGGTTATTTGTTAAGATCCAGTGCCAAGATCCTCTAAAATAATAGCAAGCATATATCACTTTGATGCATTCCCAGTGGCTGCAAGTAGTGCCTTTACACGGGCATGCAATCAAGTGCAATCCTAAAAGCACACATCACATCACAGTGCTCCTGAAAAGCATCCCCAGAAGCTTCCTGTGTTTCTTGAAAAACCACACTGAGCTCTAATCTGTGTTTGTCTCCCTGTGTGTGTATTAATAGTTATAGTCTGTAAAATTATTGTCGTATGTGTTGAAGTGGCAACAAAGAATTATCTGGTCAGGCTTTTTTTTTTTTTTTTTTTGCAAAGAGCTATTGGTAAAATAGCTAGGCCTATTGCACAATTATTTATGATTATATAATTAGATGGTACTGTATTTGGTAACCCCAGAATTAAATTTGAAACTTTGCTAAGTCCTCCAATAAATCAGTGCATTTCAGCAGCATTAATACAGTGTGTTTTGTCTAGCAGATTCATGAGAGGTGGACAGCAAGCCTCACAGTTCCAATGTGGTCATAGTTACAGATATCAAAAGATGCACTTTCAAATATCCAGCCTTGTAGTGTAAGATTGGTAATTATTCTTCTAAAGGCTCCCAGTAACTTCAGGAAATCCCAGTAGATGCCTCCATTTTCCTTTTAGCTTCAGTCATTCCTCCTCCTTTGTAATGGCAGCAGAAGAGAAAAAGAAAATATACTTTGTGATACATTTTCTAGGACTTTTAGAAGCACTGTAAAGGCTACCAATCCCCTCTCTTTCTGCCTGATTACGTTGCACAAGTCAGTACAGTGTATTGGCATTATATTAATGCCCACTAATGTTCGTAACATTTTTCTTTTATCTCTTGTGAACTTTGGTTTTCAATTGAAAATATATTTTGCTAATTCCACAGAAAGACAGAATCTGACTGCTGCAAAATTGCTAATATGTGAAATAAGTCATTAAGCTTGGGTCTAGGCCTAAAAGTCAGGAATTAATTCCTACAGATCTTGAAGATTCATCCTGTAAATACTATATAATTGGAATGAAAAACTGATTAATGTATGTTATTGAAGCATCACAGACACCAGGAAAAGCTAGGCCACAGCCATTTGCTTAATGGTGATACAACATGTTTCCCTTCCCAACTCTTGCATCATTGCCACCATTTCAGCAAGGTGGGTGGAAAAAAACGATTTATTGTTGTGAAGGGGATTATAAATATACTATAACTAATATGTTATGCTAACATCACTTTAATCAGGTAATTATTAAAGGACTGTTTGGCCTTTAAGGACATTGATTTAATGGGAATTAATTTAATGATTGAACACTGTTTGTGTAACATTATCATTGCTAGTGATGCAGAAAATTGGAATCTCAGCTCAGCTGAAAAGAGTTTAGACTTTTTATTATCACATTCGATCCCGTTCTACTGGAATGTAGTTATTAGACCCTTTTTTATACACTCAGTATATATTTAAATGTTTGGGTTTTATCTAAAAAATTATGAATAGATAAAGTTAAAATTTTTGTCATTGTACTGTTCTCCTTTTTGATAGAGGCTTGAATTTCTGTTTAAAATAGCCTTAAAGAAAGTCCATTAGAGTTTGCTTTTGACTTGCTATTGCTTCTCCCGTAAAACAAATTTTCTCTCTTTTCATTCTCTGCTTTCTTCTCTGCAAACCTGACAATTTTTTTTTTTTTTCCCCCGGAGGAATAGAGTTTGGTTTATGGAATAATTTTACAACTTTTAATATATAGCAGCTTTTAAAAGTAGTAGCGGAGCGCAGTTCTATCTAGATTATTCTGAGCCTGAATCCTGCACTCTCTAGTCACAGCTTAGTGGAAATGGTGGACATTATTAAAGGAGTGTGAGTACCCTTCAGTACCTCAGGGTTACGACAGAGTTAAAGCTGACTTTTATGGTTACAACTCCCATTTACCTACAGGTGTGTTGTCTCCGGATGGCCTCCTTGGTTTGCCCTTAGGAGTGCTATTGTCACAAATTATTTTTCATCTCTGTAGTGCCTCTAACTACTGTTGTATAGAAATTAGACCCAGGGAGAAAAAGGAAGCATGTAGTGAAGTGGTGCATCTGACAGACTGCTGCAAATAGATTAATTTTCAAACAAAATTTTACTCAAGGATGTCTGACAGTTCCTGTTGTCTTGGCAGTTTTCCAAGGGAGCCAAGTGGCCAAATGTTTAGCCCTCTGTCACTAGGATGAAGCTGTTGCAGTAGACACAGCAAGTTAGGCAGGCTGGGTACTTGAATACTGATAGAAAAATAATTTGATAACAGACATAGGAGAGACTCAAACTTATAAACACTACAGGTTACTAACCCAGTGGTGAGCAATGCTGCAGTAGGCTGAAATGCTTTGCGCTGGGTAGCACTGGCCCTTTCCTTGATGCTAGAGGGGTCTCTAGTTTCAGAGAGGATATTTTCAAAGAACATGACTAGGGAACCTGTATTTCAAGCAAAATAGTTTGTGAGAAGGCATTTGGTCAATCTTTTGGATCTTTCTATTTGTCCATCAGGTCATATGTCAAGGCCCTCTGACCAGATTTATGAGACGGGTTCTCTGGGCTGTAACTTGATGAGGGCTTTGTGGCACTGCCACTGGTCCTTGATTAGTCCCAGCATTTGAAATCTCAGCATGGGTAATCTCTTTTTATTAATGAGAAAACAGAGCTGAGCAATGAGCCTTAGTATGTGAGTCAAACGCCAAAGGCACATCCAAACAGATACACAGCGGTAGCAAACGGAGGATTTTCAGATGGCGTTTTCAAGATATGAAATGTAGCCTGGAGGTAATTACTGGCTGCAGTAAGGGAGGGTAACAAGGTAGCATGGTAATCTCTCTTTCAGACTGGAGCTGGCTCATGCCTGGACTCTTTGGTAGAAGGCTGGAGGAAGCCTACATCTGCCTGCACGAGGTTGTGAATATACCCTCAGGTTAGCTGGCTTCCAGAGCTATTGATAAGGATCTTTAAGCATGTATAAGATGCAAGTTCTCAAACCCCTTCAAAAATTTCGGATAACTAGGAGTGATTTGAAATAAGCCTGAAGGAGAGGAACGATAGGCTCGGATTTTTCTCCCTGTCACGTAAAGGGGAGAAATAAATGAGGGGAGAGCTTTCTTTTGTGCATCAGTGCTTCCCTTCTGGGAGTGCAATGAGGGCAGTGCTTCCCACCCAGCTGAAAGAAAACAATCTTCCAGGGAGAAAATGTAATGAGATTAGTCAGGGGATCATTACACTAACAACAACAAATGGCAAGAGTAAGTGATTGTTTAGTTCAGAAATAAGACATTAAGGGGCAAAAAGATTAATCAGAGCACCAAAAGACAAAGTGAACGTATTATTTAATTGGCTATAGACCAGCAGGAGAAATCTGAATAATAAACAAGAACAGTTAGACTCAGAAATACAGAACTGGTCTTCAGTGTGTTTCTGAAATCTAGTAGGAACACTTGGAAGTACTGAAAGTCAGATGGACAAGGTGGGCGAAAGGGGAAGAAGGTGTCACTACGCCAAAATAGCCAAAATAGCATTAGGTATTTCAGAGGCTGAGAACTTGGAAAGAACTGATCTTGTTTTTTTTTTTTTTTTCTGTGACTGTGTGCTAATGGCTGGAGCTTAAAATGAGATGGGATACAGTGTCTGCTGCAGGCCACCGAATCACACTGGAGTGGAGGACGGTTGGCTCCCATAATGTGTATCTGTAACACATAAGGGAAAACGTGAGGTGTTACGGGGGCAGTCAGGCTGAGTGATGGATGTTTCAAGCCTCCAGCTGCCCAGCCTGGAGCATCTGGAATGCACATATAGAGTATATTGAAAGGAAAAGGAACACTGATTGCACCAAAGTGTTAAATTCTACAAACTTCAGAGAAAAGATGACATGGGGAGAAAATGTACACACAGTTGAGGCAGAGCTGAGAAGAACAAGAAGGAGGGTTCTGAAAACGTTATTAGGAGGTATAGAAACCTTAATGATATTGGTGCATTAGGTGAAGGTGACACCATTCAAAATCGTGAATGCCAGAAAAGCAACAAATATTTCTCTTCTGAGCTTGTGAAAAAAGCAAATTAAATACTTTCTGTGTAGTGGAGGTTAAATGGTAGCAACTAACATCAGACAGTTTCAAATCAGCAAATTCAAACAAATTTCACGCAAACATTTAAGAGAGTTTGCTGTGTAGCCTCCAAGATTTCTATTTGCTGATTTGAGTCTTAGAACATTGGTTTTAAAACATTTTAAATTTGAGTCTTAGAACATTGGTTTTTAGAACAGGTTTTAAAAAGATGACCAAAAAAACTATTGTAAACCTAAAGACCAAGCTGAAGCTTCAGTGCAAGTTTTTCTTCCATCTTAATATATGGATGTAACAAGATGAAAGACTTAACAGATATAAAAAGACATTTAACAATTTCAAAAGATACAACCATTAAGAAAGTCTACACATGACTTTAACTATTTTATTTTTTTAAAAAAAAAGTTATCTTTGGGATTTGATGGAAACTTAAATAATCACTTTAGTGACTGTAAAAAAAATGGTTCCCTTCCAATCCTACTATTTCCAGTGAACTCAAAGAACAATTCCTAATATATTTGGAGTATTTTCACAGTATAGTATTAACATGTAGATGCAGTGCTCTCTCTTTAGGAAGAAAAGACCTAAAGAAATGTTTCATGTGTGAAACAAAATATCTGAATGTCTCTTTTCATATATGATTTTTTTTTTAATCACCACATTTTAATACAAACCAAGTGCTACAGGAGGAACAGGTGGTGTGGTGAGTAAAAACTATAGCTGGCTCTTGAACTTCTCCACGCCTTGTAAGATCTGGCTGCCAGCCCAGCCTCATGATCAGTTCCTTCTCCACTCCCAAACCCCTGCAATCTGCCAATATTTGCAAGGATAGGGAATTCAGCCACTGATTTACAAGCTTATTTGGAAGGTATTACCAATTCAAGGGGTTGTATTCTCCTGTAGAATAATTCATTCTGCCTGCTGTGGTCAATGTGTGTTAACTTCAGCACAAAATGTAATATTACAAGCTCGGGTTATGGCATGCCAGCTTAAATGTTATGGAAACAAATACATGCAAAGTTCAAGGAAGAATGGAGAAGTATGGATGAAAAAAAATGAAAATAAAGGAAGAAAAATTCATTATGAGAGATTTCCCGACAAGTTCCAAGCTGCATTTACTTCACAGCTGGTAGAAATAGGTATAGGCTTCATTGACTGTAAAATACTTTTTGTCCTATACTGAATTAAACATTTCCAATTGAAAACAGGAGAGATCTTATATTATCAAGAAAAATTTTAACAGAACAATAGCAATAGCTAGTGCCCTGAAAGATTTTGCCTTTGAAGAGCTCTGCTTTGCAGAGTTTTGCAAAGATCACAGAGCTCAGTCAAACTTTATTTTTTGTTTCTCATGGCAAAAAAAAGCGGAAATATAAAATGGCTTTTCCTCTGTGTTAATACCAACTACTTCCCTTACATCCGCTCTCTATTAATGTCCCTTTCACAAAGAAAACAGAAGACATACATTGATCTAAAATGTTTCAACAGGCATCTACGTTTCTTTATTTATGGAAATTGCAGATGCACAGCATAATTGATGTGACTGCTCTAACAGGCTAAAGGCTAAATCGCAGCCAACTCCCAGTCCTTTCTGCTTTTTTACCAAAGGCCAATAATTCCCTGAATGTGGACAGAATTTTGTAAGAAAAATCAAAATATGTCCCCAGATAACCCACCCCATTATTTCTTCACCTTTCTTTTCAAAGGACAGTTGAGATTCTTGCTTTCAATTTTGATAGTATTACAGTTCCTCAACAAAACAGTCACAATTAACATATTTTTCATGTTTCTTTAAATTATCTAGAAATCTCCTTACACAGAAATTCAGCTCACTGCAATTTTTCTTCAGGCAAACAATTGACAAATCCCTGAGAACAAGATGTTGGGAAAAAGAGCCTATGCATTTTGAATTCTTAAAATTTAGTCCAGAATTATACAATACCAAGATCTCTCTAGGCTGCGATCCTCTATTTCCCTATTTTTCCTATTTGTCCTGTGATTTCATTCCTTTTTCTTGCCTGTATTCCTCTATTGTGGTTTTTGACATGAAAAACCTTTAAACTGACTGCTAATGAGAGCAAATAATTTTTAAAAAAGTAAAAATGTGTATAGTAATTTTATAGTTTCACATTTTATCCTCTAAGTTGGGTTTTCCCTGATATTTAAGTCTGTCATAATTTATACATTATATTGTTTGCATTGTCAAGACAATGCATTCTTTTTTCTGCCTTCTATTTAGCTTGAAGCACTTGGAAAGAAATAGGAATAAACAGAAATTTATAAGATAAGTTGCAGTCTAAGCCTGTCATCTGAAGTAGGCCAGCATTAAAATGGTCTAAGATTGATGAAGGAGAGCTGCATTAGATGAGAGTGGGAGGACTAAAAGTAATTTCTTTCACTGCGACTTCTACACTAATTCAACTTTTTCAGAAAACTCCCAATAAGATTGATTTTTCTAGTTCAGTTTACCCTGGAAAATATCTTTCCCTTCCTGTACATGCAATCTGAAAATTTTAAAGGCAGATTAGATTTTTTTTTTAAGTGATTTTAGCACACATCACGTGTCAAATGTATTATGCTGGGAGCTGTAGCCACAACATAGCTGAAAAACAGGTGGTATATCCTTTGTACTGTGTGTCCTGTGTGTAGCCTCTTGTAACTTGACTATGTTGTCACCCATAAAGATGTCAACACACCTTAAACTCATCCTAGTCCTTGGAAAGCAGAGCTCAGGGAGCTCTGCATGTCTGTCCCTCCTGCACACTAATTTAAAGTCGAGAGTAGTACCTTTTAGGTCTGTAGCTCTCTGTCATGGTAATGTTAATGGAAAACCAGTGATTGTTGCTCTGCTGAGTGACTTGGCACTCTTCTGCATGGAGAAAATGCAGATTGGGACTGAAAGAAAAATTTAGGAGGTTTTATCTCTAGGAACAAAACTGGGGAGAGTGAAGAGGTTTCTTAAGGTGAACTGTCATGGTGCAGGAAGTGTTTTAACAAACAGTACAATGGAACAAGACTGTATCACATTAAGTCTCCTAATAGATGCCAAAGAAATGATACCACGGCAGTAAAAGATCTCCTTTGATTTTTGTTTCTTTTCTTCTTCTGCTGGGAAAGGTGGAGTACCCTGCCTGTACGGCTTAAAAGTCATGCACCTATGCAGTTGTGGTGTCAGCCCTGCTTTAGAAATGATGGTTTAAGAAGCCTCAGTGCAACGATTGCTAGAGGAGTGAGGAATTATTTTGATATGTGTTTATTGTATGTGTACTTCAATACAAGCTTTGTCCTCAAGCTTCATTTATTGACTGCTGGTATACAAGGAACAACCGTGAATTAGGACCAAGGCTTCACAAACACCTGGATGAAATAAAAGCCCTTGGGCTAACCAGCATTCGTGGTTTTTAAAGTCTGTTTTTAACTTGGGGGGGGAAAGGAAAAAGTAATAGTGAATAGTGGGGACAACCATAGCAAAGTATGGGAAAGCTGTATGGACAGTAGGGAATGCTGTGGCTGAGGGATCTGTAGTGACTTTCATATTCACTTGATGCACAGCATCCTCGCTCGAACCACAAAGCAGGTGTGTGAGTTTCAATGGTCCTCTCTCTTCTGACATTTAATTTCAATTAAAAAATGTGAAAATTTAAGAGTTTTACTCATTAAGATGAAAAATGAAAATGCAAGGATGTCCAAAAGACAATTGCCTTCCTGTCGATCACACTACCAATTTCAATTAAGTAGGAAGATTATCTGCAGGGATTGGCACCTGAAAGTTAAAAGGACAAACAACCTTTTCTGATAAATTAATATAATTGTCTGAACTTTTCATTTTATTAAGAAATCATTTTAAAATTAAATGTTTCAAAGACATTGCAAAAACTGTTGTAAAGTAGAAATACTCTATTAAAACTATTTTAAAATTTATGCAGCAGAGAAACCCAAATCTTCTGATGTTGAATTTAGTGTTCATCTTCGATAATCCTTAGACTGAAATAATATCTCCCAATCTGATTAGTAGATTCTTATTTCAGATGACTACATGGCATCTTGTAAATAAAAGAACACTTATTTCCAGATGTGTAGGTCTAACTGATTTCATCTTTCAATTCTGGAATTCTCAAAAGGCAAAGGATTATAGTGTTTATATGCCTAAAGTATGAATGAATGGAGGAAATTGTTATTTCACATATGATACAATTCCACATCACTGATGCAGAAAAAAAGTTTCAAATTTGTATGGCAATGCGGAGTTCCCAGTGTTTTGTATAGGTAAGAAAAAATCTGAATAAAGCAGTAAGAGGATCCTTAATAGACAACATTCATTAAACATCCAGTTTCTGTACGTAAGTGAAAATTATTTGTTCTTGGAATGGGAATAATTGTAATTTGTATTACCTTAAACCTACTTGCTATGGAAACATTAAGGAGTTTTTACCTAAGTAAAAAACAAACTACATACAGATGATTGAATGGGTAACGAATTGCTTTTGCAAATCCCAGTCATTGTACCGTCATAAGATTTTACATCTGAGAAAGCTACCTCAAAAATGTCAGCTTCTCAAATTGCTGAGTGTAGAGGGAGAGGAAAAAGGGTGAACATCTTGAGCAGTTGACTGTGGGTGTTTGCTGCATTCACCTATCCCCCTTAGTTACTTGTAGCTGTGACAAAACATACTGCAGACAAAAGGGGGATTTAAAAAAAAGTAAAATCTTCCTTCCTCTAGAAATCTGAGATTCGTATGTTTTTAACAGAAAGTGCTCTTGCAAATACTCCAGACTAGTGTGTTTTGGGGCAGCTATTTGAATAACAACTACTGCTTTTCATTACTGGGCTCTTGTCACACAATTGATGGTGTGCAGCTCATCCTGGCAGGTTTAACTGCTGCTCGTGTTCTGTTTATATGTCAGTTGGGTTTTAAAGGAAAGCAACCATAGAAATACAAAACAAAGTTTGCTTTCTTCTTCAATGCATGTGATTTTGTTTTTCCTGCGTGTCCAAGTTCACTTGCAGGGAGTCGTACACACACATGTGGTTCTCATGAGCATCTGCCTGCCTACAGAACTGTGAAAATTAATTGTGTTTTGATGGGACTTTTTGACTTTATGTTCCCCAGAATGAAAGAAAAACTTAATTAAAGTTTGTAGATAAGATCTCTAAGGAAAGAATATTGTAAGAATTTACTTTGGCTGCTTTTGTTCTGAGATCTAGAAGTCTATTTCCATTACGGGACAGGACTGGCAGATGAACTGCAATTAAAGGCACAATAGCAAAAGAGATTAAACACAGGAATGACAACTGACAGTGTGGGCTTCCTTCAGTGCTTTTTGTTGCATAGAAAGTGCAGCTCCAAATACTGCTCAGTTCACTGAAGCACCAGGTTTTAATGAACTGCTTTATGTTGTTAACCTTGGGGTCTAGTTTTCCTGAGCAATGCATGAGCATTCCTCTGCCAAATGAAAACTCTTGCTTTTCCTTCTTTTCCACAGGAGGAGAGGTTCCATACACAACCCTGGCAACCCGACTGATGATGGGAGCCTGGTGGCTTTTTGCTTTGATTGTCATCTCCTCCTACACAGCCAACCTAGCAGCTTTCCTCACCATCACACGCATTGAGAACTCCATCCAGTAAGTTGATAAAGAATGATTCAAGGGAAAGGAGGGCGAACATAAATATACATGTAGAGGGGTATAAATGTTCTACTTAAATGTGAGAAAAGGAATAAATTTTTATCCTCCTGAGAAGTAGTTTGAAAGTTAGAAAAATAACAATACACCACGGACTGTCAGTCTCCCTGGAGACGTTTTGTTTTTAGGATTTGAATTGTTGGCCTCTAGCAACAACTGGCTAGAAAATTTGGCCTCTACTTTTCCCTGTGGCAGACATACATATGTAGGTTTGCACACATACATATTTTGAAAGAAGTGTTTGAGTTTGAGATGACCACACAGCATCAGTATTTGAAATGGGAAAGTATAAATCATTGCTGTATTCTCCAGCTCTGCTTTCCATTCAGATGTATTCAACAATACTTTGCTCAGGAAGAACACAATGCTTCTTCAATGTATGGGGAGCTCAAAGCTGACTTCACCTATTCTTGCCAAGGCAGAGATGTGTTAACAGCAACAAACAGTAACAAACTCAGTCACTGGTAATCTTTGCTCTTTCTGCTCCTAGGTGCTCTCTTACTACATAAGAAGATCACATCATTCTCTTTTTTCCATCTATTCATTATTTTGTTTCATGCCTCCCAGAAATGGTCTCCCTCCCAGTCTCCTCCTGTCCTTTTTATGGTGAACTCTTCCTGTCACACCTTCCCGTCTTTTTTTGAAGATCATGTCATCTTTCCATACCACAGGAACCTTTCTAGGTCTCCTACCCTCTCTTCCTGCCCTTTTGTACTCCAGTATCCTCTCATTCAGCAAGCTGCATGCTGAGTTATCCTCACTCCCATGGCTCCAGTGACATCCTTCACCTTCAAATGCTCACTCCTGGGTCAAAGCAGAGACTAGAAAATACAGTGAAGCATTAGCTAGACAAGCACTGTGAGGGACAGCTGGCCATTTTTTTCATAGCAGCTTTATCTTGAAGCTACAAATCTGTGAAAGTATGTGAGAGTGATAATTTTACCCTTTCCTATATATCCTTCTTTTCAAAAATCATAGAGTGACTTTAAAGAAGAGAGGCACATTTCACTGTATTTCTTCCTTCAGAAAGGTAAGAATCTGACCTTCAAGTCAGGCTCAACGCTAACCTTAGGGAAAATTCCATTTTCCCAGTCCAGTCATTGATTCAAGTCCCTGACTTGTGTGTAACATCACGTAAGGACTTTCTGCCTCTAGTTCAGCTGCTTTCAAAATCTCTCTGAAATTCCCATTGAGACAGTGAGCCACTATCACAAACTGAGCAGGGGGAGCCTTGGCCTCCTGTGAATTCAGAGGTCAGGATCAAGCACCACTGCGTGCCAGCAGTCACTGTGCTCGCACAAATCCTCCTCTAGGTGAGGATTTTCTGTGTGCTAAAACCAGGCCAGGCTTTCACAGAGGCTGGTAAACATCTGCAATAGCAGACAAATAAACATCTGCAATAGCAGACAAATAAACATCTGCAATAGCAGACAAGTTCCATTTGCAATTAAAGCCCAAGTCGGACCCGAGAGCAGAAGCAGTACCTAACTTTTAGCGCATGGTTTTGTCCTGACTCTTGGGTCATGGAGGCGGAGGGAGAAGTTGGTGTTCCGTGGCCCAAATTGCCCAGGCTTTACCAGTCCTTATTCATTCCCAGTTGGAAATTTTTTACAGCTGTTTTCCTTCCTTTCTGAGGTAACAACCTTACCACTTTCACCTATTAGAGGGCTACATACTCTAAGACAGAGATATATAAAACAGACTAAAGTCGCATGAGCAAATTATTCCCTTGATACAGTTGTATTACCAGTTAAATCAAGTTATCATTTTCTTTTGTATTGTAAATAACAGATTTTGAGATGATGCAAAGCTGCTGGGGTGTTTTGACACAACCCAATCATTTGACTTTGCAGTCTCAATTCTAATCCCTTCAAAATTTATATGGGAGTAAAATGATATTCTCTGTCAATGTTTGTCAATATTGACCTTGATATTTTGAGGAAAATTGATTTATTTTCTTAAGTTTAAAAAGACATTAATTTGACTAAGGACTGTGAAGAAACAACATGGGAATATATACATGCAAAATAAATAATAATGATATATTCACTCATTCAGTTTGTCCTTACAAGAATGAAATATGCTTATGTGTTCTCCTTTAAAATCATGTCCCTTCTAGTTTTGAAGTCGTCCAGAAAAATGTTCAAATAACTGTGACAAATGTCTGTTTTCTTACAATGTGTAAAAAAGAGTAAAATATACCCAAACTATCATTTAATACATATTCAGCTTTTTCTTGCTGTTTATTATGATGTCACTAGAAAAGCCTGGGTGGAATTTTGAGGTTATTATGTACAGTTGGGACTACATTGGTCTTTGTGCTGTATTATTTATGGGCAAAGTCACTGAAAATGTTTTATTCAGTAGAAGATGTTGCAGCTGGAAAGCTCCTGGAATGAAAGAACAGACATTTTTCAACAGCACTTCCAGCTCAGAAATAAAGTGATTAGATGTGTTTAGTATCCATTAGGGAATGAAGTTATCCTGACTATGGTGTGAGTATAAAACTTTAGCTTACAAAACTGCCAAAATTGGAACTTAAACCAGCGCATAAGAGAGAATATTTGTTTACCATGCTGAATTACTGCAAAGTAGAAAACATGAATAAGCAATAAAGGAAAAAGCTGATGCTCCTTTTTTCCTTTTTTCTTTTTTTTTTTTTTTTTTAACAGTTCAAATTGTACCTTGGGGAGCCTTCAAGACCAGAATGGAAATGAGTATAAGCATTTAAAAAAAATAATCCAGATTCTGCTACTAGTGCTTGTCAGCTTTAGACTGGCCAGAAAAAAAGGAAAGAAATTGAAGTCCGTGGGTTTGCACAGATATAAAAAGTAGTTAATAGTTTTTCATTTCAGATTTCCAGCTAGCATCAGATATTACAGTGTGTTGTTGTAGGTATGGTCCTTGTGATATCTTTTAGGAAAGATAGGAGGATCCAAGCAGCCCACAGCATGTTTCATTTCCATTAAACATTTGGTAGTTACTGCATTTCAGCTTTTGGATATGAAACTAGTTTGTGTTCAGAGCCCTTGCAGCTTCCTTTGCTCAGCTGGTGTGAAGACTGGGCCACTCTTCCTAGTCAGTGCCTCATGGTATCCAAAATTCTATTTTGAGAAGCAAAGCATGCAAAATTTTATTGGTCCATCCACTAAGGGGGACCCTTAGAGAGATAAGTGTTGCCTTTCTCTATAGACTCTCAAAGTAGATCTTCGCTGTATAACCTCAGTTGATGGCATTTGTGCTCTGCCTCAATGTTCAATTTGAATCAAATTTTTACAGTTTTTAAATTAATTTAGAGAAACTAGAAGAAAAAGAATGAGTGTTGAATCTGCTTTTCCAGAGAAATGGCTTCTCCTAATACCTTTGCGAGCTCAGCTTTTCACCTTCTGCCAACATGAAATATCAAGATCAGAGGCACTCAAGTTCTAAAGTAGTTCCTGGATACATCTTTTGTTCACACTTGACCCACACTGCAGATGACATTTAAATTAAGACAGTCAGCATTTCAAATGCCAAAACACTGTGGCAGCAAAGCAAAGTATAATTTCTATGTGTCTTAAATCTTTAGATCACTTTCTCAAATGCAACACAAATTATTAGTAATTAGGAGTGGCTTTTCTTAGTAAATGCCAAATAAATTTGGAGGTCCTGAGCTATTTCTAATAGGTGCTCATGCTCTGCAGTTCATCACTGAGTCAGTGCTGACATTATTATGTTTTATGATTCCTTTAGGACCGAATTAGTGTCCATTGGCAGAGACTGATTTTACTCAAATTACTGCACTGTTTTTCTGGATTAGAGAAGGATGTCACCACCTTCTCATGGGCACTGACATTTTGCAGGAAGGTTGGGAGAGTGGGGTGAGCAGAGAAGAAGTCAAAGGATTTGCCATCTGAAAGCCTGCTGTTAGGTGGTTTCAAGTTTAATCCACTTCTAAAAGTGTGGAAGCTCAAGAATTTTGTACATATTGTGGGGGAAAGTGTGCATCTTTTGTCTTCTGTAAAATCAGAAGTTCCCATTATATTCTCCATGTTATAACTCCTGTGTCTTGTTTGATAGGTGAGACCTCTGCCTCCAAAAACAGAGGCATAGTGGGAAAGCAGGTCTTTCTTTCTTAATCATTCTTTCCACAACATTTTGCTAAACTGTGATTCACCTGAAGCTAAGAAGTCCCCCAGGCTTTATACAGCTCAGTGCAACTGACTACAGGATTTCTGCAAGGGGGTTGCACAGAACACAGTAATTAGATACTGCCCAGTTCATGTTCATTAATCTTTTATTTAACATGGTTTCTGCCACAGCTGATTCTGACAACAGTCAAACCCCTTGGCTTAATGTGCCCTGTTCCCTAAACCTAGATCTGCTTGTGAATTAATCCTTACTGTCCTAGGAAAAAAAAACCAACCAACCAGACAAATGAAAAAAAAAAAAAAAACAAAACAGAAAAGCACTGGAAAACTTTATCTGCATTAGTCAAGAATAAAGACTTCAGTGTAGGCCATGACATCAGTTGTTTTTTGCTGAAAATTTAGTAACTAGTTCTTACAGACAGCTCTAGTCCAGCATAGCTAGCCTGAATTGATCTATAACCCAGGTCTACAAAGCTATGTGGATGCCCAAGTCTCTGACCCCAGTGGTATTTTATCACCTAAAAAGAAATTTGGTTGTTTCTTTACGAAGCTGACCTTTTTCTTTTCAACATTTTTCTGTGTACTTTTTAACATTTTTGGCTGATATATGTGGACATGTTACCAATCCTGAGTCTAGGATTTGAATTTATAGAAGAGGGTATGCTTTGGAGAAAGAAACATCTCAAAATCTTACTGTGTTTTTCTTCTAGCTGGAGGCAGAGATAATTTTTTAAATTGCAAAGTAATTGATTTGTGCTAAGCCATAAAATGAAAGTGACCTGACAACTGCTGCCTGATTAAGGGTGTAGAATACTAAACAAAATCAACAAACGCTGAAAAATACATCTATCTGTTGATAATTCTTCCTCAAATGACTCAATTCCTCCTCTGAATAGCCCTATTAGCTAGTTAATTTAGGATAATATTGATGCTGGGATAATATTGGTATTATCCCAGTAATTGCACTGAGAAAAAAAAACTTGCTGTAAAGGCCACACATAATATTTTTCCCCACAATGCTGCATGAGTGATAGACAAAAATAAGCTGAATTACAACCTGACTGCATGGTCACTTCCTTAGAAGTAGAATTTGTCTATATGCAAACTCAGTTAAAGGTATCTTATTTTTAACAAATTTTTCAACTAAATCTGCTTTTTTATATTCTTAAACAATTTTTATTGTTCATTACCTTATTGCTTCAGAATTAGAAATTCAAGGAGAAAAAAGTTTAAAAATGTGAGATTATCATTTGCTTACTCAGTGCTTTGCTTTACAGGTAGTTCAACTGAAAACTATTGATAAATTATATTTCAGTGAGGGTAGTGGAATCAGAATTTGGGCATCAAAGGATGCCTTGTAGGAATTAACTGTCTTGGCAAACACTTTTTCCTTGTTTTGAGATCTGATGTGGCAGCTGTCTGGTGACACTGGGTGACAGAGTGAGGTGGAGGATTTAGGTGTCCACTAAACGCATTTGTCTGAAAAGAGAATGAATTGTTTAATCTGGGAACACAGGTACACCAAGCAACGTGTAACCTATGAACCAGGCTGGAGGCAAAGCAGTTATAAGAGTTCTTTCTTCTGTAAGGGAACCTCAGTGGTTTAATAATTCTAGTAGTTCTCTCAAAGCTGGTCATTTCTCTTTGTTTTGCTGTACTGTAGCTTCTAGGTTGAATGTCTCAGCAATAGTCTGCAGAGCTGTGGCTTATTAAACAAACAGCTTCTGAAGGAGGTCATGTATATTATGATCCCATTTTACATGTTTGTGTGAGGGGAGGGAGTCACTGATGTGTAATAGATCTTTACTGTGTTTGCAGCTTGTCTATGCAGCAGAACATACACATGTACACCTCCAAGGCTCCCGAACTTCTTTCTTGCTCCTCAGCGTATGGTCAGCTGGACCAGAACTTTGGGTTTACTGCCAACAGCAGCGTTTAGCACATCCGTAGAGTTTAAACTTACATTTGTCTTGCTTTTGTCCTCTTGTCATCATTTTCTCAGCATGGAACCTCACCTGTGGCTGTGAAAAGATGCAAGTAGGGCAGCTGAGAGGCATCCTGTGTTTTAGGGTAGCACTTCTAACAGTGAGGCACGGCAGACTCTAGTTAATGCCAGACTCGGCAACTACAACATGCCTTCCTGAAGGCATTGACATAATTCTTCTCCTTGTTATTTCCCTGCTGGTGGTGCCTTTGTGTGTGATAGCACACTTGCTTCTCAGCCTGTTTGCTTCCCATACCTGACTGTAGTACACTTCAAGACTAATAGCTCATGTCTTGTGCTGGTTTGCCCTTCTAAAAATAACAAAGTTGCTTTTATAGCCACAAGAATACACAGGAGCCCTTTTTCTTCTGTGCTGATTTTAACTGATTTGTAGCAACAGCTACACTTGTCAATTATGTACTGTTTAGCAATAATATATCCAAAAAATGCTTTGATGCTTGTTATATTAGAAATTATATGGCTATACAGAGTCTTGTGAAGTAATGATTGCAATTTTACTAAGTATTATCACTAGAAATTGGAGACTGGATAAATACTTTTTGTACGCTTTTCTGGTATGACAAATAACAATACAGGACATGGCAGTCTGCATCCTGTGACAGCTCATTGCACTGCTGAGCACTGCCGATTGATTACAGGACTGTACTGGCGGCAGCAGCAGTAATAGAATGGATGAATACAGTATGCTGTATTTATCTAGTGCCTTTCATCAGTGAAAGGCAGTGACAGATAGACTGTCAGCACTTTGCACAACACTTTGCCTAATGGCAAAATAAGGAGAAACCCTCAGCAACTGCTGTGTCCCAGGGTGCCTTTCTGCGGAGCTGTGCGCAGCCTGGTTGTTGCAGGGTTTTATTCATCCCCGTACGGAGCTTTGTATTTGTCCTCGCTGAATTTCACACCCCACTCCTCCAGCCTTTCTAGGCCCATCTGAGTTTCAGCCTGTCCTTGAGCCGGTGGCTGGTCTCCCCATGTCATGTCATCTGCAAACATGACAGGAAGGTGCTTTCTTACCTCCTCCAAGTTACTGGCACAGAGGTGTCCCAGGTTAGACCTCTGGAGCACCTGTTAGCAGCCTGCAGGTGAGCTACCCTGTGAGCATGACAAGCCAATCGGGAATTTATCAAATCTGGTTTCCCACACAGCCGTACCTAATGACCTCACTTGGATACAAGAATATTGTGGGACGCATACAGGCAGGCTGCCTTGCTAAAGTTAAGGTAAACTATGTCAATATCTCTAGTCTTGTCCACAAATGAAGTAATTTTAGTGTAGAAGGTATCCAAATTGATCACTGACTTACCTTTGGCGAGTCAATATTGAGTGCTGCCAGTCAGCTGCTTCTCTTTCACGTGCTCAGAAATGTGCTCTGAGAGGACTCACTCCATGAGGCTGGACAACCAGCAGTAACTCCATGAATCATCTTATTCAACTTTTTAATGTAGTCTGGACATTTTCTTTCTTCTGTAGTAAGGGATCTCCCTTAACCTCCTTCACCCTGCAAAAATTAAAGCAGGTGGCCTTGCAAGGACTTGGACCAGCTCTCTCAGTACACTCTGATTTCTATGGATCTAGTGATCCCAGTCAATCCCCTGCCTTGTCTGGCTGGGATTTACCTGACCACCTACTGCACATTGTTCATTGCCTTCTTGAACCCTGCCTGTAGTCTCAAAGGCCTGGGAGACTTTGGTGAGGAAGAGCTGAGGTAATGCAGGCATTTAGTGCCTCTGCTTTAGCTGTGACTGCTGTCCCCATCCACAGGGTCACACTCTTCTTGTTCAGCCTTTTAGTTCTGCAAAAGCTGTTCTTGTTACCCTTGAAGTCCGTCAAGAGCATCCACTCTGACTGAATATTTCTAATGCTACCCAGAGTTGCTAGGAAATGTTTCTAAACTCCTCCTTTGAAGATTGTCCATACTTCCATCATCTGTATATTGTTTCGTGAGATGACGTTCTTTTTGAAATTCTTAGGGTTTTTTTAGTAATTTCAAAGTGTAATAGATGATTGAATTGCTTTCCCTGAAGAAACCTACCTGGTGCTATGTCTAGGCTTCAGAACTGATCTTTAAAATCATATTAATCCTTATTTCAGTATGTTTATTAAAATAAAGCATTTGACCTGAGCAGCTTACTTTCGTAATTTCCTGACTGCCACTTGTTAAAATATTTACTGCTTACCCTTCACTCACTGGCTGTAATGATGGTTCACATTTTTGTTACAGCTCAGTCATTTTATATTTAATCTTTCAGAACTCATAGGTGTTTATCTGGACTTGATAATTTTTTTTTACTTTTCAGTTGCAAACCAACCACAGTACTTAGTGTCCCGATGCTTTAGTCTACCAGAGTCTCATATTTTTCCTCATAGAATAGGACATGTCTTGGTCCTTTGGTAGAAGACCAGTACACTTGGTTTCAGGAAATGTTACCTGTAGCATCTCACCTTTGCTGATTCCATATCTGTACAGATTCTTTGCAGGTTCCTTGTTTAAAAGGAATGTGATCTTGTTGGAGAAAGAGGAGCAGATTTAGGGTTTTTAATACCATTAGTTATTTACTCCTCAAAATTACATGTATCCCTCCCTTGTAATTACTGTAAGTTATCTGACAGGAATTTAGCTCTTGGTCAGGGTTTCTCTAAGCCCGTATGTCTAAATTTCACAGGATTTCTTTTTTACTTCTCTAACATCTAAACCCTTGCCATTAATCTCTATTGATTCCTTCTTTTCCTACTTTCTGTTTTGTTCGTGACATACATATCCTGTGAGATGTGATTACTGTTTTCTTCAGTATCAGCCTTGCAACACATAAGCATTCCATTTTTTCCAACCCCGTAGGGCCATTTTCACTAGCCTTCATATTTACATTTTTCAGAAATACAGCTTGGAATTTGATGAGCTCCCTACATTGCTGTTTGCATTCTCTGTATCTGCAGTAAGCTTTTACAATTTGCTATTGCCTTCTTTAAGACAACACTGAGCTCCTTGATTGTCCTTATGTGTCATCCACTAGATTTGTGCAGTTTATACACAGTTAATTTGTGCTGGGAAAGCTGTAATGGGTTTTAAGCAGTAGACATATTGCAGTAGTTACTTTTAAATTTTAATGAGTGCCATTAAAGAATCAAAGGTACGGGAGAGCAATTCCACAGGAAGGAAAATAAAGGCCAAGAGGTAAGGAAACTTTAAAGGGTTCTAATATAAAATTTTTAAGTCCAAAGCAAGTTGACTAAACCCCATTTGAAACTTTAGAAACTTCTAAAATTGTTTATTTTTCTGATTTATAGAGAAGGATAAGACTAGATAACATGTAAAGTAGAACGCATTTATTAGACTAAATAACATGAACCATGATAACATGAAAATGTGATGAATAAACAGTTCATGAAAGTACACCAGAAACCTTCATATTGCTCAAAATAATACAGGATGCGACCTATGTCAGTGCAGGAACACCCCCACCAAGCTGCCCTTCACAGTGTAACCCAGGAGAACACAGAGGTGCTCAGACCAGGTGCTCTGGGCTGGATTTCATGAGTTTTGGTGCTGCCCCGAGCTCCCCACAGCAGGGTGTGTGTTTGCACTGTAGGTGGGTACCCAATCTCTATAGGATTCCAATACTCCCTGCCTCTCCCTTGCCCCTGCTCAAAGAAGCTTGGCATTTCCTAGGATCCTCTTACTCCTTCTTCCCTTTCTTCATCTGTTTTCACTTTTTCTATCCCTTCTTTTCACTTCATATACCTCTTTGTGTCTTAAATCATAAAAACAAATTTTCAACCTTGCTTTATCTTTTAAGAAAAAGGAAAAAAAACCCAACAGAAGAAAATGTCTTGACAGCTGTCTCCCTCTGTGTTGCCCTTTGTTTGGCTGCAGCTCCTTCCGCTTGAAAATGTGGATTAAAGTCTCCTGTGTCTCTTTTTCTTCCCCAACAATTAAGGTCTCTCCAGGATCTCTCGAGGCAGACAGATATTCCTTATGGCACTGTCCTGGACTCCGCAGTGTACGAGCACGTGCGAGTGAAAGGGCTGAATCCCTTCGAGAGGGACAGCATGTATTCCCAGATGTGGCGGATGATCAACAGGAGCAATGGCTCGGAGAACAACGTCCTGGAGTCCACCGCAGGCATTCAGAAGGTACTGGCACGCTTCCTTTATGCTTCCCATTGGAGATGCTCTGTGTATCACCACGTTTGTCTAGTGGTTGCTTTGAATTACAAGGGATGCGCCTGGAACCGATTTCTGAAAGCCCATTGCACTGGCACGGAGGGCTGGGACTTCTCAGGTTTGTGGCATCGAGTAGCATTTCAATATGTAAGTACCTAGACTGTTTGCTCCAAAAAGTGTTTACAGGTGTATTTATAGGAGATGGGTGCATTTGTAAGGGTGCAAAATGGGAATAGGATCACTGGACTTAGAACCCCAGAATACAAGACATTGATTATCTTATTTTTGTAGTCTCCTGACACTGAAAATCCTGGCTTTCTGTTGTAGCTCTGGGTCATGTTTGTTTTGAGAGAGAAAGGCAGATTGAATGATTTGACTTTAAAAAAGTCTCACAGCCACTTTCTGCAGTAGGTTTAGCAGTGGAAAAATACTTTGAGAGCTCTTTGTGGCACATTTGTGAATGCAATAGTTCCCTTCCAAATTCTGGCTGACACCTACAGCTTTTATAGAAACACCAGACCATGAAAGGATTCGGTACAAGAGTCAATATGGGTTAATGAGTGACTCTATACAAGCTTTATCCCTACCACTGTATCTTTATATTCAGACTTCTAAATCAAATCAAAGAAGAATTTTGCTGACTTTATTTTAAAGTTCAAAATGCGAAGATTTCTTAGAGAAAATATCCATGAATTGTGTGTTCACTTTGTCACAATCTCAATTTAGAGAGTTCTAAAAATCCAGATGAACTCTGTTTTTTGTCTGCACCAAAATCCATTGGCCTGGAAAACCTGTAATTTCTGGTGTTCTCACTCTAGATAGCAACAAGAGAAAAGAGTATGTTAAGAAGAATAATGAAATCACTGGTGAGCTCTTGATAATAAAAGAACTACAAAATAACAAAGATTATTTGGAGTTTTAAAAATCACCAATCCAATCTCTGGATAACCAAGATCATATTTTCTCCTCTGAAGGACTACACAGCATAAAAGAAGAGGCAAGAGATGCCCTGGGGAACTGCACTTTTGAAACCCTTTTAGATAAAGTCATAAGCTGAAAGAGCAAGAAGAAGGGGCCTGAAGATTTATTGGCTAGCGGAAATTGCTTTTTTTGAGAAAACATATTTTAGCTCAGTTTGTAAGTGGCTGATAAAGCTGGGGTTTGCCTTTTGTATGTATAAAAAAAAAAAAAAAAAAAAAACCAAAATCCTCCCCTCCTTCTGGTTTCCCTTCCCAAGTTATAAAAAGAGTTTTGGAAGGATCAAAACCCGGAGTACATCAAACACAGCTGTGCTGACTAACAGCTTTTAGCTGAAAAAACCAAACAAATGGTGTATCCTGCTGGCGGGTTATTCCAGATTACAGTCATTGATTTCTCATTCCTGGAAACATGGCAAAACCTACAAAACCAGAAACATACAAATTCCTAATTTCTCATCCTTCTGCTTCCAAGGAATAAGCAAATCATAACGTCAAAAAACCTAAGTTGTGTCAAGTGAGCAAGCCAACCACTCTCCAGTTTTAAAAAATCAGAGGTCTTAGGCCTGATCCTAGTGCACGTACACATCTACCCGTGGGTGCACAGTTTCTACCCTTCCTTCAATTTACAGGAAGAAATTACACAGAAAACAATTATTTTCCAGCTGCTGTTCACACAGAAGCTTTTGGGAAGTTGTGGTTGGCCTGCTCCAGAAGAACGCTGGATGAAGAAAGTGATCTTAAAAGCTAATCTTAGGCAAGGAAAACTAATAATTTTAAAGGGATCTGATAAAAGGCAGCAATTATAATCTCTGTAACACACTTCAAAAAATGAAAACACTTCAGAAAGAATTCATAGGTCCCCTTGGCCTATTTATATGCTTCATAATGCTGTTCAGGGTCTTTAATGAATTTAACTGGCTACATCAGAGCTATTAACCCGGTTATAATGCTGGGCAAACTAAACCAACAGGTTTGTGCCTCGTTTTGTTTCCTCCACCCATCAGCACTAAAGCGTGACCGAACAGCAGTTTGTCCAGCAGTTTGAGCCGTTGCCTCAAAAAAAAATCCTGGAGTGCCAAGTGGGACAGCAGAGACTTAATGAGTGCCTCCAAACAGGTACAGGGAAAGGGATTTCCACTCAGCTGAGTCGTGACCATGAAGGGATTGGGATAGGAGGCACCACCATGGGAGAGAGGTGTGCAGGGGTGCAGTGGACACTCCCATCCTTAGCAAGTGGGACAGCTGCGTCGCCTCAGAAGTTAAAGGGGGTTTGCAAGCAGCCTTCCCAGAAGACGCTTCCCCAGATATTTTTGTAAAACCTTAAAAGTTCTTTAGTTTTGTCTTGCCTTTATTCTGACAACTCCAGTGGAGCTGGTGCTATTTTATTGTGAGGAAGGTAGCAGTCTAATGCTAATGTATATATAAACAGGGGGAAGGGGAGAGGGACCAACCACAGATTCACTGAGCACATCCCCCCTCTCACTCAGCAGGACTGCCTGCTTGCTGTACCAGTGGCTTTGTGGGGAATGGCACCTGCGTGAGTGCAAGTACAATACAGCCAAATGACAATGATTGCACAGTCCCACTTTGCATCAGGCATTCTACTGCTTTGACCTGCTTTTCGTGGCAGGAGGGCAGGGCAGGCTAGAGAAATAAGATGGGAAGATCACGCCATTGTAAGTTTTCAGGTTTTGATATTTATTGGTCCTGTTCCTCTCATAAATCAGGTGCATACATATCACTGTGTGTGCTCCTGTTCCATCCATAGCGAACAGCTATAAATACCACAGGTCCAGCTAGAGAGCAGCTGGATAGATTTACCCTGAAGAGAGAGCAGTTTTAAATACCTCAAACAGGAGACAGCCTGAAAAGCACTGGCACTTTAGATATTTTCTTCCACTTATTGTCTCTTCTTTTCTCAAAAGGCAGCAAAAAGCTTTTGAAGGTCTGAATTTAAGGTAGGGAAGCACTTAGTTGTTTGTCTTCCTGCACTGTCAAATCAAAATGGATGGGGAAGTAGCTGTATTTTTATATAAGCCTGGATAATTCTGGAGAATATTCACTTTTATCTTCCCTTTTTCTTTATTATTCCTAAGTGTTTCATGTGTCTCAAATTGATTTTCCTTTTTTGCATAGGTTATGAAATATGCATCTCATTCTGTCTTAGCAATCTCTATTTTTGCGGAAGTTATTTATTCAGAGAGGATTTACAGAGGCCCAAGTCATGCCTGCTTAAACATTCATTGAGAACTCCAAGAAAAATCATTTAGGCTTAAACATATCACATTACATACCTCTTTATGTCTTCTTAAAAAGCACATTACCCTGCTTAATCCTTTACAAGCACCACAGGCTTTCCCATCCTTGGAACTATTCCCATTTAAAATATAATGAAGCGCTTCCATTGTGCCCCTGTCTGCTCTTTCTTCCCTGGAGTATAATAGTGCCTAGTGCCCTATCCCACCTTGTTCCTCTGAACACGATACCATAGCCTACAGCATCTTCATTTTTCTCAGTAGTACAGAGTGGAAAATTCCTTTCCCAGGCGGAATCCGAATGCGTTTGAAACCTCTTCTGTCTGTTTAACTCTATCTGCAAAATATTTACCTGCCAGGAGATTTGTGAATTATTGTCAGGTGAAATAATGCTTCTGGATGGTGCATTAAGCAGAACTCCTTCTAGGCTCATAGTACTTCCTTTTCACCTTGCACACAGTATCAAAAGGAATTTGGTCTTGAGGTTTGGATTTCTTTGTGATCTTAATTGCAGTGCCAGCGGAAGCATGCTAGCAACTGCTCAGGCCATTTCTTTTCCCTGGACACTGTGGATGGCACTTTTACCCTCCTGAAAATACTGTAATATTAAAAATACTTATTAATAGATCATAACAAAGCTCTGCTAAGGTTATTTGTATGGGGAAGAAAGGGGTAATAACAATTTGCAATTCTGTGCTAGAACAAATTGTTAAGAACTGACCATGGATATGCTTTATTTGGCTACAGCAGTAGCAAGATCACAAAGACTTATCTTGATGGGCCAAACCCCCCTCCTGAATTCATTAATTACCCTCATGTACTCACAAGTTTGCCATTGGAATTGCCGTTCTTGTGGCAGACTCACTGATAGCACCACAAAAAATCTAGTTAGTGTATGGAAGTCCACACATCTTTCCTGTGAACATTGCTGACCATGGAGTAGCCCAGTGAAAAGACAGTGAAAGCAAAAGAGAACCAAGACAGACTTTTGGGGTACTGGATGTGCACCATGATTCAGCAGTTTGGCAGTGGCTAAGAAAGGGGTAGGAAGCAGAGGAGGTGAGTGCATATCTCAGTTCATGAGCAGGGGATCAGCTACACTGTGCAGCTGTTGGTTAGCAGGCTATATTATCAACCCAGACAGTGGCTCCCTGGTTCCCCTCTGCCTCTGGAGTCGATGTTTTTCTTGGGCAGATGGGATGTTCTCTATCTGCTCTACAAATAATAAGGTTAACCAGTACCTTTAAGACCTTGATGTGTTCAGTCCCACATCTGAAGGTGCAGTTTCTCTATTTTGCAATTGCTGTCTCCTGTATAGCCCATGATTTGGAGATGACAGGTGCCTCAGAGTACCAAAGGCACTGACTGCCCTTACTTTTGTATTATCGTGGGTGGTCTGGCTATTTTTTTTTTCCTATAATCCTGTGTATCTTTTACTGCCATATCTGGGGCTTTAAAAAACTTACAGCAGTGATAAAAATTAGAATCCTGACCAGAAAGCTCTACAAACAGAGTGTGGCATTACTTTCAGGCATTATCAAACAGCTAGTAGTTATCTGGGTTAGCTTAGGAGCTCAGTGTGTTTGGGAAGTACAATAACTGGTCTGTGACAGTTAACAGAGCATGAAGCAGATTTTGTGCATAGCTTTAAAAATTTAATAATTTAAAAATTAAATGCAAAACTTTTCCTACTACCACATTTTCTCAGAATTCAGGCTATGTTTAACAAAAGGCTTGCTCTCCCTCACCAACACTTCTGAGTATATAATAAAGCCTGATCTAACTTTGACTTTCTAGAGAGTTTTCAAAGGTTTTATCTTGAGTAGAACACCTGTAAAAGTTATTTTCTGCAGAGTTGGGCTTTATTCAAATGAATAAGTCAAAATTTGAGTTTGCCTACATATCAAGAAATGGATCTACATGGACATGTTTTCATCCAGCAACTAAGCAAACCAACTACTACTGTATTCCCTTTGTCTCCAAGGTTTTCTGAAAGGTTTATCTGAGTTCCTCTTCTCCTGTTTCATCTTGCATGCTACTGAATGTACCTCACCCTTTCTGCTCTCCTTGAAATGCCACTCAAGTTACTCCTGACTCCTGTTCAAAGGTCAGTCTGCGTACGCCCGACAGTCACTTTAACAACCTCAGATGTCACTGACTGCTGTCTTGCTGTGGTGCTGTGCCGTTCTACCTTCCATGGCTGTCTTTGCTTGCTCTCTCTCTCATCTCTGTTCTTTTGGAGAACTTTCCAGACCTGTTCAGAAATTTCTGTGGGCCATCCTACATCCAAGACCACATTCTTTTCTATCTATAGCTTATCCCTGTCCCTTAAGTCCAAACAAACTGACTCCACGAAGACAACTTGAAGTTTTGCTTCTCTTAAACTGAGATGAGCTTCTTTGATCTGAAATAAAATTTGTGTGTTTTCCTCTGCTGTCTGTTCATGTCTGACCACTAACTTAGTTCAACCTAAAGCCTACAGAAGCTGACTTCATCATCTTAAATTTTCTTTCCTGTGGCTTTCTAGTGCTGGTGTGTCTATTTAAGTCTTGCCAATTTACTTTCCATGCTATGTCTGTGATTTACCCGTATGACCTCCAGCCTGTCAGTTCAGTAATTTCCAATGTTATTTTCTGGGGCCTCTATAAAGAATTCTTTTTGCATTTAGTTCCATTGAAAATGCTCCTGGGTAAAAGGAAAAAAAAAAAAATGGAAAAACGAAGTTGCCTTGACTTTCAAGGCCTTTCATGGTGAATTCTGACTCTCCCTGTAGCTTTCTCATTTCTGAACTGGAAATCATTTGTGTGAGCTTCCAGTGCAAGTCCTTTTTCAAGCAGGCATCTTTATGCTTTCTCCAAGGACCCCTCCTTAAGGTATGTTTTCCCTCAAGACAGTAGTCACGTCTTTCCTTCAAACTCCTTAACGCTCCCCTTTGTTATTACACTAACAAAAACCTTGACAACCAGGTCTCTGGTGTGATGTGATCGCTACCCATCAGCTGAGCAGCTCTATTTTGTTGCTTCTTTATGCTCTTTCCTTCCCTTTGGTTTATTTTATAGCTGCCAAATCAGGGGGGAGAGAGGAACACACACTATAATCATCTAAATACTGGCATAGGTGGGATGTGGGGGAAACAAAAGAACAGCTGTACCCCAGAATGAACTAAATTAATGAACACCACCATTATCAGATGAATAGTATTTCTCAAAAAACAGCCTCTCTGTGCTGGACCTTTCAGCCTTCATCCTCCAAGGAGAGCTACAGCCTAACTTCGAAAGATGAGCGTGGGAACTAAAAGTTCCTAACAGTCTGATACAATATAAAAAAATAGGGGGGAAATAAGATTTTATTGAGCAATTTCTTCTTGTTATTTCTCAGTTTCTCCAGATTCAATGGTGCCAGCTACATATTTCTTTTGAATTTTCTCACTGATTGGCAACAACATCATTGCATTAATCTCAGAGGCAGTTTCTAATCTTGACGTTTTCTTCTTGTTTTCAGGTGCTTGTTTGCCTGAAAATATGTTTATTTAGGGCTCTCCCCACAGATATATCCCATCTTCTGTTCAAAGATAATTCTCTCTTAAAACCTTGCTTCACCTTCACCTGTCAATGGCTATAAATATACCCCCATCATGTGTAACTTGAGCTGTCTAATTTAGGTGTCCAAGTTTCTTTCCTAGCTATTGTAGACAGGCAGTTTTCTTCTCTAGAGTGTGGTCAGGAGTGCCTAAGCTGGCAACCTATTTTTCTTGGTGGCTTATTTTGTACAGTACCTACCAAACTAAGATCATATTCCATGACTAGAAATGGCAATAAAAACAAGAAACAGCAGAATATACTCTGAGGAACTAATTTAGCTTCAGTCCTGTAGAACTGCATTTCGCAGAGAGCTGAGTCCAGACTTCTAAGCTGGAGAAAGGATAGATGACAGCCCTTTGAGGAGAAAGCATGGTTTGGGGGAGTGGTTCCCATCCTTCATCCTGATGGCCAAATACAAAGCTCAGTACCTCACACCTTAGCCTGTGTCTAACCCTGTAGCCATCTTTTCACAGGGCAAAACAGTCCAGAGGGGAAAACGGATTCCTTTGCGAGTGGAGATTTCACTTTACATTTTTCTTATGTAGAACTGGACGAATTAAGATGGACTTACAAGCAAACTGTCTGGAGTGCCTCCCTGTCCTGATGGCAAGAGACCAGCTCTGTAGGGGTGTAGGGGCAACTGCCGCCATCAGGCCCAGGGTGCACTGCCAGCCATTTGGTCTAAAATAATCCTTATGCACGTGCAAAAAGTAGAACTGATTTTGTGTTAAATAGCCCCCAGTCTCTAGCTGTTGAGATAAAAAATAGGCGTTTCTTTTTTTGTTTTGTTGTTGGTTGGTCGGTGGATTGGGGTTTTTTTGTTATTTCTGGCAAACTTTGGATGTGTCTCATAGGTAGGTGGGAACGCTACACTCTGATGGCGAGTGTACCTCGACCACCTCATGTGGAGCAACCCCTTGTGGCTTTGTGTGTGAGGACTTGGTATCTTCTGCTGCCTTTTTCTGGTCCTGAGCACTTTGGGAATTGCTGTCAGACTGGTATGTATCCCCACTTGTTTCCATGGCCCTATCACATCTGGATAGCATAATCCCAAGCATTATATATGGCAGACTTTACATTTCTGAATAACTAAGCAGCACGAATGCTGCTTTCATTTGCACTGGCAGGTGATTAATTGTAGAAATTCCGAGTTCTGTCCTGAAGCTGGGATTTTTACGGGATCAAAATTTTTGGAAGGTATCAGGGAGTAAGAAAACTGACAATTAGGAAATAATTTAAGAAAAAGGGTGCACTTTCAGTCACTGGTTGTAAAAGCTGAGCATGAGCATGTCAGGCTAATGCTCACAGGAATATCTTTTGCTAGTATTATTTGATGCCTAACTTTTCTGAGCTGGTCACATTCAGTGTTAGGGAGGTACCTGTTAGAAAGGATGGTATAAACAGAAAAGGATGCTGAACCCACCCCTAAAAATGAGTAGCTTAGTTTGTGCATATTTACATCTAACAGAGCAATGCTGTTGTCATATTCTAGGAAAAAAAAAAAAGGGTTGTGAGTATTTAGTAGGTGATGAGTGAATTTATTATGCATTAGCATGGGAGAGGTCCGGAAAAGAAACAGCTCTCCTGGGTGCTGATACAAACCATCTCCTGAGTAACACACAGGATTAATTAAGGAGTACAAGACTGGAAATGTCTTTACAGATATATTTGTAGCAAAGTGGAATTCTGCTGCATGTTGCTCTCTCAATTAAAACCAAAGCTTATCAGCTGCAGAGGCCAGGAAGGGTTTGGGAGATGCAGATTCTTTGGGGCAGAAAGATACTGAGGGGTCAGTTTTGTAAGGTCTCAGTTGTTATTTGGGCCCTGCTGATAGAGTGATGTTGGTCCTGGGGTGGCATCTTAGAGTGAAAACGTGCTGGATATATATAATGAAAAAGCAGTGCAAGGAAACTTATACATGTTTGTAACTTTTTAAAACCCATAAATCTACCTCTAATGCTGCTGCTAAAATATTATCTGCTACCTTCTCCAGCTCTTCAATCTGTGGCATTGCCTTGGGAAAAAAGGTTATGACCCACAGTTTTAAATGACCAAAAACTGTGTGATGAGGGATGAGCAAACTGTGTGGAGGTGCCTGCAGAGCCTTGAACCTCCTCCTGTGTCAGCAGCTTGTGGAGGGATTTTCCCTTCTTTGGATTTTTGAGTAGCACGTTCATTGCTCTTTATTAAACAAGAGGGACTCCTGATGGAAGTTACAAACTCCCAGGCATGTTTTCCTAGTCTGGTCACATCAGACATGAGTCGTGTCTGTGCAACCTGTAGGGAAGCAAAGCTTGGGATGAGCAAAATGTCCTACTTGAATTAGTTATTTAACTTCTTCAGGTCACTTCTTGCAGACATTTTCCTATGGGAGGATGACAAAAGATTTGAATTTGTGTAGTTTAGCAACCACAAATTTTCTTTTGTGCGCAAATCTGGTTCCAGAACCCTTTTGAAAAAGCATCAATGGAAAAGTTTTGTCAAAAATTGCTACCTTGTTTTGCACTCTTGTTATCCTAAGAAAGAAAAACTCTAGAAAATGCCTAACAAAGAAGCGTAGTTTGGCATTTGGAGCAGTCCTGTTTGGCTACAGGGGACACGAAAGTTATCAGACATCTGTTATTCTGGTCCTGTGAGCTCTTAGTTCTCCATTTTATCTCCATTAACTTAGTGCTTTTCCTACTGAGGTTCTGTAACATTTCTAGGTTCATGAAGATTAATAACACCACCCTCCCAAGAGCGTCTGGGGACTACACAGACTCCTACGCAGCTCCACCAACCTCAGCTTGTTTTTTTCCTTCTGAATTTTCACTTCACTTTGTTCCCTCCCTCTTACTTTTTCATTTGTCTGCTTTTTGACCCTCTGTCCCTTCTGTTTGGGTAACAGCTACTCCAGCTTTTCCCCAGCTCTCTAATTCCTTTCTTCTTTCCACCCTTCACCTCTCCAGACTGCTACACATCCCCTTTGTTATCTCCATCGGCTTAGGGTGTTTCACTGTTGATCTGTGCAACAATTTCCATTTGCAATCAGATGAAGCATTCCCAAACTCCGACCGTCACTTTGAAGTCCGGTCTCAGGCTCACAGTGTGGTGGGCTGCTCTGAGGATGTATCACACACAGAGGAGAGAAATGCAGGCTCTGTCTAATGATCAATAGGTGGAGGCAGGAGAGCACCCTCTCGCTCCAGGCACAGAACTCGGTAATGTATTCGCTTTCTCGCTTCAATGTTTCCAGCTATCATCCTTGTGCATTAACATATTTTAATAATACCCAAATGCTTCGTGATGCATTAACAGATGTAAATGATGGGATTGAATGTAAGATTGTTTAAAGGATATATGCAACAAAAAAGGAGAGATGAACAGAAATAATGAGAAAGAGTGCATTTTATCCATCCCCTATGTTCCAGCCTTAAAGCATGACTTTGACTGTGAGGCTGCAAGTCTGAAATCATGAGAGAAGGATAAGAGGTAACAGAGGGATCTTGTTTCATGTTTTTGGAGCTGCTATACCAATCATTCATAAAACAGTTTTGATAGCTTTAGGTAATTTCTGTTCAACAGCTTGTTACTAAACAAAATGCCTGTTCCAGAGATCAGCAAATGCAATTGCAGTGAGCAGATCTGTAGGAAGTCTCCATTGTAAGACACTTAATAGTTCCTCATTAAATGATTCAGAATTTTTCCATTCTAATACTCTTACAGCTGGAAGTCATAAAAAAGAAAAAGCGGATAGATGAGGAGAGCCTGCATCTGCTCTGAAAGCAAATTTTTACAATATCATCCTTAAATAGTCAATACATTAATAAACATATCAGGAGGCAATGACATGCTAGTGAAGTAATAAGAATGGTGCAGGAAAATTAAATTGCAAACTAAAAAGCACTAGCAGAATACTTGGGAAAATCAACTTTTCTAGTCTCTAACATGTATAAGTATCAACCCTCTAAGTATCAGAAGACATAATTAAAACAGATGATTGCCCTTAAAGTCATCCTAGTCTCAAAACAAGAGCGTTTAGGATACCATGGAGAAAAATAAAACACAGCAAAGTGTAATTTTTCAAATACAAAAGAGGAACCCTATACATCCCCAAAATGGTGGTTGTTTTACAAACTCCGGGTCTGTGCTTCTAAATACCTGTGTGCATTTAGTTGCACATAGAAGTTTTACAGCCAGAGAGATCTGTAATATCTAATCTGAAAACACCTGGTCTGGGAGACAAGAGACCGAGCAGACTTCTGCTGCTGGCTGCTTTTTGACAGTCATTTCATTATATGCAGTGGGAAATATTCTAGTAAAACTGCATTTTGTTGCAATATATCATTTTTTAAAATTTATTTCAGTCAATTCAGCTTATTCATTTATTCACAGTGTTGTGAGAAAAAGAAATGTTTATATTGTGTTGAAGGAGGTAGAGAGGAGAATGAGGACCTGTTTGAAGCAGATCAGGTGGTTCAAACTGGATGGTTGTTACACAAAAGTAATTGCTGTCCTACTCAGAGGCATGCCAGAACCTAGGATTAACTTTTGTGAGCTTAAACCGTACTCATGCCAACAAATTGGCATAATGGGGGGTTGAGATTGGGATGTGGGGGGTTATTTCTTTAAAGGATAATTACAGTAAGCAGAAGGTCTCCTCTGGACGTGTTGTCACGCTGCACTATAGTCTGGTGTCACAACATGAGCAGAGGCTCTTGGGGATGCTTTGCTTTTCCATTCTTATTCCCAGGCAGGAAATAAACAGTATTTCCTAAAGTGTGTCAACTAAAAATAAAGCTAAAATTCTTCTGTTAAATAAGCAAAAGCTTTCCTTTGGCTGAGGAGTAGTTATAATTGGGGAGTTTCCACCATTTATTCTCTTTAGTTAAATTGCCATCAAGCAGTTTATGTCCCTTTGCATTTGAATTAGGTGGCAGAGTTGTCCAGTTTGAAAATGTGACTACAATAAATGAGTTTCTTTTCAAGAGCCAGGCTATGGGAGGAGAGGATTAAAGTGCCATGTGGAGTATTTTAAGAAGCATTTTAACCAGGCTGTAATCACATATCATTCTTCTATTCTTTTGCATGAAATAACTGCTCTAGATAGGCTGCACAACTCCCTTCCTGAATTACAATGGCAGGAGAGAGTTGTTTACTATTCCCAGCTCTAAAGCTTTCCTGCTGCATGGGGGCTGATTGGTGTTTAAGGCTGTTTGCAGAAGGGCTATTTAATCAAATAAAACAGACCCCATTCCCTGCTGAATGTAAGAGAGGGAGAGATATCAATCCCAGGGACTGTATCAAGATGGGTGGAAAACACAATGCATCTTTAATGAAAAACCCAGTAGATAAGCAGCTGCATTATAACAGTCTGTAAGGGGTCTGGTCATAGCATCAATCAAAGGGTAGAAGATTGTGTTGTTTTATCACTCTGACCTCAGAGCAGGATTTCCTTGTAATGCAGTCGTGGTTTAACCCCAGCTGGCATCGCAGCCCCACACAGCCACTCTGTCACTCCCCCTCACTTCAGGATGCGGGAGAGAATCAGCAGAGTAAAACTGAGAAAACTCATGGCTTGAGATAAAGACAGTTTAATAAGTAAAGAGAAAGCCACACAAGCAATCAAAGCAAAACATGGAATCCATTTTTTGGATTCCGCACAGGCAGCCATCCCCAGGAAAGCAGATACTTGGGAAGACAAATGCCAGCACTCTGAATGTTCCCCCTCTTCCTCCTTCTTACCCTGGCTCTATATGCTGAGCACGATGTCACATGGTGTGGGATACCCTTGGGTCAGCTGTACCAGCTGTACCCCCTCCCAGCACCCCCAGCCTCCTCGCTGGTGGGGTGGTGGGAGGAGCAGAAAAGGCCTTGACACTGTGCAAGCTCTGCTCAGCAATAATGAAAATATCCCTGCGCTATTGACTGTTTCCAGCACAAATCCAAAACATAGCCCATACTACCTACTATGAAGAAAATTAACCATCCCAGTCAAAACAAACACAAATACATTCCTAGCAAGAATTCTCAACCTGTGAGTAAACAAATCTAAGACATGGCACCTTCTTATTAGTGAGTCTTGTCCCTCACTGTGTCTAATACAAATTCCCAGAGAACCTCTAAATTTCTCCTGAATCTTCCATTCAGTCCTGGATGCAGTTCTTTAATACTCTGTTTTATAAGAGATTGATGGCCAGGATATGTCTTGTAATTATCCAAGGTACTTACTGCAACATAACTTGACTCCAAATGGCCTAAATTTGTTACCACAGGAAGACACCGAAAACATTCATTTGTGTCCTGCAGCATGGAGAAACGGCATGGGCTTGCTTCCTAAACTGCATGTGGTCAGAAAAACGTGACAAATCCAAGTCTGAAAATCTTTACATTTTGTTTCACACGTGGCAGGAGTTCTGAGCATGGTTGTGTTTGATGTGGCATTTCAAGTATGCACTTGAAAGCTGCTAGACTGGGCCTCTCAATGGGCACAAGTACCCTGTCACCTCCTTCATGGGTGTTCACTGAGAATTGAAACGGGAGAGGACACCAGTCTGCTCATCCCTTATAGAGGGGAGGCCCGCAGCTACTGCATGCTCTAAAGCGGAATTTGGCATGAAAAAAATTAGGTGTTTTTAAGTAGCAATATCTTCAGGATCAAAATTTTGGCCTGAAGTGCTAATTTTTTTCTCGAAGCATGTCTTTATGCACAAGTTGTTGTATGAATCTCTTGGAGTCCAAATGCTGTGGTTCCCAGCATAGTCAGCAGGCAACACACAACAATGTAGGTGCACACAGGGCAGGTGTAAACAGCAAAGGCAGGAATGTTTCCTCACAAAAGGAAAATGTGAGCATTAGTTAATGAATGTTTGCAAAGTGCTTTCAGTCTTTCAGATTATACTATTATTAAACTGAACATCTTTGATTATGCAATGATTGTGCTGAAAGCTAAATGAAGGAGATGGCTTTCTTTAAACAGTATCTTATTCTTGATTAGAGCAATCATTAAATTGTTTCAGATCTATCAAAGTGAGCAGCAGATGGAACACAGCAACGAGAGCAGAACAACATGAGATTTTAGAAGACAATCAAACTAGGCAAACCCAGAAGTAATTCAAAAGGGCTCATACCAAAATTCTGGCTAATATAATGACATATGGCATATGTTTGTGAATTATAACAGTTGTGGGAAATACTCAGGGTATTATTTTGTCTTTTGATAGATGCCAATAGCAATCTTGAGTTAGAGAATTGTACTTCTGAATACATCGTCTCATGTGCAGTGTTGAGAGTCTCCCCACCTTACTAGACACTGCAGTGATTTTGCAAAATTTAAGTGAAGTTGAGTGGAGTGGAAATACCAGCCAAGCATGCAGCTAAAGATCACATAAATTCATTGCATCTGATGGATTTTGCTACGCTTCTTGCTGTTCCTCTCTCCTCTCAAACTAGCATCCTGCTTTTCAAGATCTTGAATTGCCCAATTCAGCCTCTCATCAGCTGGCTTCTCCACCTTCCTGCATCATCCCATCAAAGGTTAGCCCTGTCTTTCTACAACACCCTTTCTCATCTCTTCCAAGTTAACTTCTCCCTACATCCAACATGAAAAATCTTCAGCTCAAATCTGACATCCATTGAAAACACTCAGTGGTACACTTCAGCTCAATTAGTATTTCCATCCACCAACTGGAAGGTGACTTGCCTGTTCCAGACCTTGTGAACAGAGTTATGAAGGGGAAATCTCATGACAGCAAGAATTACTTAACATTTTATCACATCCAGATCCCTTCCTGGCTGAAGGAAGACAAATCACAACCAAATTACAGAGAAACTTGCAGAAGGTTTGTTTTGAATTTCTTTCTAATAGTAGTCCTAGGCCTGACTGAGCTTCTTCAGTCCCCACAGAGTTTCACATGGTACACTTTTGGACTGATACTGCATCAAATTGTACTGTATCCTTTCAGGACTTATATTGCACACCATCTGCACAGCTTTCAGTTTATTTTAGTTATTACTACTCTATAAATTTTTAAGCTCTGAGGCATTTCTAACACTCCATGACAAGTTTTATGTAAATTTTTAACTGCAGTTTTGATATCAGCTTTATCATGTTATTCTCAATTTGTAGATTTCTTTTCTTTATTTTTTCTTACACTGTTGTCACATTTTTACAGTCTGTGATTTATCTCATTAATTCAGCTCACAGATTGCCAGACCTAAGTTCTGGTGTGTGCCCCATGCACGTACAGAGTAAGTCCATTGAACTGACTACTCACTAGCTGCCAAATGTCGATGCCTGTATTGGGCCTCAGATTCCCACTGAACTTTCATTATTCAGCTCTAAATAATCTGAAATATGACAAAAAGAATAAACGCAACTCAAAAGAAATTTTAAAAGAGACAAGAGAAAATATTATTGTGGTTTTATCTTTTTCAGCTACAATATAATATGCTCTTGATAGATATGTCATACATAGGGTAAAGGAGGATATATTTTCCTGGCATTGTATTTACTCTGCTTTCTTATATTCACGTCTTGTGAATTAAAGTTTTTTCTAAAATTTAACATGAGTGATGTAGCAACATGATACTCTATTGGACTTGACACAGATGTCGATTTGTAGGAATTGTGCTTCCCCTTTGTGTCTGAAGGGATGGTATTTTCAGGAGAAGAGCCCACGTGTGCAGTACGATGTTTTAATAGAACTGCATGCAGAAAGGAGCTGTATCTGCACCCTGAGCACTGCACAGCTCCAAGGCTCTTTGTACAGATGCAGGCCTGCAGCTGCTTTTCCTGAAAACTTGGTCAGGCACTTATCACCAATGTGTCAGAAGCTGTGTAGCATCCTTTAGCATCTCTCTTAACAAGTAAAGAAAAAAAACTGTGTTCATAATTTTCTATTTAAAAATTCATGCTGAAGGAACAAGGAGCATGCCAATAATATATACCTGGGCAAGTAAATTATTATTTTTCTGCTTTGGCAGTCAGTTAAGGTCTTTTTCCACCCTTGCCCCTGTGCTGGCAGCTCACGTGTTCCTGTGCAATGCAATATGTAATTTTGTGAAAGCTAGAGAAAAACTGTAGTTCTTCCCTGAATTTAGTATATGTGTGTCCAGTACACTGTCCTTCTCATGGGAGAGTCCTGTAAGAGAAATTATTTT
Organism: Machaerirhynchus nigripectus; assembly: GCA_013397975.1. Lineage (NCBI taxonomy): Eukaryota > Metazoa > Chordata > Aves > Passeriformes > Dicruridae > Machaerirhynchus > Machaerirhynchus nigripectus. The sequence goes on along the minus strand of VZRQ01000114.1, from coordinate 271,784 downwards.
TTAGTTAGGTTGTGATATAAATGTAACTAACAAGGAACAGCAGTTTAGAAATTCCTTCTTTACATAGACATAGTCCAACTTGGTTTTCAGTGAAATAAATAGGACAGCACTGATGAGATTATATTTCCTAACGAGGTAGTGGCCTTTTTCAAGCCATCAGATGCTGGGTGATACCTGCTACACATTGGATGAAGTGCTAGAATATCGAGTTCATGATCTTATGATTCTTTTGAGTGTGTTTTTCAATTTCCTTTCCCATTGTTTGGTGCTAACTAATGAAATTATTTCATTCACTCAAGTAAGATGTTTACTGATGTACATGATTAGCTGGGCACTTAGCTGCCCACACTGCGTGCACAAATACCTGATTTGCAAGTGAATTGTCTGACTAAGAAAATCTCAGTTGACGGTTTTTCATTTCAGCTAATTCCAGCTGAAATGCTACTTCATTTTAAGGTGTCAAATCAGCCCTGATTACTTTGTGTCTTCATGATGAAATTTTTTTCCTCTTACATAAGTACTTTACTTTTCTCATGACTCCTGTCAAAGATACCTTGGCATTTTTATTAATGTGGTAGGACTAGAACAAGTACTTGTATTCTATTTGTATGCCCACTGACAAGGGGTATGCACATCAAATTCAAATTAAGAAAATAAGTAAGACTGGGTGACTAAATATAATGTATGTTTACCAAAGAACTAGTTTATGATATAGAANAAGAAAATAAGTAAGACTGGGTGATTATAATGTATGTTTACATTTATCTGATTATAATGTACGTTTACCAAAGAACTAGCCTTGTTTATGATATAATGAGATTCCTCAGCATATTTTGTCAAAGTTTGAATTTGAGGGGCTTGGGCAACACATAAAGAGACATAAGTTTCCATGCTTTATTAGACTCACAGGAAATCGATAGGGGAGCAGGAAATACAGTTGCTTATTGCCTTAATAATTCCATTTATACATATTTAGATTTTTATAAGATGTCTGAAAACATGGCTCAAGTAAACCAGAGTGAGCGATCATTAGGGATTTATTCGCTGGAATATAAACATGATTGAAATTGAAACTGTGTAAGGAAGGAGGTATTTTTATAAAATATTGTGTAGTTTCAAAAGCACTAAAACTGTGAACATGTCATCATAGGGTATTTTCATATTCAACTACTACCTCTTTTTGATCAAAATGGTTTTTTTATTTTCAAATGTTAATCCATTGCAGAGAAAGTAATTCGGATTGAAGTAAACTTTCTGGAATAAAACATTCTCCAGTATGGATTTTTTTTTTTACTGGTTTAGGTCCCAAAATTTGGGGTATTTTTCCTTAATTCAAAATCTTGAAATTCCTTGTGCAGAAAAATAACTAATTTCTGTCCAGCTCAATCTATCACTTTCACCAAGCCAAAAGTCTGTCTTTGACATTACATCTCTGAATTTGTGTCAAGTGTACCGCGCAGGAATTTCTGTTGATTCCTATTTCAGGAGAAAGAAGAGATTAAAAATCTTTCCAGAAAAATACCAGTCCTGAATGACTCCTCCAACACAAGTGATTGTTTTTCAGTAATTTATTTATTTTCACTTGATGTTTGGCAGCTGTTTCTCAGTTCTGTCATCTGTAAACCGTTTGTTGGCATCTGAGCTATGGTGTGGGCAGGTCAGGATGAATTAGAAGCAAATATAAGGGAAGTGTGTGACTTGCACTTTAGCTGTTATTTACAAAGGTGTGCCAAATGAACGTTACAGCCCTGGATAAGTGGAAATGCCTGTAGCCAGAGATGAGCTGCTCTGTGTACATTTGAAGGCAAAGGCTGTAAGTATTTCACTCCATGAGGATACAAAAGCCCAACTATCACCTGAAATTAGAGTAGCAGTAAACACAAAATCCCTAGCTGTCTATGAAAAGTGCTCAAGAGCTGTCACACTGTTTTGGGTGCTGCTTGAACTTGAAACTGCTTCTGGACACTGTTTACATGTTTATTTACTTTTGTACATGCAGAACCCGGGTGCCTGCTCCTTTACCTAGCCTTGCTCTGCCTGGCTGTGCACTGTGAATGACTCTAACAGCATTCTTTGTATTCACTGTTTTATCTGAGGTGTTTGACTTCCTAGCTGGTGACTGCAAGCATGGGCTGTTGGTGACTGCTAGCAGGGAGGGCAGCAGAGACAGGAGCTGGCTTCATGGGACAAGTTGTTCTGTTGTGTCATCTTCTCAGTTGTCTTCATGGTGAGAGCAAGAAGGCAATCTGAACTGAGTAAAACATGTGACTGCACTGGTCTTCTTCCCCCTCCCCACAGCTCCTGATGTCTTCCACGGGTCCTAAACTGCAAAAGAAAGAGAAAACCTTCATAGCTCAAATCTGTAATGTTCTCCTTTCTTGTGGGTTCAAAGCACCTTCTTGCACGAATCAAAATGCATTCAGCAGTGGGGTCTCCAAAGACCTGGCAAGCCAGTGACAAGGGATGGTGTGGTGGCATTAGGAACCAGTCTGTGCAGCAGCCTGAACTTACAATCTTCCAAAAGAAATACCCAGAGACACCCTATGGTAGCCTTTATTGAGCTCTCAGGGAAAGGGGATGCCAGGTGTTGCTGAAAGGTAGAAACCTGGAGGGGTGGGGACAAATCTCAGTTTGCTTCTTTCCATGGCCACATGACCTGTTGCACTTAGGGGGAAGATTCACTGCCAGAGAAGGTAAGTGGTTTCAGGCAGGTTTTCCAGAGGAAGAGGAGGCTTTTGAGACAACCAAGGTCTGTATGCAAGCAAACGGATATGGAAGCACTGAGCTTCATGATCCACTGAGCTTCATGTTCCTTCATGCCTCAGCCGAAGCTTGTGCAGGTTGCCAGCAGTTAGTGCTTCTTGTCTCCTGCAGGTCATCAAAATGAGGTGAAACATGCTAAATTGCTGTGCCCTGTAATTTCAGAGAGGTGAAAAAGAGGGGCTGGGAAGCTTTTCTTTTGAAGCTCAAGATACTGTGTCTCAACCAAGCTGGCTCCATCCATATCTGGGCAGGAGATGCTTATCAAAAAGAGAAGAATACAATGGTTCAAAAGAAGATAGTTAAATTCTTTTCTGTGAGTAGTGGGACATCTTAAATTCTATTAACGCTAGGAAAGTGGTCAGGGCTCATGTACAAGGAATATAAAAAACTGAAAGATAAGTCAGGTTCTTTAAAATAAGTTTCTAAAATGAAACTATTATTTCAAATGAGCTTTCACTGAAGAATTTTTCAGTATCACTGGTAGTTTTGCAAAGATTTTTCTTGTGGTTAAAGTTCTTTTTCAAGTGATGAATGGTTTTGATGAGCAGTTTTTTGACTTTTAATGATTTTTCTCTCCTTGCAGTTGGTATTCAGCAAGTGTGTCTTTGAAAAAGGAATACTGCCCAGAAATTGCAGTTAGGCTTCTATTCTAAAGAAGGGGGACAAGAACCCTTCCGTGAGCATCATAATGGATTGATTTAATATAAAGAAAAATGCTGCTTTTCTAAATTCCCCTCTGTTTAACTTCTTCTTGGTACTTTAATCCACAAATTTTTTTTCACCCAAATGAAGAGTATTGACCCATGTACGTTTCCTCATTTAAATGTTCTTTTATTGGGAATTAACTGCCAAAATAATATTAATTTATCAGAAGAGGGGAATCCCTTTAGCAACATTTGGTTTAAATTTGCCTTGTTACTGAGACTGCCACTTGGTTACCACAGATCTAATTTTCTGAAGTGCTTTCATATAATTTCTGTGTATGACCTTCATGAGTGATACTCTTAAAACAGTATGTATTGCTATCTGCAGCACTTAGTTGTCACAGAATAAGTGAGAAGCTGGCATAATAAAAAAATACATTGTTCCTTACCTTTCAAAGACCTGCTTTGCTGAGATTTATTTTTTTCTGCTGTGTCTCTTCCATCTGAAATTAATGTTTGCTGTAGCAAACCTGTGGTTGGGCTGCATGTCAGTGATCCGCATGATCTGCTGGTTTTTTAGTGCTTTGCTGTGATCACCTGAAGAAGCAGCTGGCTCTGTTCTCCCACCACCCTCAGAAATGCACCTTCAAATGGCCTCCACTGTTTTGCTCTGCTTGTTATTTTCCTTCTTGTTAACTTACAAGATACCTTTAATTACAATGGCAAAATGTGAAGGCACTGAGCACTGGGAAAGCTCTGACACTGTGGTGCCCTCTCATTACAGAGCTCTCATACCTGAGTAATTCTTATTCTGGATGAATTATTCAAGGTCTGCCCAGTGTAACAAGTGAACATGTGATCATGAGGCTTTTCTCAAGAAGTTGATGGCAGGTTGCATATGAGGAATTAATGCTTTTCCTGATTAAGTTTTATATGTAACAAATAGACATGCCATTCCAGCTGATAGGACACTGTAATGAAAGATAAACTTCATAGTGAAGAGGAGGTGAGGCTAGGATTTCTAACCTATTCTTTCTTCCCCTAAGCTTCCAGGTGTCTCACTTCCTGCTGCTGTTTGCTCCTGGGCTCAATGATGCTTTTAGAAACTATTCCGCAGTTTTCTGTTTGAATAAGTAAAAAGAATGCACTTCAATGTTTTTTAAATAGTGGCCCGTGAATTTAAATAACTTTCTATAGGCCCTGCAAAATTACATACTAAAGGTGGTGGTGGTGGTGGTAGTAGTAGCAGCTGGTTGCCTTGATGACTGAAAAGAGTTTTATATATATAGATATATGTTTATATATATATGAACTTTATATATGTTTATATAGATATGAATTTTTACTCTGTGCTGTAATACCACCATGGGAATCCAGCTTCTGTCTTGAACTGCAGAAAGCTGTTGGTCAGATTCAGATTCCCTAACTGCATGACTGCATTTCACTCTTAAGTTATGCAGATAAACCACACGTGCTGTCCTGCGGGGGAGTGTAGGGCTAGAAGCTCCAAAATTATAATTTGGATGTACAGAAAGATTTAGTTTTGTAAGTTATTTGGGTCTATTCAACAAAGCTGAAATGTAAGGTTTTATTTCACTGTGATCCAAATAGAAGCCAGCCAGATTTGTGCCCTTTGTGGACAAAACCAAGACTTGAAGCCTTGGTCCCCTGAGGAAAACAAATTAGCAAATGAGAATTTCTCTGAAGGCAGAAGATCTGACTTCTGCTGCAGTCCGATAAACAGCAACTTCATTGGCCCCCTGCAAGAGGATTATGGAAAGTATTTCCATTCCCTTCTGCTGAAAAAAGTCCGTTCCTTTGTGAATGCCATCAACCTGTCTGCCAACATCTGACAATCTGAAAATCTAGATTTAGGCTTCCACCTCAGATTTCATCTTTTCCGTTTCGTTTTTTGGAGTACAATATCCACACTATGTATACCAGCTTTCACTCATCTATTTGCAAATGTTCATTCAATTTTCTCCCCTCTCCTTCATTCCTTGTGTAAGAGCAGCCTTGGTGAGGCTGTGCTGCAAAGAGGAGCGCAGCCCTCTGCAGGCTGTAGGTGCTGCACACTTGCTAAACATGACAAGAGTGTATCAAAAACTTAATTTATGTATTTATATATGCCAACGTCTCAGCTCCACACTGATGGGCATAGGTCTAGCTAGCAGCACTGGATGGTGTTTTTTCCTCTGTGTGGTCAGTGCAGTGGAATGGTGCATTTTGGAGAACAGGACCCTCAAAATGCTGTATGGAGCAGGTGAGTAATCAGTGTCCTTGACTGGGTTTAGGTCAGGGCTGGCGCTGCTGCTGCTGTGCTGCAGAAGAGTTGGTAGAATTCTTAGCTAAAATACAACAAATACTACAGCTGACTTCACAGGCAGGGAAAGGTGTACAGCAGTTGGCACCTGACTGATAATGGAAATGAGTAGAAAAAGCACCACCACTGTGTCTCTGGGGTATAGGCACAGGGCGTTCAGATAATGTGCTTCATCAGCATTATCTAATAATGTTAAGATTTTCCTCTAGAAAATTAGTATCATTTTAATCAGTTTAAGACTTCGCAGGCCTTAGGAATTCCACTGGTTTTATAACAGTTAACACATTTTATGTACAATTAAATATTTAAAAGAGGTCTGCAGGAAAAATAATTGCTGTTACTTTTTAACCTGCAATCTATTGTGCATTTTTTTCTTTCATGAGGATTCTTTGTATTTCTTTTATAGAGGAATTCAAAATACAGAAAAGATATTATCCAAGAACACAAGTATGAAAAATTGCAGCAATTGGTTGTTGTTTACTTAAAATTATTTTTTCTTAAATTTAACATTTGCTAGACCTAGAAATGTGCTTTTAGAATGCCAGAGCTGTACACAAATACATTATTCAGCTTACTCTACACTGCATGAGTGGGTTAGCTGTAATAAGAAATACTATCCACATCCCTCTTGGCATAAAATATGTGCATATGCAACAGTGTAATGGCTTTAAATGTTTTCCTCTTATAACTCAAATGGTTTTTGGTGGAATCATCTAGGAAAAATTTTAGTTAATATCTGTAGACAGAGCTTCAGCAAAGAAAAGATTTGTAAGTGTTCAGTGACAGAAAATAGAAATATAACAGCCCTACAGAAATAGTTTTAACATCTATGTGCTGATGACCCCTGTTCTGTGTAACAACTCTTTTTACAGTAACCCCTTCAGAATTGCTCACAGGACCATCAAGTCAAGCCAAGCATTTCTGTGTGGTACCACACCTCCCAGTTTCACTTAATGACCACTGTAGTGCATGAGGTCAAAATACCCTGACGAACAACTAAGAGTTTCAATTTCACCTGGTTTTGTTTCGGTTTTGTTTTTTTTTTTTCCCTATGACAATAGATCTCAGATACTCAAAAAGTGTTTTTAGCCTCTGCCATAGTGACAGGCAGGAAGCCACAGGGAAGGGGATTGAAGTGTCAGTTCTCCATGCCCCGGTGGACTGGAGAGCTGGGGTTGCTGCAGAATGATAATGTGCTGCCACCTACAAACGCCTCCCTGGTGATCCTGGGCTGCGTGGCCATGTGTGAACAGCATTCAGATCTGCCACCATCCTGAAATGTTGTTCCCTCTATGCAGAAGGCCAATATAATCATGAGGAAATGTAGAATCAGGGACGCAGTCCTTCTGCGAGCAGTGAGTCACATGTTGCATGGATCTGTTTCTTTTTCCAAGGAGATTTTGCTTTCATTTAGCTCCCATAATTGGCTGAATATAAGTTTCTTAACTTTTTCTCATAATACAAAGCTGGAATTTTTGCTGTTGATTTTGAGGCCCAAAGCGCAAGTCTTTCACATAGCTATTGGAAAACTACAAAATATGTGCTTCCCATAGTAAGAGGGAGAGACAGAGCAAGATATAAGTTTTTAACTGACATTTTGTTCTGAAATTCTCTTGTCCTTTTACAGAGAGCATCATCCTCTCTTTCCGTAGTGTAAGTGCAAATCTGTGAAATACCAGCAGTGTTCCAGGTATGCTATACTGCAGCAAAATTTTATTCTTAGTCCTTTAAGCTAAAAACAGTCTTGAACTGTGTGCAAGATCCCTGGGCAGGGAGTTTAGACTGATTCTCAGAAGAGAAGTATGCTAAAATGGAAGTCCTATAGCTTCAGAGCTGCCAGATGACTGATTCTCTCTTAGTGAAACAGGTGTTTCTCCCATGCATAGAAATTAAGAATTGGAGACAGTTCAAAAGTAGTGTCACTGCTAATGGGAGGGCCGAACTGATAGAATTGCAAGGAAAGATTAAAGAAAGCCATATCCAGCTCAGCTAAGTAACAGAAAGATCCATCAATATTTGAAAGGTGTCATCCCCAAAGTGCGACTGAGTATTTCGAACTGCAGAGCAAAAATACCAAGGAATGACATAAGAAAGTTACATATATTAAAAAAAAAAAATAGGTAGTAAGACTAAATTGAAGCAACAAAAAAAGGTAGACCAAGAAGTAGTTCTCTAAAGAGAGGGATTGCAAGCATGACAATTGCAACTTAGGTTTGCTCCATGGTTTTGAATTCCTCAGATTTGTAAGTGAATAGGGCAGAAATGCTAAAAAGGATGTATTTTAATGCATGGAGCAATCATGTGTTGAAGGTAGATGATGGGAATGATCCCTTCTGGCTCTTCAATCTCTTTTGTGTCCCATGCACTTTAACTGAGGCTCGCTGTGATCTTATCTATGAAAAGTAATATCTTTGCGGGAACCTGAACTGTGATATTATCAGCTCTGCTCTGAGGACCTTATATATACCACTTCATCACAGATATTATTGACAGTAAGTGGTTTTACCACTTTTATATATTCTCTTTGTGAGTTGTTTTACAGCAAGGCAGCTAAATCAAGAGAATTTTTCCTGACCAACTGAGCAGCTGATAAGTCTCTTTACAAGCACTTAGGTGAATTCAATGCACTAGGATGATAAAAAGGTGGCTTAGGACAAAAGCGGGTGTCAAAACATAACCCTCTGCTCTTTCCATCACCTCAAAGGTTATGTCCCACATGTAAAATTACTTGGGTTTTGAACCCTGCTTTTCCTTAATTCTTTTGTTCAGAAAGTCCATCTGATCCTTTTCAGGATTCATTTGCCCACTTCCGATCTTCTGCTTTTGTCTCCGATTTCCCTCCCTTGTTCTCTGCACATCACGGTCCTTTTTCAGGCTGAGTCATTATCCTTTTAAATTCTCCTAGGAAGGGCTTTTTTCTCAGTCATGCTGTTTCTTACTCAAGTGGTGCCTGTAGGAAGATCAGAACAACCCATGCTAGGAAGAGCTCTGTCAGTGGCTGTGCCTATAGGACAAGCATACAGGTTGCATTGTTTGTTAACTGCAAATTCACTTCTATCCCTTATTCCCTGCCTGTTTAGATAGACCTAAACCTCTGCTGGGAGGAGAGAAAAACCTTTCTTGACTATTTTCAGAGCCTGAAGATTAAAACTGACCCAGTCCTGCACTTGTGTGTGTGTGTGCGCGCGCACTTTGAAAAGAATTTTCTTTATCCTGCAAGTCCTGCGGAGTCCACAGACAATATGTCTCCCTTTCTGCTCCAAAATCTGCACAAATCCTCCCCCTGTGATGCCTACAGATGGAAATAGGAAAAATTCCCTTGCCAGGCCTGCAGTAAAAAGGAATGTGTCCCAAATGCAATCGTTCCTTGTGCACTACATCTTGTGAGCAAGCAGACGGTGTGGCTTGCTTCAGTAACTTTTATATGTAAACAGTCTTTAAAAACATAATCTACATTGTCAAAGCCTAATCTAAATGATGTAGTGACATTGCTTACTTTGATATGCTGCTTTGGTTTTGAATTCCCTCTGGATTGCCTGGCCCCACATGGCCTTTTTTGTGTTTTGTTTACTTTTCACTTAGCTGTCACGTATTTATTCCCATTAGATGTACAAAGTCAATGGATTCAGCCTAGTTTTACAGCTTACTTGGCTAATACAGCACAGCAAAAGTGCTGAGTGAAGCCAAGCAGAGGGGCAGGAAAATAGCAGAGTGATTCTTTGGGTCTGACATAGAGACCAACGAAACAGAAAACTTGTAAAAGATCTGGCTCTGGTAGAGCAGCTGGAGATTACTATTTTTTCAGGACAACATTTGTCTGGAAAGCAGAAATTCATTGATTTGTATAGACTGAATTTCTGTTTTTAAAGGCTTCTGAATAAATACTGAATATTTGTATACATCACATATATTTAAATTTTTTAAAAATCTGGATTTGTTTCAAATGTAAATGGATGGGAAAATATTACTTTAAAAGCTTTTCAGTGTAATGAGCTGGTTGGATTCATCTTATTCAAACAGTTAAAATGGCTTACATGATCTTGTTCTGTGAAAATCTTTGAAGATATGTGAAAATGCCTCATGCTGAGAAAAGCAATCCCAAAAAGTCTACTTGGTGTGATCTTATCCACAGAACCTGTAAGAGAAATGGCTGTTTCTGAAGTATATCACAACTTGAAGCATGACTGAAATGCGGACCATCCTGAATGGTGGTCTTCCCTTTTGATAGCCATGCCTATCCTCCCATGCTTCTCCTAATGGGAATACCTACCCTTCCTCTAAATGGTTGGTTTTACACCTCAAAACAAAAACGGGGAGATTTCATGCGGAACTTATCATTGGTGGAGGAACCGTGGTGTTTCCTTTGTTCCCTGAAAAGGGACAGTCCGGATTTCCCCCACGGCACCGTGTCACTGAGAGCATGTTGTTTTCAGGTCACATTTCTTCAGTTTCAGCCGAGGTGCTCAGCCCAAGCCCTGTGTGGCACCAGTGTCTGGGCACCTTTGGTGCTGGCAGCAGTTGGGCACCCAAATTTCACTTCCTTTAAAGAACAGGCTGCGCTGAAACCGCCCCATTTCCCAGTGCAGTGACCTCCTTTTGGACTTGGCTCTCCGTAGTCTGAGCTTTTCCTCTGTTTACCACAGGTGAAATACGGGAACTATGCCTTTGTATGGGATGCAGCAGTGCTGGAGTACGTGGCCATCAACGATGCGGAGTGCTCCTTCTACACAGTCGGGAACACTGTCGCGGACAGAGGGTACGGGATCGCCCTGCAGCACGGCAGCCCCTACCGAGACGTCTTCTCACAAAGGTAAGGCTTTGGAGTAGGAGGAGCAGGTACTAAGGGAAGGTTTCTCTCAGCTCTGGACCCTCCTTTTAATTTAATTTACGGTGAAGGAAAAAGATCTTGTATTTGCAGTCCATTTCTTGCGTAGGCATTCGTTTTCTCTGAGACATTGAGTTACTCACTTTTCTAGAAACTGCATTAAAAACACTTTGTGTTGCTCTTACTTGAATTGTTCCTGTTTCTTCTGAAAAACATTAATGAGATAAACTCAACTTCATTAGCAGGAAAATGAGGAAAGAGTTGCTTCATTTATTATGGAGAGTCAGCATAACTCAACCCTTCCTATTACAGAGGAGGTTTCTTAAAGAGAAATAAAGTAAATTTGGACACTGATGGGAAAACTAAAGGGCATGAACAAGGACATTTGATGTTTTGGTGGAAAGACCCCTATTAGAACCCAAAAGCATAGGTGCTTATCCCCATACTAATCGAGCTCTTGGGCTACAAAAGTGATACCTCTAGAGATGCTACTTGTACTATCTTTCTGTTAGGATTGGAAACACTAAATTAATTGTATGTATTGTGCCTTTGCATTATTTGCACTTCACTCCAGTATTGATTCCTTAATCAGGATGTGTGTGAAATGTAAAAAAACTACCAAACTTTCTTAAAGTGTAATATCTGCAGTTTGGCGCTTAGGAGAAAACATGTGCTAATCTCGTGATCCTTTTTTCATTCTGAATCTGGTCTCTTAACTTTGTTTCTGTTGGTATGTGTTATGTGCATGAAGCAAAATTTTACAGTTGCTGCTATGGGATTTCTGTTGTGTGGCTGCCAGGTAAACATATAAAATATGCTTAATTTCGGCCTTTGCCTTCATCCAAAGACTGTGGTGGGGGGGAAAGTAGCCAGTAAGTAACACTGTGCAGATCCAGAGGAATCATTCTCTGCTCACACCTACAGCATGAACAGAGAAGCTTGGATTCTTTGAATCTCTTCTATGTTGGGAGTGATGTTGCTGAATTTTGTGCTAACGTAGCAGCAACATAATAAAAAATTTCACAGGATCAGTGAAAAATTTAATTTTTGTGAAACATGTGTCTGCTTTGTATATTACAAAGAGTATTAGAGGCAATTATTTACCAAATACTCTCATAGTCCAGCTGTGACCAGGCTGGCTCTGCTTAAAATCTCTGGCACTCTAAACAAAGGAGGTAAATTCCTTCCTGTAATCTTTCAAAGAAATTCTTCCACCTGTTAGGCTTCTCAGGTGCTTGTCAAGGTGCTAAGTCATCCTCTTCACAGTCTTATCCATGTAAGCTTGAGTACAAAAATTGGAAGACATTAGGGAATTTCATAGCCTGTGTCTTTATTACTAAACACAGTGAAACCGCCAAGTGACATGGCTCATGCCCTCATTCTTCATGCCCACCACTGCTGCTCTGCAAGTCAAGGTGGATGCATCCAACCTGCCCTTAGAGACTGCTTGTGACAGGGTTTATATACTGGGTATAGCTCTTGGCATAGGGGGAAAGAGGTTATGGCTGGTTCTGGCAAGAGAGTTTCTTCTTCGTCGCATTATTCAGCACAGGGAGAGGCTGGGTTACTGCTTCTTCTGATACACTGCCTTCAGTGACTCCTGGATCATTGGTCTGTGCAGGCCTGACATTTCCAAGTACAATTTTATTTCATAAGAAAATTTCAGCTTTTCAGTGTATTATTATATCTTGAAGCTATAGGAAAGCGGAAAAAAGCATAAGAATTTGCACATATATAGGTATTTTTATCTGAGGATCTTCGAAGCAATACTTAAATATTAGCATCTCTCCGGAAAGCAAATGCCATTTCCACTTAATGCTTAGGGAATCCATAGCATCAGGAGACTTAAATGAAATCCAAAGGTCATATGTTGTCCCCTGGTGGAATCAGGGATCATAAGCACTCATTTTTGATTTCTTGCTAAAGCTGTCAGAGTTCAGGTAGATGAAGGAAGGGATTATTTGTCAGATATTGGGCCACAGGAAGATCTGGATGGATATGCAGAACTTAGCACTGGTGAGAAAATAACTCATTACATTAGCAGGAGTAATGGTTGAACAGAGAAACTGGAATATGCTTGGAGTGATACTACCTCCTGGAGAATTTAGAGAGCCTGAGATATATATTCTGAAAATGTGTGTGCTGCTGTGCCTATATTCTTATTTCTGTATTATGAGAGCATATTATATAGCATTTCTAATTATGTCCATAAATACAAATTTACAGTTTGAAGCACTGAAAGACCATATAAGAAACAAACATATGAAATAGAAATCGTGCTTACAGGGTAGCTTACAAGGTTTTGTTCTTAACACGCTTCTGTACTGTTCCTTAAGTTTACATCCATGTGGTTTTCACACACCATCCTTAACGTTTCCTCCTAATGAAAAGGCTCAACAACCTTCAGCAGCTGCAGCCTGCGTGCTAAATAGAGAGAGGAATGGATCCATTGTATAGGATTAGCAAATGTTCACATGAATATTTCACATTTTTAATGCAGCAGGGAACTGGTTTAAAATATATTGGCACTTTTTGATCCTTCCCAAAATAAATATATTTATGTGAAAATACAGGTCTTGTCTTCTAAGAAATTTCATATAAAGCCATAAGCTGCACAGTGTTAAATCCCTAGGGAGCAGCAGTAAAAGGTCTGGCAAGCTTACAGGAGATTTTGTTCTCTGTGCAGGAAGCACAGGCACGTGTTTACAGCTTTTCTGAACATTCAGGTGATTCCCAAAGAAAGAGGAAAAGGCAGAGAGGTCTAAACACTCACCCCTTCTCCCTAAAGCTACGGCACGTGAGCTGCAGCCAAGATAACACTGTGGTAAAGTTTACCAACAGGAAGTAGTGTAAAGAAGCTGGTCTTTGAGACCTTTCTTTTTCACACACAAAAATCCTTTCTATGCCAAAACAAAGCCATGAGCAGCAGTGAATGGCCTGACTGCGGTGTCAGATTGGCTTTTTGCTACACAGGGATGGCAAAGCAGCCAGGGGGGTCCCACTCAGCATCTGTGACCAGTCCTGCCTAATGCTTTCTCTGAAAACACATGCTTGGGGCCCATCCTGAAAATAGATGTGTGGCTGTAACACAAGTAATACAGAAAATAATCTGGGTTACATTTGAAAGACGGGCCTGCCATAGCATCCTGATGGTTTCATTCACGTTGTTGCAAATGTTAAACAAAACTGGCCATGCCACTAGGCAGCCAGGTGATGTGCTCAGGTAGATTGCTGTCCTCTCTTCTTTGCCACCAAGACTTCTGAGCACCAGCAGCCTCCAGGCAGCATGTCAGTTTTCCCTCTCTATATATTTTTCTTTCAAGGTAATGACAGGGGCTGTAATAATAGGAACTGCCAAATTTCCTGGGAGACCTTGAAAAGGATGTGTCTTTTGGTTCATGAGGAACAGTGTGGTGACACTAAATTTGACACCTGTTAAGAATTCTTTTCAGCCCTAAACTTTAAAACTTCCATTGCACCCCTGGGAGGTATAAATACAATTGCAGACGCTTTTCAGAGTGTTTCACAGGATGTCTGTGCTTCCTGCAGTGCTGCAGCAATGGCTCAGGAGCTGCGCTCGTGGCTGGCTTTTGGTGAGGGTCAAGGAGGGATGGCAGCAAAGTGCTGGAATCCTGTTCATGTCCCCACTTTCTCTGCTGTTTCACTCTCTTCTTCTGCACTACAGTCCTGGCCACACAGCATGCTAGAGGCAAAGGGAGAGGAAGCACTAATTTCGTGCTCAGCAGAGGCCAGCAGCCAGCTTTTCACTTAAGTAACTGTCAACACCCAAAACCATTGAAAAATCAAGCCGTAGTTGTTCTGCACCCCTCATATCCCAAAGAGCATCCATGTGTGTTCTGCCCCTGTAGGCAGAAGAAAACAGTGACCATAGGAAGAATACAAAAGAAAAGGCAAGCTTGCCCTCAGAGCCCGCAGTGTGGGACTCTTGCTTGTTCATCAGCTGTGTTTCCACAAATGCACTGCCCCAGCCAAGCACAAGCTCATGGACACCTAAAGTTGTTTGTGTGCCAAAAGAGGCAGGAGCACTTCCATAATTCCTGGTTATTGTCTGTGGGAGGTGGGGTATGTAAGGGCAAAATGTATGGAAGGTACAATTACCATATGGCTTCTGCAGAAACCTCAGTCTGAATTTGACATTATGCACAAAAAGTCCCAGCAAGTTTGTGCTGCTGCTAGAGAAGCCAATCACATCTTTTTGTCCTAAGGGGGGAAAAGAAATGGACATTTATAAAGATTTCCTCATGGCAAGCCCAAAGATACCTCCCTAGCAGCAAGTGGGGCACTTTCAGATACCCGAACATTTGGAGGGAAAGAGGAGAGCCATCATATGGCATTTGAGACTGCCTCTTAGCAAATAAATTGCCAGCTACTTTAAATAAATGGTAAGGATATTCTCCTGTCCTTTTTGCATCTCATCAGCAAAATCCTGAGTCTTAGAGAGTTCCTGCCCTGAGCCATAAATATGTGTTCTTCGTCTCCTCACCATTAATTCTCTCTCCTTAAATTTTCATTCTGTGTCTTGGAGGTCACTTATGTCCAAAGACTCCAGTGCAAGGAAAATTACTTTATTCCTATCTACCTTGATTGCTTTTTCCCTGCCCTTGGGACTATGTACCCCTTTCTTTGAGAAGACTCCCTCTCTTTATTTCTTTTTTTTAATATTCTTTTAATGAAAACTCAAGAAAGTGTCACTTATTCTCTGTCTTATCTTTTACCAGCTATGTGGAAAATAAGAGTTTTGGATTTCACCCTAACCCTGCAGAGGACTGACAAT
The DNA here is from genome assembly GCA_013397975.1 of Machaerirhynchus nigripectus. Lineage (NCBI taxonomy): Eukaryota > Metazoa > Chordata > Aves > Passeriformes > Dicruridae > Machaerirhynchus > Machaerirhynchus nigripectus. The sequence continues at coordinate 256,434 of VZRQ01000114.1, read as the reverse complement.
AATGACATAATTGGATTTTTCATCATTAAATACAGTGATCATCTGCAGAATAGTGGATGCCTTAGTAAGAGATCAACTTTGCTTTGTCTCGGTAGTTTGCTAAGAACTGAAATCCTATTCTGAACTGTATATATAGCATTCTGAGAAATATAGCAGACAAACTAGTAAAATCTACCTAAATCCACCCAAAGCACTTTTTTTCTCCCTGATAATTCCAGAAAATTAAGAAACTCTTCAAACTGGGAGAATTACTTGACTTCAGGTAAACACCTGAATTTAGATAGAAGAGTTTAATCTTGAGAGTCTGCTCTTAGATCATGTCACAAGTTCATCTAAGTGAAATTACATTAGTGAGAGGGGAAAAAAAAAATCAAAATTAATTCCAGGTTTCTGAGGTGTCTGACATGGGAATCCAGTCTTAATTTAGTCAGATATAATCATTGTTAATAAAAGCCTTAACTTCAGAGTAGCACATAGTAACAAGGTAGTTTCTCAGATAACCAGGATACTAAATAAAAAACTTAAGTACCACACCAATGTAATATTTATTGACCATCCAAAACAACCAGTCTGTCCTTATTTTTTACTGTCTACATTAGACTTGTAGGGCTAAAACTGGGAATTGCACCAGGCCCTAGGTCTCAGAACACGTTCGTCTTCCTTTTTGCTGAGGCAGGTACTCCAAGACAAACTGCAATTGTCCTTCATGCCAGGAAACTCACCTTGAGGAAGTGCTGCTCAGCCAGCTGCCTGCCCCACTGGGGCTGAGAGGCGCTCACACTCTGCACACCTTACTCCAGGCCACTGCATCCGGGCTGAAGACCTGTAATCTCAAATGGATTATAAGAAAAGATGTAGCTTCATTCTGATTTTTAAAAATGGCATTGATTACTTCATGAGAAAGCCCTAACAGAAAGCTTTTGTCCCTCCGCTATTCTGTCCTTTTTCTACCAAGCCCACGAGCATCTGACCCAGGCTTACAGCGCTCTGTCATCCTGTCTGAGCACATTGCTAATAGCTTTCCCCAAGGGCCAGATGATCTGACACTGTCCCTTTGCATCCTCTTCCACAACTGCCTAATGCGGAGCTGGAGGTTGTGAAGATTCCTGCACTGTCACCAGCAGTGTTTCCTGGCTTTATTACCCGTCCCCATCTCGCTTGCTTGCGGGGGCTGCTGACTGTGGGACTGCAGAGAAACTGTGGCTCCCACACACCCCGCTGCGAGAACAGGAGGAATGGCTTTATGGATTCCTGATGGCCGTGCATCTGGTGCTTGCAGCTCTCACTGTAAATTCGTGAACAGGAGCTGAAAAGGATGGAGACGCCCACAGAAACACAGGCTTTGGCAACTTCTTAATCTCCTGTGATATTAACTGATGAGATGGGTTAAAGGATTCTGCAGCAGACCTGGAGTTTATTACATACGCATAGTGAAAAATTACTCAATCAAAACACATAAAGGCAGTGAGCAAATTAGTGAGATTTTAAATGTACCAAAACATTAATTGATGGGGTAAGTTAAAGAATCCTGAAGTAGCAGCACTGAGAAGAAGCATGAGAAAGAAAATCATAAGGAAAGGCATTAGATCTTCTAGCATTCACACAGCATAGAGCTACGAGCACCAGAGAGTTGCCTGCCTGCTTCACCATGGGAAGGCACCTCTGCATCCAAGCAGTGCTGTGGTGAAGGAAAACTTTCCAGCACTGCTGCATGTTGGAAAAAAAAAAGGTACCATGAAAGAGGCAGCTTCATTCTTTCTCTTTTTCCTAGTCAATGCTCACTTTCAGAAAGGGCCCTGCATTCAAAGTTTCACAGAGGCAAGCCAGGTAAGGGTATGCTTATGCATATTAATTCCCTGTCATTACCCATGAACCACCCCAAAGAAAACAGTCTAACTGTAATGTGTTAAATTACCAGTAGATAGCACTTTTCAAGCTATTTCTTAGTACTTTCTCTCCACTTCTCCAGCCCTCAGGCACCTCAGACTTGGCGTGTAAAATGGCCAGAGATTACCCAGCGAGGTGTGCAGTACCGTCAGTGGAAACAGTGTTGCTCATCCAACTATGTGGAAGCGACATTTATTGTAAGCTGAGTTGTTCATGTGTTTTAAAGTTTTATGGAGTGAGTTAGTGCATGGCTGCAGAATCTGAAACTGCTTGGTTATAAATCTGATGACAGTAAAGCTAAAAGAAGTCTCAGCGAGTGGCTTCCCTCCAAGAACTTGCCTTTTCATGAATTCCTGAAGCAGAGATTAGGTTTACCGTCAGTGCACACTGTCCTGTAGTACATTTTTTTCTTTTCTGGCTGCCTTCTTGTACGTTTGTGTGCGTCAGTCTTGAGAGGAACAGGTGTAACTACTCACTCTGACTCAGCTGAACAGCGGCATTACCTTTAAAGTGGGGTGGAAAATGAGCACAAAGCTTTCCCTGGAAACAGGAAGGATCCAGTCATGCAGCTGTCCTGATGACAGAACCATAATAACCACAAGTAAGGGTCTAGCCCACCTACCCCACACCAGCACTACCTGCCAAAGGTTCCTGGCTCTCGGCATAAGTTCTCAAAACACTGGTCAGCCTATTTCAGATAAAATGAGCAAGAGTAGCAAAAGAGCAAAGCATAACAGATCTTTGCTAACCCATCTTGTTGCCTTAAAAAGTAATTAACCTTTAGCTGGACCATAAAGCTCCTTTTCAGCTAGGCCTGTTTTCCAGATAAAAATAAAAAAGGCCTGAAATAAAGCTTGTTTTCAAAGCTGAAATGAACTTGATGGAATGACAACTGGAGGGATTTATCCATATCTGAGGTGAGAATTTGCTTCCACCAGCAGAACTGCTGCAACAGAGGCTACCTCAGCCTGCAGAGATTTGCTCTGCTGTAAAACACCAATCTGCTGTTTGTCACCCATTCTTGAATCATCAGTAAGTGAAGAAGGTGCTAGCCTTGGTTTATGACTTTAACCAAGTTCAGGGGTAGGGAAATGGAAAAAGAGCACGTGGAAAGTTTCCAGGATGTAGAGCCAAGGAAGAGTGGTAGCAGGTTTCCTAGCAGAGTTGTCTTCCGTTGCTGCAATAGGATACGAGGAAGAAGAAAGCTTGTTGCAGGAACAGAGGGAGGGACAGGAGGGGTAGCGAGGACAGGGAGGAACTGAGTGGTCCTCAGTGATTATGGAGGATGAATAAATGGAGCCTTCCATATTGCTCAGCTCCATGCAGGCGGAGATTAGCAAAGTGAGAAATCTAAAAGAAACTATCCAGAGAGGTTTTCTGCTGTGTCTCAGAGCAATCCCATGGAGCAGATTGCTCTAGGTTGCTCCCCAAGGAAATCATGAGGGAACCAGGAGGAGGAGCCAGACAGTTTCCCCAGCAGGGTCACCAGTATGTCAGTGTGCAGTGGTTAGAGAGGTTTGGATTAGTTGGAAGATGAAGATGGGGTGGGGAAGCCTTTACTCTCTGATTCGTCTGTAGTCTTAAGGAAAAAAAAAGTTCTGGAGATTAGCTATCACGAAGTTGGAAGGACCTCTGCCCAAATCCCACAGACTTGGTGGTGGCAGAGAGGCTTTGCAGGGTCAAAACAGACGGAAGCATTTGCTGACATGAACCAGCTGGATAATGTCAGAGACTTTTGTTTGCACAATGTGCAACAATGTGGTTTATATTTTCCTTTAGTGCCAATTAGGTTAGGTTAGCCCAAAATCGAGTAGAGCCCTGATCCCAGCCATCATAGCTTTGTTTACTGTCCTAAAAACCAAATGCCTTTCCAGACCCAAGTTTTCCGCTTAAACATGGTGTGCAAGCAGACAAAAATGATAATATGGGCAAGGAAAAACTGTGTTTGCCATTTTATTCATAAAACACTTTTGCAGAGTGCATTTAGTAATTTGCCATTGTAACCACCTGCACAGAGAGCTTTCAGGGCAGAGCTCTGACACTGTATTTAGTTCATACTTTGACTGCTCAGCTAAAACTTCCATTTCTATGCATTTATTCTGCTTCACACATTATGTTATCAGTCACTTTCAATATTTCAAAGTCACAGCAGTCCTTTTCTGACATGCATTTGTCAGAATGAACTGCCTTGACTGCTGTTATTACAGACTGCAGTTCCTGACTAAGGGAAAAGTCTTACATGGAATCGGAATATTGAAATTTTTCAGAAAAAAAAAACCCAATAGATAAAACAGAATAAAATTAGAGTCATTGAACAGAAATAGATATTTTAAATGACCAGCCATAATTTTTTATTTTTAAAGGAGGAGAGAATGGAAAGGCAGGATTTATAACCCAGTATAAAAGAATCAATCAGGAAAAGTTTGATCTTTCAAGTTCATATGCAAGGTATTGATAATGGCACTCTTCAGCTCTCTGGTAGTAAATCAGAAAAGCACGTCATACTTGGACTGTCTCTCAATCAAATACTTCACCATATTCCTCTAGTGATCACCCTGAATAGAAGGATTTTAATAATAAGCCCGTTGTAGTCAGAGAAAAACATCACAAGGGGTTTTGGCCTGTCTGGAGTGTGTGCCTACGCTCCTGATTAAGTCCTAGTGGCAGTAATTTGTCATGGCACATGAGCACATCTCCCTCTTGCATATGCTTAATAGCGCGCACAGGCTTTGCCAGTTCACTCTAAAAGCCCTCACAGTTAAGGCCTGAGCCAGGGGAAGTACACTTGTTTGGAAAGGTTATGATCCTTTCATTCTTACTTGCAACTGAAAAATACTTTTTTTTCCTTATATTTGCTGCTTTTGTCTTCAGCTGAAAGAATAGCCTAACAGCGGAATTTCCAAAGCAGTGAAGAAAAGCTGCCACCTAATTACCTGGCTTTGTAGATAAGTACATGCTCCAGCTGCTCCCACCAAAGCAGAGAGGTTTCAGCTGGTAACAAGTTTTAAAATAAAAATAACGCTATTGGCTGCAGTTTCGTGGGTGGGATGCCGCTACAAGACCAAAGAGATCATCAGTACCTCAAAGACATCAGATTCCTACAGAAAGCTGATAAGAAAGATAGGCTGTGTTTGGATTTGTTTGTTTATTTAATTAAAAATTCAATTATTATTTTAATTAAAAAAGAACAAACAAACTCCATTACAGTAGTATCTGGAGAGAAAAGCAGCACTGTTTTGTAGCCTTGAGAGCAGGGATTAGAAGTTCCTGGCCCAGGATTGATTTTTTTTTGGCTTTGTCTGGGGTACTCCTGCAGCAACACATGAGAGAAACCGTGAAGAACTGAGCCTTGAGTTAACTGAGAAATAGATAATTTATTTTTAATATTGTTTGGTTGTATTAATTTCCTTGGGTTTGGGGAGATTTAGTTAATTAGCAGTGGATCTTCAGATCATGGAATTACTCCAGATTTATACTGGTTTAGCTGACGGGAGTATTTAATCCTATAATATGCCTTTGGCATAATTTAGATGTAAGGCTCAAGAGGAAGATCCCCATGAAACAGGGAATTTATGTTCATTTCTTTTTCTTACACTGTGAAGTGCTATGCAAGGCTACAGAAACGTGTCAGCTCTGACAGCCACACTTGGGCAGCAATCAGGGCTTTCAAAAAGCCATCGGGCTTCACCCGCAGCATCAAATTCCCCTGTGTTCTTCCATTTTATATAAATCTGGAGGAAATTGTAAAATCCATAGAAGAAAAGCAATTGAAAAAGAAGCATGGTTAAAGCCCTGAGGAAGTGAAGGTTTGTTGATCTTCTTCATGTCCCTCTTAAGTTAAAAACACACACAACACTCATTTTTAATTTTTTTAAGTGTAGCAATCTTGCACCAGGTTAAACATACAAGGCCTCTTGAAAATACAGGGTTTCAGAAAGACTTCCACAACAGGTGTTTAACACAAGAAGAAATATATCTGTGGTTGTATATGTAAGTAAGTATAGGTGTAAGCTGTGCTGGCAGCAGTGGCTGTATTTTATTTCACCCCAAAATGAAGTATTTGCATGTGTGGCTGGGCTGGCAGCAGAGAGCAGAGCAGCGTGTAGCGATACCCTCTCCTTCTGCTTGGCTTTGCAAGTGAAGGGTCTCTCACTCCAACTTGCTACAGGACACATAGCTCAGGGGGGATGAACGACACATCCAAGCTGACTCCACAAATCACTTGGATGCCTAGCAAAGCCCTCGCTTCTCCCACTAGCTGTTTTCTTCCCATTTTCTCAGCTTTTACCAGTGCAGGCCACATGGTTTACTGCTTACTTGCTCCGAGGCCTTCTTTGATAGAAGAAACCCAGGGTGGCTTTGGTGTTGGAGTGCTTTTAAGGGCTGAGTTTAGGAGAAGCAGGCTCTCTGCTTCCATGGAGAGCTGTAATAGCCGAGATTAAGGGAGGCAGCAGGGCTGCAGAGCTGGCACAGCTGTGAGCTGCACACAGACACAGCTTCCATCCTCTTGCTCCTGCCAGCTTTATTTCAAATTACCTGGTGCCTTAGCACCACTGCCTGTTTCCTTTTTTCTGCCCAAGGTGTTTTCCTACTGCTGCTTCACTTAACACAGTCCCTTTTGGCTGGTTCAGTGTTGTGTAGCAGCCTGTCGTCCCTTGCCCTGCAGGGGAGTCCTGTGGGATGGAGCCCCACGTGGGTGCAAGGGAGTGACCCACAGTGTGGGTCTGGGAGGTGCCCCAAGGGCTGTAAGTACCTGTCCTCTTTTCTCCAAGCCTCCTCAAAAACAAAACTGGTGTTTGGGGTTAGTACCATGGCTCATTGTGGAGAAAGTGAGGATTTTTAATTTCCTTTTTTCCCCCCTGTTTCTCAGAGATGTAAGTGGTTTGTCCGTTCATGGGGCTGAACTGTCATCATCTTTTTGCTTGTGTTGAAAATAAAGCCTGGGTAAAGACTCTCACCAGGAGATTTCTGTCCTAGGCTGGCAGGACTGGGAGCAGACCATGCTGTGTGCCTTTCAGCCTATTGCAATTTAAGATGATTCCCACAGTGCTGCATTTCAGGTTCAATTCTGAAGATTTGCTTGCTCACAGAGAAGCTTTCTCATCCCCCACAGGCATTACATACCCACTAGTATCTTTTTCTGAATTGAGGAGAAAGTAGATATGCCAGTCCATCTTGACTAGGCAAAGATAAGCTCCTTGCTAAAATTTTTAAATGTTACATCCCTCTAGATCGCTAATACAGCCTATCCCATACAGCTGGAATTATCACAGGGCTGCATCTTAATAGTAATGGTGCAGGTTATCTCTGTGTAAATAGCACCAGATCTTTATTCAGCAGGAGAAATGCTGCAGGTCTGCACTGATATATTGATCTGGATAAACAAGATAGTTTGTTCCTATCTGGAGGTGCCTTCTTAAAGTTCAGTTTGTGATGCTTGCAGGTAAAACCGATGATTTAATGTTCGTGGATATGGTGAAATACCTGGTGTGCTGCCTACAAACCAAAGGATTTTTCTCTGTAGGCCTGATGCTGGACTTCCTGAGCCTCTTGCTGTACTGCCAGCACTGACATAAACACTGCATATGGGCAAAAGGGTCCTTATTTCTGTTTGCTGTTGTCTCTGACAGTCTGCATCACTTCCATTTGGGCTTAGTTAGTGGTGCTTGCCTTGAGTCACAGTGGTCTGACAGCAGGGCTGCAGCAATCTTTCTTGGCAACATTTGTTTTTCTAGAGGATTGTTTCCTAGCTGGGGGTTTATTGCCTGCTCTTAACGTGAGTTTTGTCAAGCAAATTTCAGCTCTGTTTCCCGTCTTGGTTTTAACAAAATGGAGTAATTTATAGTCGAAGGGGGAAATTGTATGATATTTAGGGATTACTTTTTTACTCAAAATAGGGAACAACTTAAAAAAATATAAGGAGATAGCTTAAGGCCTTGTCAATCATAACTGCTCGTCTTAGCACACCACTTCTCCTGAGTTAGCCTGTCTGCTCCATGCTAACACAGTGGTTAGCTAAATTAGCTAGAGTCAGCTGGATACTTGAATGCCATTAGAAACTGAAATCTTTGTTAGAGTTGAAAGTGAAAACTTATTATTTCATAGAAAGAAATATAAAAGAATGCTTATAATAATTCCAGAATCAGTCCTCATAAAATGGTGAAAGCCTGAATTAAAGTTCCACATCAAAGAAACCTGAAGGCAAGGGATGCAGTTAATTCAGTCATGCAACTCCAAATCAGCCTTCTAATGATGCCATGCAGTTAACCCATGCTTATAATTAAGGCATTTCCTTAGTTATTAGAACTGGAGTAGATAAAAACAAATGTGCTTTTTTCTTTTCAATTTTGATAGAACTTGTTAGATTTTTGTCTTCAGATGATGGGAAGGCCAGTAAGCCGAAAGCTTAGGAAGTTGAAAATGCATGTGAGGAAGGTGCCTAATCCTGATTTGTGTTCTGAAAATCTTCCTCTGGCTTTTCCTACATCAGTATGACATTCTGTGTAGGCCAGACTAAGTGTTATAATGGCCTTTCCAGCCCCACTGTCTGCAAATCTCACTTCATTTTAAATCACACTTCCTCTGACATCACCCTGCTGCCTTTCTCCTCCAAGCTTGTAATTTGCTCCTTTGCAGCATCTCTCCATCCCATCCAGGGCACTCAGGTCACTCTCAGCAGCATATGTGAATACTCCAGGCTGGGACATGGATAGCCCTGGGACACTCGAGGGATCCTCCAGATTGTTCACTCTCCATACCATGAAACCACAACTAACTTCCTGTGATGTGTTTGACTTCATTACGTTGCTTATTGAATGTTGCTGGCGGTATTGTCTTTCGTCCTCTTGGGACCAGCCTCAGTTGTCATGGCAATTACTGTCAGATGGTTGCAGCTTGTGTGCTTGGAGGACCGTAGGAAAGCTGATGGCCGAAAAATGTAGCATTCAAAGAAGCACAAAATGTCAGTTACTGCTTAGTGACCAAAATTTTGGGGGCTGCAGCAGTTGGTAGATAGTTTGATTTCAATCAATATCCTATGTGTCTTTCAGTTTAGCTCCTAGATGAATGTTATTCGTTTGGGGTTTAATTATCACGATGACATTCAAAATGACTGATGAAAGAGATGGATCACCCTCTGTGAAGTAAATCTTCACGTTGCTGTAGTATTCATAGCTCTGCCCATCTTGCATGGAACTGCATGGAATTTGGCCATTTTATATAAGGAAGTAGTTTAGAGAGGAGCCCCGAGACATGCTTGGAAACTACAGGGAATCTCTTTAATGTCCCTTAGCCTGTGTTCCTAAGCCTGTGCTTTGCCCCAGCATCCCTGATGCTCTGGGAAAGAAAGATGGCAGAAGTGGAGGCTAACTGGACATCTCCTGTCACCTGACTGTGTTACTCTGTGGGCAGTGCCCACAGGCTGGAATTTCCATCTCAGTGCTTTTGGACTTTGGGCCTGCCTAATGACACTTCTAACGGGTTGGTTGGGTTGGTTGGTTTTTTCAATGAAGCAGAGGCAGAACTTAGTCTGAAAACTTCTTTGCATAAGCTTGAAGGAGACCCGTGTGTGATGAGTATGGAAATTTTTCTGTATTGACTGGGGAAGTTGAAGTCCTTGTAAACAGACATAAATTGGTAGACAAAATGGAAGAGAAAGGAAATTATGTAAACATGCCAGGTTCTCATAAGAGTAATCTATCAATGCTCTTTTCTGTAAAACAGTAAAAGGGAAAATCAGTGGAGTGGGGCCTTGGAGTAGTATTACAATATATACCAATCCAAGTATGCTCTCCTGGGACCTTTTCTTAAAATGACTAAAATCCCCTTCCGTGCAAAACAAGTCTGAAAAGAAGAAGTGTGTATTAAATTTGCTGAGTTTATAGCTTCATGGATGGGATCAAATTAATTTCTTACAAAATTTGAAGAAAATGTTTTGCAGCCCTTTCAAGATAGATATTCCTAATGGGAAAACCTGTATCTCTGGCACATCATGTCATGAATTTATCATTTTGCTGAGCAACTTGACACAAGCAGAGATGTTTTGAAATATCCCAGTCTGCTTGATGGTCAGTTTGTGTTTAGACAAAGAGGAGAAGGAGGATCTTTAGGTAGTTGGTTGGAAAACGTCTGGACAAGCATCATCTACTTCTCTATTGAGAGGGAAAAGTGGAGACCTAGCACACATGGCTGTCACATTTATATCAGCTCTGCAGCAAGGTGTTACATCCTCTGTCACATCCTCTTGAAGTCACACAGTCACTTTTCCAGCCCCTTTGTCAACCACACACTTTGGAAAGCCACAAAGGTTTTTGCCGTATGTTGGGTAGCGTTTTAAAGCCTCTCAACAGGGGATGTATCAATATTGATCTTGTGCTAGAGACTGCATTTCTTGATGCTTCACTCTTTTGTAACAGACCCCTTTAGAGGAGAAAATGGGATAATAATACTCATTTCAGCCGAGTCTCTGGGGAATGGAAGCAGGTTTTTTGTCACACTTGAGCTGACAGTTTTCTGATTGATGGCACTTATGGGAAGTTGAAAGGGGATTAAAGTCTCATGATGCTGGTTTATTTCAAGAACATGACATGTTCAATATGATAATAAAGTGGGAATTTTTCTTCTGTGGCTTTTATGGGCTTGGGGTTGTTTAGGATGAAATTATGGATAAAGCTGTAGCTGAAGTCAGCAGTACGTGTTTCTGAGGCCAGCGGGTGCAAGGTGACAGGAGCCATTATAAAACCCTTGGCAGTTTTTTGCTACAAAGAACTTGACAGCAAAGCCAAAAGAAAACTTAATACTGTAATGATTCATTTCATGTGGGAGGCCAAAACTTTTAACAGTGTTGGAAGGCATTTTGCTGTAATGTGCTTTAATTTCATAGTTGTGCTGACATTGTATATCAAGGATTATTATCACCAAAAGGCACTAGAGACTGGTTTGAGATTACAAGTATTTAGAGAGGTGGTGAAGTGAGAGTTAATCTTCTATTCCTTTGTGGACATGTAATGAGTGAAAGGAAAGAAATTGCTTCCCAGTATCACAAATTAGCACAGTAAAGAATGTAAAATCTTTACAGAAAGGAGGGGTGAACCATTCATCCATAAAACACTTGAATTCTACCTTCAAGCTCATTAGTATATGTGTTTTACCCACCAATTATATGGCCAGAGTAATAGTGTTATAAGTCCTCCGTACTAAAAGTAGGTTGATGTAAATAAAACTCTGTTGGATCAATGTATTTTTACTAAGGAAACCCTAAATTTTGAGTAAAGTCTTCAGGGTCTCACCGGAGTGAAGTTATCATTATTAATATCCCCTGTGGAGGTCTGAAATATCTTTGCATTTACTTAGCTATTTATGTGCTCATTTATGATAATATTTAAGTAAGCTTGGTTGGCATTAGTAAAGTTGTGGTTCATTAATATTACATGGACATTTTTATTTAGAAAGACCACTTACTCTAGGCCATTGAAAGTGAAACTGTTTTCAAAAGCCAGCAGCTTTCAAAAGGCAGCTGTGCACCGCACAGGGGTCTCCGGAGGTTGCTTTGCCTTAGGTGCTCCAGATTGCCTTGGATATGGCTTTTGGGCAGAGATTCCTCTGGCTTCTTGGCTGTACAGGAAGTGAGGCCTGCGGTTTGCAGCTGGACAAGCCAGGTGCCCCACACCAGGTTTCCCAGGCAGGCCCAGGGAGAGGGAGCACCAAGGGGCACTGCCAGGAGGAGGGCAGAGCAGAGACAGGGGGGAGCAAGGAGATGAGAGGTCTGCTGTCCTTCATCCACCATACCTCACCCACAGCACTGGGGAACACCAATGGGGCATGCCAAAACCTACTGCTGTTGCACTGGGGTGCTTGTTTCAGAGCTGCAGCCCAAGATCCTCATTTGTCTTATAGATGACCCAAGTGACAAAGCTACAGGCAATTTGCTTTATTGCTGTTATATGACCATAAGAATCAGAGGGGTCTGCTGGGTCACCGAATCCATTATCCTCCTATCATGGGCAAGCACACCACATGAGTCCTTTCATAGCTTCATCAAGAGCCATCTCAGTACCAGGCTGAGGGATTTTTGTTCACTTGAGTGTTTTCTCCTGAGAGGTCTGTTGTTTTTCTGATGCTGTTCCTGCTGGGAAGCTTTTCCTTCTCCTTATTACTCCCAGGGATATTCTTTACAGTCCAGATTTCTTCATAGCCCGTGTGTAACTGTTAGCTTTTGTTCATGTTGGCATTTCCCTCACACTGCTCTTCTCTTTTATGCTTTCTGCATATATACTCTCAGCTCTCCTTTTCCATGCATGTCAGCAAGGCTTTTTTCCTCCTGAGATAAGAGCTGTGTTCTCCTGTTCATCCCTGTATCTCTTATCTGCACTGGTTCTGGTTTCATGAAGGTGGGTAAGGCCAGCTGTGTGTTGGATGAGGTTGCATGTGTACCTGCCAGAATGCGAATCAGAAATACCTTGGCTGGTGCACTCTGGCACACCATTTGCCCATTTTGCAACTTCTTTGTGCTGGTGGCTGTTGGTCACTATTACACCTCAGCCTTTGCTGCCCTCACTCTCATCCAAGCAATGAATGCCTGGCTGGAATGGTGTGCTGTTGTTCATCAGCTGTGCTCTCCAGCCCTCAGAATGGGGTAAATAGTTTTTACTTAAACCTGAGTAAAAAAGATAAGCATAGAAGGCGTAAATATGGGGATATTATAATTTGTTTATTTATTTTTACTCTTAGATTGAAGATGGCCCTACACAGAAAAATCCCCATGATGTGCTTAAGTAGCAATGTAGTAATTCCAGTTTGTTCATTTATGTAAGAAAAGACCTGATATAAATATAGTAATGCAGTTCAGGGAAAAAAAAAAAAAAACCTTCATTTGGTTATTCAGGGGAGATTTTTTTTGAGAGAGTTCTATTCCACTGACTTTTCTCACACCCCCACACCTTCAGCATAAAGGGAATGGTGGCACAGAAGAAAACTCCATTGTTCTAAACTAAAGCTTGCATTTCTTCCAAGCAAGTCTCTGTTCTTTGCAAACCTGGAGAATAATAAATGCAGATTGCATCAGAGACGTAACTGATAATAATAATACCATGTTTGGTCTCTGATTATTCATTGTAGTAGGACAATTACAAGAATCTTGAATTTTTCTATGATGCCACTGAGATCTACTACACTTCACTGCAAAAAAAAAGCTGAACAGCCTTGGTAAAATTTGGAAGAAGTCTATTTTTCTCTTTTTCCTATAGTCAGAGGTAGTATTTTTGATTGCGACCAAGAGACTGGTTTCATATAAGAGCTGTGAGATGAAAACCAAATTGTCTCAGTGCTCTTCACCTGCATCCTGAAGCTTATAGCAAAACCAGGCATGCTTTTGAGTCTCCAACAAAAGCCTAACTCCAGTGCATTTCCCATGGATTGAAATTTTATTGCAAGCATTTTGCACTACTACTACTACTGTTATTTCTGCATGAGAGATAAATTTATTATGCTTTCTGATGGATTTTTACGTCTTAAATAACATAAAATACGGTTGTTATTTGACAGGGATAGGCTATTGGAAAGTAATAAATGGAGTCAAACAGGGACACTTTCTTCCCTAAACACTTTCTTTGGATCGGCAACTGTGTGTTTTCATTCCAATAATTGGAAGTTTCCAATGCAGGTATACTGCTATATCTGTAGGAGAGATTTGATCTGTGCACATTGAGACATAGTTCATTTTTGGCGAGTACTAGTAAAAATAATTGCAATGTCAGTTCTGTACCTGAATTACTTGTGATAGATAGACTTCTGGATTAGGTAGTCTGCACTCAGAAATAATGAGAAATGTCAGGTTTTGGTTAAAAAATGAGCGGTGAAATATCTCTGCAGGTTATTATCACTTTGAGGGATTGTGATTCCTCTCCATTATTCCCTCCACTATTGTTGAATTGTCCAATTTAAGTGAATAACAGCACATTCTTTCTAGAAACTGTTGGTGGGAGCCAAGCAAGTAAAATGTGTTAGAGGAATCTATTACATAAAGGGATACCTGCATATAATAGCCATTGGCAAAGTTGAGAGACAATAGCCAGGAATCAAATTCACCAACTGCAGAACGTTTTCTGCTTTGTTTTTCAAAAGTCTGAGCGACATATACTGAGCAACCCAGTCCTACTAGAAAATTCCTGCTTTTGTACCAACCCTGCCAATATTCTTAACAAAGCAGTCTCACAGGTTGGACACCTTCTGCTTTCATTACAACTCATAAAGCTGCTATTTGAATCTTCTGTAAATCATGCATGAGCAGCTACAGAAAGCATTTAACATCATGCACTGTCACATTTGTAAAAAGGAGAGTTGTATTGGAACTTTCCAGAATTTGCAGTTATCCACATGTCCTGCAAAATCAGCTTTAATTTCTACCCCTTTTCTGAAAGAGTGGTTTAAAGCATGTCCTTCCAGACTGACTGGATAAAAGGCAGGGATAAACCAGAATTCTGCAAGTCTTTTCTCATCTGTTCTCATTGACTGGCTCCCTGAGAGGTCTGAGGTCTTGGTGCAGCACACTTTTTTTTTTTTTTGGTGCACTTTCTTACTGAAGAAACTAAGTACTTGCTGAAATCGATACTTGTCTTTGACAGCCTCTTCTTTAGCAAGTATGAATATGCTCACATTTCATTTTTAATTAGCAGTATGCAGGCTCTGGCCATATTAAAACTAGAGCTTTTGTATTGGTCAGTCTGCACAGGGGATGTTTGTAAAAAATCTTTGTTCTGGTTAGCCTATTCCTTCAAGATTTCTTGCCTTTTGGCAAAGATCTGTTCCAGCATGCCAAGTGTCCTTTCTGTGGGAAGAAAAATGTCAGATCTTGCAAAAAGACTCTGTTGGGAAAGGGGACCAAACAAGGACTGTCCTACCTGGAGGGATCTGTGGAGCTCTTCTGTCTCAGCAACATCTCAGAGATTCCTCCCCTCACCCTGTGCTGCAAGGTCTGTTTGGGTTGAATTACCCACATGACCCAGTGGAACCACAAAACTCATAGTTTTAAAGGCTTCAACAGCTTTCAGCCAGTTCTGAGTACATATTTGGATGAAGGATAATAGGGAGATTTAAGACTGCAAACTCTGTTTTGTTTTTTTTTAATCTTATCTATTCTGTATGCTATGGAACTTGTTTAAATACCTGGAGCAATTAATCACTTGCCAGGTTTCGTTGCTCAGGTTCCAGCTGCCATTATGACACAGGAAGGCAGTATATTTCTAAATGAGGAACAACCTCCTTTCCTCTCTTTTATGTGTAAGACAGGCCAGACTGTCATGCTTAATTCATCTTTAATGAAAATATATTTATTTGTTCTCATTTTGTAAGTGAATTTAGGTCTTGGTCTGTACAGGGAGAAGAAAGGAAAACAACAACTATTTTTTGGGCTAAGATCTTCTTGTGCTGTCTGCCAAGTCTTATTGTGAAGCTTTTTTTTTTTTTTCTTATGGCCACGTTTCAAAGCCTTGTGTAGCAGAGATTATAATAAAAAACATTCCGAGGGGTCTACACGCATTACAGAGCACGGTGCCACTATTGTATGGAATTTAATTTTCACTCATCCAGTTGCATATTGCTGCAGTATGTTCTGTATGTCTTCTTGATTCACATGAACAAATTTCAGAACAGCTGGACTATGCAGCCGTGATGAGGTGAATAGGAAATGTCACCCAGCACCTTACATACTCTGCGCTGTCTTTTTGTTGTTATGTCCTACAAGTGGTGCTGCTGGCTGCTAAATAGCTTTCAGTCATTCCTAGTGCTTTTTCATTCTACTTTACTTAATGATCCATGTCAGTGAGTAGATCATCCCTGTTTGGAACAAAGCAAAATAAAATTGATTTTCCTGGTTGTAGTAAATTTCTTTTACAACATAAAAGTTACCAATTTGGTCCTTAGCTGGAACAGCAAAGGCTGTGCTGGTACTTGGGTAGAAATGCTGCAGCTGAGCCCCTCTAAGATGAGGCAAGGGTGCAGGTTAGCAGATTCCTGTGCCTTTAGCCCTGCAAGAAAGAGGCCAGGAAATTTCCCCTACTGTGCTTTCACCCATGTTGCCCTGACTGGGGCAGAAGCGTTCTTCAAACTGAAGAAAATGCTTCCCTTTACATAAAACCAGGAACTGGATATGGGAAAGGCTTGTTAGGTCACTCAGTTTATTTCACTGACAGAGCAGATCTATCATCTATCTTTCCTGGTGCTTCATCTGTCCTCTGAATTTCCCTGTGCTTCTGCCATCTTGGGGTTTTTTTTTTTCCAAAGTGAAACAAGCCAGGTATTTTGTCTCGTCATTAATAAGAGAAACTTCACTCTCCTGTGGCACTCCTCTCTTTCTTGCTGCAGAAAATATTATATTACTGGTTTTTATTCAGTGCATTGTACTCCCTAATGGTCGTCTTTTAGGCAATGAGTACCTAATTCATATTAGATGAGCACTGTCCATTTGTATGGTGCTCATCACTGTGCTGTCAAGCACCAAAGTGACAGCTTTCTTTTCCCTTTCTGTCTGCACAGTGAGCTGGCATGATTTATGACTGTCAGCTGTATTCTTGATACTTAGGCTCATGTGTGGGGATGTGTTCATTTAAACAACTTGCAGCATTTTACAGAACTTCCTGATTATAGCCTGAACCAGCATTTTTGGGTATGAGATAAGACAGGCTTTTTCTATAATTTCCCAAATTCCCAGGATTTTTTTTTTAAAAAAGCAAGCAAGGAAGAACTAACCAACCCATGTAAATGCAACTGGGCACTGTGGTTACAGAGAAACCCAGCCTTTGCCTGGTGCCAGCAGTTTTGCACCTGCGACTGCTCCTCGGTCTGCTCTGTGTGAGACCCCAGCAAGAGCAAAGCACCTGTGAGCTGGAACCTCCCTGTCCTGGAGGCCCCATAATCGAGGGTTTGTGGTGGGGCTGGTGTGGCTTTGCCTGCCTCCCTGCTTGCTTCATCCCAGATGGAGGTTCCTGAGCCAGGGCAGAGCTGATTGCTGCTGCATTTATTCCTCTCTCGATTCTGCTTGTGGTTAATAGGAACACCTCAGGTTGCTAATGCTCTGCTTACTGCGGTCTAAATGTGTTTTCTTACTTCAGCTTTAATATCCTTGCTGTTGAAAACCACCCCCAATTAGGGCAGGAGATTCTTCCAACCTACAGAGGATTGTTGGCATAATGTTTACTGTCAATATGCAGACTCCTTTGGCTCACGAAGTATATCACATGTAAAAATGTCATCTCTGATTCCCCACAAAATATCTGTTTTCTGTGAGATGTTAATTACTAACTTCAAACCAGCTGGAATGAGGCCTAATGAAGGCCTTCTCTTAATTTTTGACAAGTGATAGCTTGATTGGACTAACTTTACATAGCTTCAAATGTGAAATCCAGTTGCAATACGGTTTCATTTTTTCAGTTCTTCTAAAGACAGTGCCAGAGACCAGTTTATTTTCTGGACCTTTAACCACACAGAAATCACAAGGCCAGAAAAATGCAAAAAGAGGTATTTTGAAAACTCTCAGTCTGCATCTGGAGCAGCAAGGCTGAACAACAATAACCCTTACAACCTTCCATCCAGGTAGAAGCAGAGCAAGAGAAGTGGGCCCGGTGTGTGGCAGGGCTGAAGCAGGCAGCAGGCAGGAGTGACACTGATGGGAAGCTGAGATTGCATATGTTAGCAAAGACAAGCTTTTGAGGTGGTTTTTTTTTCTGTTGTGGTTGCTGTTAAGATGACTGAGCAAGGGAAAAAAGGTCACTTTCCTTGCCCCGGTGCCTGGATGCTAGATGCACGGCTGGCTGCATGAATTTGGAATTGTTTCGGCCCAGTGGGCACACTTACACGTCCCCGTGCTCCCCAGGTCCAGCAAAGACCGGGCAGGGATTTATTCTGCCTCGTTCAGCACATCCCGGCGGTGCCCTCGCCTCGTCTCCCTCAAGCTGCGCTGACCGGCTGCAGGCTCCATCCTGCCTCACGTGGGGGCACGTGGAGCTGGGCCTGCATCCCCCCTCCCCTCTCTGCTTTTGGGGAGATGAGCGCTGCAGCCTTGTTCTTGCAGTTGTGCCGTTATTCAGCGCTGCTGCTGCACAGTGAAGCGTTTTACAGACTTGTCCATTTTCAGCAGCAGGAGCTGTTTTCTGGTTTAAAGGGTGATTTCAGATGTTTCAGTTATTTTCTGGGCGTAGCAGATATTGCTAGCCATTCATCCATGAAGCCATCAGTTAGACTATTATTTCTTTGTCTTGCTTTCAGCCTCTTGATGGAAGGGTTGCATTTTATTTCATCTCTGTTTTCCTTATATTTTTGTTTTGCACATGACCTTAATACTTGATTAAATTAAACATCCTTTGTCTTACCAAGTTTTTTCAAACTCAACAGGATTAGGCCTTTAGTGAGTTATTACAGAGGCAAAGCCTTTACCTTGGAGTAAGTGATTTCCTGCCATTCTATGTTTTCCTGCCAGAAGCAATGAAAAAAGCCACAAGAGACAGGAATAATGCAGTCATATTTAGTGAGCGTCAAACGTAGAGCCTGTGTTATTTACACTCTATCTTATTAAACTGAACTGAATGTTTGCTTGACATCTACCTTTGTGTACCAGGCCTTATTCTGATTGCAGAAAGCAAATAGAAAAACCCTGGAAATTCAGAGAAGAGAGACTTACAAATTGGTTGGACCTAGGCACAAGTGCTTGTCCGCATCCTGCTTTTCTTCACTAAATCTTCGGTGGCTTTGCACTGAGCTCTCCACAACACATATTTTTGTTTGAGTGAGAAAGATTTAAATGAGTGCAAACTTCTGCTCTTCACCATCCCAAAAGTGTAGCTCCCCCTTGGATTCAAAATATGTGCTCTTTCTCCTCACCTGATCTCCATAGCCAGGTTTTCCATCATCTACCCAATGTCTGCCAGTGGCCCAAAAAGTCGTTTCTTCCTGAAGTTTCCCAGCAGGTCATTTTTCTCTTCTACCTTCAGGAATGTCTCTGCCTGCACCACTTCCCCCAGCAAGATTGCTTACCTGTAAATTAGAGGTGATGAAGTACATCTTGCCAAGCTAAGCTTGATCCTTGCTCCTCTGCTTTACTATCCCAGCCTGCCACCCAGCTGCCGTTCCTCAAGCAGATTTCTGATGGCCACTGCTGCAACTCCTCTCCCAGGCTGCAGGAGGAGCAGCCAGAGCCCAAAGGATAAGGGAAGCACAGCACATTTCACACCTTGTAGCATTTTAGGGGCACATTTGAAGGCATTTGAAAAGGAACCAGGAAAGGGAGCAGCAAAGATGGCCCAGAGATGTCAAAGAAAATTATGTTTATCCTTCTAGCTCAAACAATAAGGTGAGGTATTTGATCATATTAGGTTATATTTAAATCGGAAGATTTGTGTAAAATCTTTTAGTGATTGATGCCACTATCAATGAAAGCAGATGTTTAATGTGGAATTCAGATTCTTAACAGAATTTTCCAATTTCACCGATTTTCCTTTTCATTTCAAAGGCTTGCTGTCCATATTTCACTGGATGTTTACATAATGCTTGAAATTCTGACATATCCTTATGCATTTGATCTATGAAGACATATTCTCTTCCCCATCCAGGAAGGCTCTGTCATAGATAAATTGGCAGATTTCCCTCCCATCTTGTCCTGCATGAAGATCTTCACTGAGAAAACCACCTCTAAATCAAATCTGACCACTCTCCCTATTGACTGCAGATGGAGACCACATCAGCTTTGCATCCCTGGTCTCCCTCAGAGTGAGATTTCCCAAGACCTCTCATGTCCCTGCATGCTGGTGAGCACTCAGCATCTGCACTGCAGTGCCTCCATTCCTGGGATGCTGCAGACCCCTGCAGTCCCTGCTGGATGGGCAGCAGTGGGTCACCATCCCACAGGATGGGAGCAGGAGGTCCAAGCAGGCTTTCCCACCTGTGAAGGAGCCGCCAGAGGGAGCTTTTTGGATCAGACTCTTTTCGGTGCCTCTTCTGCACTGGCAAGGTGTTTCCACCATGATAAACCACCACGAGTTCCCTCCTGGTCACCTGTTATTTAGCTGCTCTTTCCTTCTTCCCTTTTCTGCAACTGGTAGATGTGCCAGGTCCCTGTCCCCCTCGGGACACATTTATGATTTTGGAGAGGTGGGACCTGGAGAAGGAAGCAGCAATCAAACTCCAGACACATCCTGCATTTGTTGGGCTGTTTCTCCCGGTTTCATCAGCCCCGTATCTGCTCATGTGTCCCTCCCCTGCTGCCTCCCCACTCACAGAGGTTTGATATTTCCTCCTCTGGCCCAAGGGTTTTCTCTTTGTAATTCGCTCTTCACTGCAAACCTTGTGAAGGATAGACAGCATGCCTCTGAGCTGGGTCTGAATGGTGCACAAGCCTTTGAATCTCTAACAAGCAGCTGGCTGCAGCTCTGAATATGATCTAATAGGGAGCAACATGCCCAGCAAACTCCTGCCACATTCACTTGGAGCAGGAGAGATTTGTATGTACATGCTCTTGCTGAAAGACTGTATTATGCAGAGTATGCAAAGTATCGACTGCTATCCATTTTTAGAGCCATTGTTAAACAGAAAATTAGCATTGCCGAAGAGACAGTGGGAGATTTTTCCTTCTCCCCTCCCCTCTCTCCCCTGGTACAGTGTCTTTATTCTGTTTTCTCTAGTTCCCTTTGTCTTACTGGCATACTGATTTGCTAACCACCCTTTGTTTCATTTATATTGAAATCAGCTGGCAGAAGACAAAGTTCACAGTGTATATTTAGAGCCCGCGTTTTTGAGACCCTTAATTATTATTTTCCTCCATCTTTCCTGGGAAGCCGCTAGTGATTTGTTTTCAGGTTCATTTCATGAGTGTTTACTGTCATTTACTCTGAACTCTGGTCTTTTCCTTTCTCTGCCTGTCCCTCAAAATGTTGACCACATGCTGGCTCTGCTTTGCATTTCTGTATCTGAGTTTGTATTTTAATATTCATTAGGTATTTGTACTGACAGCCGATCAATACATTAAATTAGTATATATGCAGCTAACAAGTATGGTACATGCTTAACTGACTTATAACAACATTAAAACAGACAGACACAACAGATTGCCTCAGCAGGGTTTAATAAACTGTACTTATCCACAGTCCCTCTGAAAAACAGACACACAACTGCAATATACAGTGCTCCCTGGAATAACAAGATAAACAGCAAACACGCTAAGCTAAACATGTTTTGTTCCTCTGATGAGAAAATTAAGCTTTCTTCCCTCATAGAAAGCTACTTCTGTGGCTTCTATTCTTTTCAACAGCTGGGCTCTCAGGTGTCAAGTATCATGCATTTTGATTCCAGAAAATATTTAATGAGCATCAAATAATACTGGAGTTGATAAAGGTATGCACAATTATGCATTAGTGTGTTCATTCTCATGCAATGCTTTGAAGGTATTGAGATCTCTGCAAGCAATTAGTATCATCATTAGAATATCAAATTTTTCTGCTAATCAATGCTAATGTGATTAAAATAGGAGCTTTTTTGGATAAGAGGTATTATCTCTTCTCTATACAAGTAAGAAAGCTGCTCTTCTAAAACAGAAGAAAGCAGGCAGAAAGTTATGTCAGGTGATAGAAGAAGAGTTTCTCAGTTTGTTCCTTTTTAAATGTGACTGTCTTCCACCCAGAAATTTCCAGAAAAAGTCTCCTGCCTTGCCTCTTGGAGAACAGATCCCCTACTGCATATACGTGCATCAGAATTGTCCTTTTAATCATTTTAACATAAAATCTAATAGATGTGTAACAGATTTTAGTGATATATCCTGTCTCTATGCAAAAATTGTGATTAAAAACACACAAAAGTACTACAGTAGACAATAGACACTTTAAAAAAAACAGGAGTGGAAGGGGTTTTCAAATGCAGTATTTATCTAATATTTTTCAGCTTTGTCCTGAAGCATGTGCTTGTGTAAATAACTTTTCTGCTGTGAATCGTTCTTTAACACCAGCAGAGTTAATAAAGAAGCCTCTTCTCCTGCATTAGGGCATTAGAAGTGCTCACACTCCCATCAGTTAAACCACCATGGTCCCTCTCCAAGCACTTCCTTTCCATCAGGCTCAGGGCCTGAGCGTGGGCACAGTCCCTGCCCTGACAAGGAGGTGCGCTTGGGAAGGGTTTTGCAACAAGCTCAGAGCTTGAGACAATCCGTAAGCAGCACTGCCCTTGATGGCCCATCAGCCAGCTCCAGCCCCCGAGGAGCACAGAGCAAACACGCAGGACAGTGCACTGCCAGGAGGGACGCCAGGTTAATGTACTTACACAGGCCAGAATAAACACAGAGAGCTTTCAAGTGTGGTCCAAGTAGTCTCTAGGCAGCGAGGTGCCCAGGCAGTAGAGCTGCCAGCATCCTCCATGAGGCTTTGGGGAGTTTCCCCTGGAGTTCGGAAAATCTCTAGCAACAGACGGAAGCCTCCTTCTTAAAATAATAATTTCTTTTCATTTTTGTTGTTGTTGTTATTGTTTTCAATTGATCTCTCTGTATCTTCTGGTAGAGAGTTGTTGGCTTGTTCATTGTTTAAAATATTCAAACAATTTTAAGTTTTTCTCTCTGTTAATGAATAATATAAAGCATATGGGAAAGTGGCACTGGATGCAGCAGCAGTACCTCAGCAATGTCAGGTGACTCTGTAACATTAGCTTCTGCTCATTTTCATGAGGAGGGAAAAATCAGCAGTGCTTGAGCTGTTCTTGCATAGGTAATGCCACTGTGAGCCGTTCGAGGCATCTTCTCTGATAGAGAGAGTGAAAAGCTGCCTCTTAGAAATCACACATAATTTCTCATGGCATGATCAGACGTCATATTCCTTGCATTTACATTTATTTACAGTTTTTTGAAAGGCGACAAGAGACCCTGACTGTTAACTTTCTCCCCAGATTTGTTTCTTTGGGGCCTCCTCCCAGCCCTCCACCGTCTCTCCTTTACAAGCCACATCCAGTCTTTCTGACAGCCAAATCCAGAACTATGGAAGGGAGACACTTCCAATGGGATGGGAGGCCTCAAGAGAAAATCACTATCTTATTGGAGCTACCTGTGCTTTTTTACTGATGACATTATCCCCACCCAAGAACATAAAGGTAACTTGGGTGGTCTACAATTCCCATTCCTTCCATGAACCTTTAAGACTATTCCAGTTTTTTCTCCCTGTGATTTTTATTTCTTGTGGATAGTCTGCAAATTTATAGGCAGGTAGCACCTAAGAGTCCAAGCTCTGAGCCAGGCAGTAATTTTCTTTCTTGTAAACTGTCTCTTACAGACCAACCTCCATAAAAGATGTACAGGTCTGGGAGTGCTGGGGATTTTAGTTCTTTAGAAGATGGGTTTAATTTCTGATGTGGTGTTAAAAATTATCCTGAAAGATAAAAGGGGTTAAGAGATGTCTGTTCATTTATCTTATTATCATTTACAAATGCTAGGATGTAACACTCAGTGTGAAAACTTGGAACTAGGATATGTAAGTGGGGAAACTGCCCCAGAACTGGAGAAGTCTGAGAGCTGAACAAAGCCAAGATATATTGCAGATATCTCTGGTTCAGGCTTTCTCCACGAATTTGCACTGAAATGCAAAGAAAGTGGCTTCAAACTGTTGTCACTAAGACGTGATAGCTCCAGGAATAGTGTTCTATCACAGAGCTGCCAGAAAATGCCTTACTCCCTTTTATTAAATACTTTGCCAATAGCCACCCAGGTAGTTTGGTACCTGCCCCATCTCAGCTGTCAGACAGCTATTGTGAGAGCAAATTCATAGAAAAATGATTTCAGGACCACCCATTTGTTGCCACACATTGCCAGGGGTCCCTCTGAGCCAGCAGGAGGAACACATTGAGACTTTTCACACTTCCCCTTCATTTTCCCCATTTCCCCCTGCAGCAGTTTGGAGGCAGCAAACGAGCTGAGCGGTGCTCCCTTGAGCTGTGCCTGGCTCCTCAAGAGTTTTTCTGGTCTAGAGAGGTCTTCTCTCAAGGTGGGAAATGCCCATTCCTCACTTCCCAAGCAGAAGATGATGACAAACAGTAATGAAGTTTGGGTGCTGGAGGAGGCAGTGTGGGCAGACATTTCCCTTTCCAGACTGAGAACGTTTTCCCCATCTGTGCTGTGTCCAGGCTGGCACACTGCTACAGAGATGTCCTGTTCCAAAGGGCAAGTGTTCACTTGCAGTTTTTTTAGCCAGCCCCTAGAACTGATATTTTTTTAATTATTAACCCCAAACCTATGTTCTTGCTCTCTTTCTATCTGCAGAATCAGAGCTGCTTTTTTCTATTACCTTTAAGCAAAACTTTGCATTGCTTCTAATACTGGTTTTAGAAACTGATCGTATCAGAAACATGAGTTTACTATACTCATTAATTTCCTTTCAGTAACTTTGGTGTTGGTCTTTCAGTGATATGCATACAGTGTATTTCACTCAGGCTGTTTTTCTGCACAGCTTTAATACATGAATTGGGAGGAAGAACCATATCCTGCTATTTAAGCAAATGTGGCTTTAGGGCTGCCGTGTGTTCCTCCAGTGAGCTATAATCACCCTGACTGTGTCACAAAGCCTGTCTGATTGCGACTGCGGGGCTCAGTAATGAATCTTGAATTTTCTTTATCTTTGAATGAGTCCAGATGCTTTGTTAGATACCAGTCCTGTTCTCCCTCCTTTCCCTTTTTTTTTTATAATCTTCTTTTTTTTAATGTCAGAATGAATTGATCCCAGGCTGCTCCTCTGTACTCTGACACTCCTGAATATGGAAGTGTCACTGTAAAATGAACCATAGCAAATTGTTAATAAGCTACCTTCAGAGAGAGTTATAGTTTTTGACATTTAGTTATAGATTTATCCCTTGTGCAGGAAGCCTCATTCATTTCATGCATGCTAACCATGGTGGGGAAAAGGCATTATTAAGTATTTTTCATACTTTGGTCTATCAAACAGCCACATCACATGCAGTGCCAGGCTCTATCAGGCACCAAGAGCAGGAAATGGAAGGAAGGGAAGAAGAAATGTCAGCACTGTGTGAAACCTATGGGCCAAAATCCTTTTAAAGGGTAGTAGGTTTAGGGTGCCTGTCCCACCATATTGGTTGGGTATCAATGCTGCGTATTCTGAAAGATGCTGTCAGTTATCAGGGCTTATTGAGTCGGGTTGGAACATGGCTCTGCACTGACTTCCATGAACACAACCCTGATAGCAGCTATTTCTGCTGAAAATAAGTAATGACTGTTATGTAATTTTTTAAAATGTTTGCATGTTATCTATTAAGTTAATTTGTTCCTATAGTGCTTGTTATCATTTAAATAACAGTAAAAAAGAGGTAACATAATGATCAATAATTATGAAATTTTGCACTTCAATTTGCTGATATTGCGTCGTTCTCACCTAAACATTCATTTAGAATAAATAAACAGAAACTATAAACAATCTCCACTAATTCATTTAGCAAATCTCAATTTTATTATAATGCTGAGATACTAAAATTCTGCTTATAAAACCCCAGTACTCTGGTTTCTGAGATAAATACTGCTATGTTCACCCATTCTGTTTTTAAAGTAATACTGGGCACAGCAATTTTAGATTGATGCTTTGGACCTGACCAAAAAAAAAAAAAAAACCTACTTATTATTTTGTTCCCTTTGGTACCTCTAGCACTAAATATGTCATTGTGAGTAAAATCCATCTGAGAGGGGAAAGAGCTGCTCCTTGTCCAAGGAGCATGACTGGAAAAACGTGTGACTGTTTTCTCCCAGTAAGAAGCTTACGAATATGTTCAGAAGGTGCACTGCCCAGTCTAATGTTAGCTGTGCTCACATCTTGTTCTTAGCAGTGAGCAAATCTCACACAGAAAATTGTGAAATCTCTCGTCCAACTTATGATTAAAGGAATGGCGGTGACTTCAGATAATGATATATTTTTTATATCAACTCTCTCTCTTTTCCAAAGATATTATATTTTACTCTGGGTTTTCAGAATCAGGTGTAGCAGAATATTTGCAGAAGCGGCAGCAAGGCTTATATAAAGCAATGCACGGGTAAGATTAAATAATAACCCTGCAAAATGAGGGAGACATCCAAAACACACCAAAGTCAATTATTCCTTCCCAGGAATTTAACAGACATTGGCTTAGTCCCCCATCACCTACAGCTTCTTTGCTGGTATTTTTTTTCCGCTTTAGGAGAAAAACAAAGGTGTTCTCGAAAATAAAGCGAGGGCAGCATTTTTGCCTGCTGGGGGCTGACCTCCCCTTTCAGCTCTGGTTTCCACCAGTGCAATTCAAGGTCTGGACCCCCATGTAGGCACAGTGAACAACACCATGACATGCAGGGAAACTGATTTTGGGATGCAGTCAAGTCCATGAGTGTCCATCCAACACCTCCTGTGTTTGCATGGAGGTGAAAGTAACATGCCCTGTGGTCACAATGATTTACACCTCCATGCCAGCTGGATGGCAAATGCCAAGCCCAAGCCCTGGGTGGTGGGATGTGAGGGCAGGTTGGTGTGGAGGTGCCTGGTGCTCTGCTCTATGTGCAGCTGGGGAGGCTGGCTGCAATCCTGCAGACTGATAAATGCAGGTACCTGCCATGCAGGAGCAAGCCTGGTGCCAAACACCTGCCAGGAATGGCCTCAGCAGCAGCAGACTTTGAAAATCTAACCATAAAAGTTAAGTAGAGCTGTTACTCATCTCCCCAGATAAAGATAACATGCTGAAATACAAGGCTGAGTTGAATTCTAAAAAAGGGGAAAACCTCCTAATTGCATAATTAGACTTGCAGGAGATGAAAGGGCAGTGCCAAGCCAAGCATGGCTAAGTAAAAAAAAANAAAAAAAAAAAAAAATTGATGAAGTGCTTATCTACCTGAGAAATAAGATTGAAGGGCCAGTGCGTTGCAGGGAAATACAAGTTTATTAATATTTATAAAAACATAAACATTAATGTCATTGGATTATGAAAAAATAAAGTATTGCCACTATCAGATTGTATTTTTTAATTTTACTTCCTAGGTTTCTGTCGGTGTCCTGGCATTAATTACTCATTTTATCCTGTGAGATAATTTTAGAAATTCTTTGTGGCAATTTGGAGTGGTTATAGTAATTTTCAGGTAGATACTAATTTTACTGACCTTTTGGGAAGTTCAATCCAATTTCAACTAAAATCAGTTCCTAGGTATTTATCAACCTCAGTCAGAGCAGCTTCTTACCAGATATGATCCTGATTGCTGCTTGTGTGTATTTATTGTACCCTAAATGAGGTTATTAAATAAACAGAGATGCACTTAAGATAATGCTTGTCCTACATCTCACAGGAGTGTAGGTTAGAGCAAAACTGATTAGTTAAAGGGAAAGAGTTCTGCCAAGCTGCAGTGTATGTTGCAGATGGACACTGAAGCTCTCTGGGGCCTGGATACATTAGGAAAATTCTCAGCAAAACGAGAGATTTGGGGCTGGATTCTCCTAAGAGGTTAAAAAATCCATTAAAAAATCAATTCATCTGAGTGTCTAGATTGTAATGCTACAGATGTAGGGTTATAATAGGGTTACACTTCACCTGGGGATGAGGATGTGTAAGTAAGCATATGCATTTTGTCCCAAGAAAAACCCATATGTTTTGCACAAAATAGGGTGGGTTGTTTTTTTTTTTTTTCATTTAAGGATTTTAGTTAAGGCTGCTGCTTTATTGTAACTAGAATTTTTAGGAGTGTGTTTGGTCTTGATACAAGGGTGTATTTGTCAAACCATACAGCTCTTCCACCCCTCATTTACAAGGTCAGCTTTTTATCCTACCCTGCCTTTGCTATACAAGCTATTGGTAACTAAAGCTTCTGAGTCTTCCCAGTAGTGTCCTGAGCAGCCTGAATGACTTCTGAAAAGGTCTTGGTTGTCCACAGGTGTCTCCCGGGGAGATGGGTGGCAGTGCAGGATGTGTGTCTGTGTGTTGAGTCCACTTGCTATGTATTAGCAAAGTGAGAGTGCTCAGCTCCAGGGCACTCAGTCAAAATACAAAGTGCTGATTTTTGGCTCTAAGGGGGAGGAGGAGAAGGAGGAAGAGAGGTTCTGCCAGTCCTTCCTTCTGGAGACTTCCATTCTTGCTGTCCCATTCTTATTCAACCCTTGTTTAAAAAAAGCATTCTGGTGTTAAAGTCATCTTTTACACATTCGAGGCCAGAGAGCCCCAGGTCTGGGGACTCCAGTAATGCAAGGAAAACCCAAGCTTTTCAAACCAAGAAAACCCAGCTTTTCAACTGACAGGTAACAGTTATGTTTTATTTAATAATTATAACCAAAAAACCTAAATGCTTTATCAGAGGCATTCATTAAAGAAGCTGTGTTTCCAGCTATGGAAATTGGGTGCTCACTGAAGTTGCCTTCCCTACCAGCCTGTGCAGACTGATGTCTTTCTCTCCCTCCTTAAAAGGCCTAATTATGCCATAGGCAGCCACCTTGTTCTGTTCAGTCTCGTATTCTGACACATTACCATTAGAAGCAGAAAGAACTAATTAAATAAGTATACTAAATTACTATTTTCTCATTCATTTATTCTCTGTCCAACCTCATTGTGTATTCTCTTTTAGTCGGGGGATAGATAGAGGAAGGCAGGCCTTTTTTTTCGTCGGTTCTCAGGGGTTTAGGCTGCCATTAGAGCTACTGCAGTTATATATAGGTTATTTTACAATTCCATCTACATTCTCAGGTTGAAATTCACTCCCTTGGTATATACTGTCTTCTGCATAAAGGCATCGGAGGAAGCCGAAATGTAATCCCACTTAACTCCTACTTTGTTTCAACACATCAAAATTTCAGGTGTAAAAGAACACTGAGATTCTTTAATAAAGACATATGGGGTCAAACCAAACTCAGCAGCCTGTCCCTGGTGCTGGTCGTGCTTGCAGTTTACCAAGCACATTAAAAACCCGTGGCTGATGCTTTGCGGATTCGTACTGCTTTTCTGTGGGAAGAAAAGGAGTTGTAGGCAACAGCAGACATCCCTTTTCCCCCCTGCCTTCTGTTTCTCTCCTCAGCCCAGGGAGGGAGAATGAATGTCAGCCTGTGCAAGGAAAGACCCTGTGGCAAGGAGAATGTTTCCGTGAGCTCTCCCATGGGCATTCCCGTTCTGCCTCGTGTCTGAGCAAAGGGCAGCTCATATTATTTTAGGCCTCCCTTGGGATGTCAGGAGCAGAAGGTAGATGATACCAACCAAGACATTAGGACCCAGGGCTCCATGCACTGTGTAAAACACAGTTCTGAAAACTATATAATTTATCAGGCAGATGTAATTCCATCAAGGGGTTCTGGAGATGGTGCAAACCACATCATCCAATTATAGCCTGGAAATTCAGTTACTGTGCCTGCAGGAGCAAATACTGCCCTTCTATCCTATAGCGTGATTCTGGAAATCTTGTTTGGGGGGAAGTAGTGCTGCCCTCCTCCCCCTTAGTGCTGTTCCAGAAGTATTTGTGGGATGCATTGTGGTGGAATACAGGCCGCATTAAAAATGCTACTGGTTTATGCCACAAAAGGCTAAGGTGAACGGAGTGCAATTTTTCCCTCATGAGCTCTTCACTTAAATTTCATTGTCGTGGGTTTAGTGCTCAGTTCAGTGCGATCCGAGCAATGCAGCCAGAAAAGCAGAAGGGTTAATTAGATACAATATGCTGGCTTTGGTACAAAATACACAGAGCTTGACTAGTTTAAGTAAGCATTTGTGTTTGATTAGAGTCTGCATGTCCTAATATAGAGAGACTGTGTTGTAATAGAAAAGATGATAAAGATTGAATTTATGTCTTTTTTAATAGGAATGAGAAGTGTGGAATTATCCTAAGATTATCCTACCCTCTCTGGGGGTAAGAGTAGAGTTTGTTTTAGATTTGTTTTATAGGGTGAAGTCGTTTTGCTGAAGGGTTTTTCTGGATTTGCTGCTAATGTGCTATTCCAAAGGAAATATTAATACTCTGAGGAACAAATTCTAAACATCTAATGTGTAAAAACAACTCCCAGAGTACTCATTTGGCATTACACAAGAGTCATACTTAATCTCTAGAGCGTGTGGTATTTTGCTACGATTGCACATGTTGACAAATGCTATCAAACCTGTAAAATATGAATTTATTTTGGAAGCAATATACTTATTTTTATTTCATTTAAATAATCAACATCTGTCTGTGTAGTCTGAGAAAATGCTGTGTCTGGCTTTTTAATTCCTTTTCTTTGGTCATAAACCTGTCAGTCCTGATAGCTGAACTGAAGGCAGTTTAACTGAGTTTTACAATATCTCTGTCTTCCTGTGAGCTGTCTCCACTCTGGTCAGGGCATTGAAGGTCCTTCAGTATTTGCCTTAAGTCTAAAAAATAGTCTAGAGGTCAAAACCAAATTTTCCCCTTGCAATGGAAGATGGATGAATTTCAGAAACACCTACCATTCTGATTTTTATGGATACCCCAGAATGCTTCCAGATGTATGCCCTTGCAGGAAAAGAGCAATAACAGCCTGGTTACCATCTGTTACTAAGCCACAGCAGAACACTTGGCCCATCAGGTCCCACACAACTTTCTTACCCTGCCACTACCTTTAGCTACAGAAGATAAATAAAATGGATGGGTTTTAGTTGCAATTGGCTTGTCTGTTGCTTTTTAGATGTCAGACTTTGCACTCCCCTACTGAGCTTGTACAGTTGTGTGTTGAGCTTTAAGAAGGAAACAAGAACCTTTTTTTCCTGAACTTCTGCATGTTTCAATTGAAAATATTTGAGCGAGGCAATGAAGGTTTGGTCTCAGCTGAGAACACAGAAAACATGGAAGTGTTCTTGGCTGAAGTAATTTTAGAATTTACAGGACTCCAAATCCAGTTTAAGGGCAGAGAGACTGCTGCTTCTGGAAAGCTATCCCGGGTGCTAAATGCCCTGTTAAAATACAAAGCTCCTCCCAAACAAAAGATTTAATAAAAGATTATTTTTCCTTTACGGCATTTTTTACAACCACTGCAGAGTATGGCACCCTCGATGGTTTTACAGCCCCCTTGTCATTGCCTTGAGTTTACTGGCCATGGTAATATTTATGGATGGTGCAGACATTGTGCTCTGAACAGAGTCTGCTCGCCAGCATCAAGGATGATTCACAAGAACAATTTTTTTTATGTGATGAGATTTTATAGTAAAACGGAACTCATACTGTTTATTAGTCACAATTTTTCACACTCTGCACCATTCTGGTCAGCCTTCTTTATGTCACTAAAACTTTATTCAGAATGATTTTTGCTTGTTGGTATTTCAGCTGTCCTTGTATTTTAGTTCATTTTTGCCTTTTACAAGGGTGTTTATCTTTCTATAGCAGATGTAGTTCTCCCACCCCATTCTCCCTGAAAGAGTCTGCTCTGAAGATCTAAGATGAGGATGTGGGGAGAGGGAAGAACACTAATGACTTTTGTACGATAAGGCAAATAATTTCATAAACATCAAGGTGGAGTGTAGCTGCCCCTCCTGTGCTATTTCAGACAGGCTGCCCACTCAGCTGGAGTTGGCAGGATGGATAGAAAGAAGTGTGCAGGAAGAGAGGAGAGCTGTTGTACCAGGGACTCCATCCCAAAGGACAGGAAGGAGGAGGGCTCCTCAGCGGTCTGTAAGTGCTGCAGTCCCATGCTCAGCATTTCACTCCTTTGAATTCTTTGGCCACCTCCATCGTCCCTGGCTTCTCTCTGCCTTTCCCCTCGTTAGCAGCCTGCATTAGTGACCAGGTGCAATTTCAAGAAAAAAGTGGAAGCAGCTGGGAAGAAAAGACAAAATCCTTTTTTCCTTTAGTGCTTCTGGTGCAGGGACACAAAATCTCACTTAGGCCCTGCCACATCCAGGCCTTTGCTCACTTATTAGGCTTATTTTTAGTCTCATTGCCCTGTGGAGAGTGTAATGACCTGTTGCATGAGATTGCTGGAAACTTCACAGGTCAGGACTAACTCCACTTCTGCTTGTTTTATTTCTGTGTCTGGTTACTGCTTCTGGCCTGTAGGGAAACCCCTTGTATGTCAGAAACAAGGTCTGGGCTTTCTCCAAAAACACTTCAGATGTTGTTTAACTTCACTTTCACACTGATAAAATGGCTGAAATTCTTTCCATCCTTCCTTCCCACATCAAGCATCCCTCTGCCTCTGTCAAAACCTAATCACAAGTGAAGATGTCCCCCACAGAGGACCTCTTTATAACCATAGCAACTCCATCAGCAGCTCATGGTCACATTGCAGAGCTGCTTGTCAGGAAGGATGGGTTTTCTTGCTCAGAGGGGGCACCTGCAAATGTATTTTCCTTCTCTGTAATGAAAGCAGGACAAAAGCAGATTCAGGGCTCATGATTGCTGCTTCTTGGACATGTGATGACTTTAAAAAACAGACAGACTGGAAGAATGGTCAGAATAATGTGAATGAGTGGGAAAATGCAATTTCCAAACACAGCAGTTAGATTGCAAAAGCAGCTGATGATTCATGAGCATTAGCAAAGAGTTTTGACTATCTTTTCAGATTACATTAATATTGTTATTGCTCTTGCAGTGGCTGAGAACCTTTTATGGCATTCATTACCCTTTTAAGAAGTAATACTAAGGCTGTTTTCCGGAATAGTAACCGTGTGTATCACAGCTGTGGTTCTGACAATGAATAGTTTTGTGAGGTGTGTTGGCTTATTCCAGCACTGACTGCTGTGTATTAGCTCTCTGAAAATTAACTATAAAATGACACCTCTGGGTCCAGAGTTCATAGTTTTTAAAATTTTCAAATCAGTGGCACTCACATTTCAAACAGGTCTATTTCTTTCCTTCCCTAGCTGTCAGCTGCTGCAGCTCAGTGCTAACTTAGCATCACAGTTAATAACCTTTCTCCAAATTGCACCTTGCCTTGAGTGACCCAGTGCACTCTCCTTTTCTTTTGTCATTACTGAGGCTTTCAGGTTGCTACAATCCACCTCCATCTAAGCAACTGCATGCTTAAAGATAATTTCTCACAATGTTTTGTGTTCTTACTCGACTTGGTTCACTCTGAAGCAGAGAAAAGTGCATAGAAATGAGACCTTTGTAGCCACTGTGGCTTGGTTTTGCAGTTTGCCTTAACCCAAATAGGCCCTCATAGAAGCTGTGAAACTGTTGAGATGATTTCAGGAAGGAAAAGAGGAGAACACAAAAAAAAAGCTGGGATGGTGACATAAACTTCTTTTTCACTGAGAAATTGGGCACAAAAAGGAATGATAAATATTTACATAGAAGTGTGAATAACAATTTTTCTATTCAAAATTAATTTTAAACATAGGGTGTTTTTATTTCACCTTAAAAAATGGAAGTCCTTTGGTGCTTAAATCCGTAAGAAAGCATTTTGCTCTAGGCCAGATTAAATATTTTGTTAGAAATTAAATTATCTTTTTCTATTACAAACAGGCCCTAAAATTAATTATTTGTAGAGTCCTGAGGAGAAATAATGGAAATTGAATACACAAGTTTGATGCTACTGTGCAGGAAAAAAAGGACTTGTTTCTGTATGCAACACTGGTGGTATTTTTATTGGTCATTAATACGAAGTTCAGTTCTGCTACAGATACATCATAAAAATTCAGAGCTACATAAGCAGTCTGGAATCTGAGAAGCGTGATTATCATGAACGATGCTAGAAGCTCAAGCTATTCAGCTTATCAAAATGAGAGAGAAATGAGTGGGTTTAGGTTATTCTAACTGAAAGAACAGAAAGAAAGCAGATAATTTATGTCAATTTTATACAGACCTAATTTTAGTTTCCAAGGTTTGAAAGCAGATTTCTAGAACTGAGCGTCAGGCTTTGCAGTATCCCTTAGACAAAGGTTTCTTGCAGAAACACGTTCCATAATGATATTTATGGATCAAGACAGCAGAGTAGGTATAGCCCACTGGTTGTTCATTGTATCTGAATGAGGACATAGGAACTCTGAAAGGAATTTGGTTTTTGTAGTGGAAATGCATTTTTCCCTGGCAGCACAGAATAAAAGATCGATTTCTACTTTGCATTATTTTGTCTCCTCTTCAACAAGGTTGCAAATCAGGCTCTCTATATGAGAGCACAGGGTGGCTGTTCCCTGGCAAAGAACTGAATCTGTATTGGTTGGTTATTACTTCTGAATCTTTGACGAGGAGACAGCTCCTCTACAGATGGTAATGCTCAAAAATATTACAACTATCCCTAGAGAAAAATGTTGCAAGAAAGCCATGACTGGAAGTGCATGAAGAAAAATGGGAATTGCAAGTATGAGCAGCTCTATTTGAACTAGAAAAGGAATTGCAAGTCTGAGCATTCTCATTTAAGTGATGTTCCCCAAGCCACTGTGATGAATAAAAGTATTGCATTAAAATTATCAAAAATTCAGACAAACTCTCTTCTTGGAAATGGGCAATTATATAAGCTGAATGCTGAAAACACAATTTGTAGATTTGTAAAATTTTTTTGTTTTACCATTGCAACACTTTATTTTCAAGTATTTTTTAAAGTTCAGCTTGCATAGCTGAAATTCGGATTCACGTTTGAGTGTAATTTTTCTACATAAAGTAGATCAGCTACTGGCAGCACTTGAATTAATGGTGGTTTATGTATTTGGACCATGAGCAGTAAATCCTGCCTTCATTGTCACAGCTGACACTGTGCATTGTGTAGGATCACAGTATTTAGAGTATGTCTTGATATTTGCATGGAATATTTAGATTCCCTATTTATTTTGCACTCCATATAGCTTTCATCAAAAACAGTTTTGAACAGCTGTTGAGCAGGTTATTTAACAGGATTTTTTTACATAGATAAATTAAGAGAATTGCAACTAGTTTCCCAAGTGGTGCTTAAGATCAAAAATAAATCCTGTTGTGCTTTGTCCATATCAATAATGGGTCCATGGTGGGTGATGCATTCTTGACAGAAAAGGAAATGTCTTTATCATAAGTTTTTTTGTGAACTCAAAGTAGACCACTGAGAGAAAAACCTAATTAATGAAAATTGACTGGAAAAGCGCCTTTGGGCCTAACTTTTCTTGTTGGGTTCAGGAGGTGCATTTTTTCAACACTTCTTCAAATTGTGTCTGTGTCTGGTGAAGGTGGAAATCCTGTTTCTGTTATGTCTGAGGGTCTGCCAGGGATGAGTGACTTGAGATTCTGGTATGGGATCTCTGCCTGTGACAGTGCTGTGGTCATGCCTTTCACGTGTTCTTGTTGGAAAATGCTTTTCCAAGCTAGGTGACCCTGCCTCGGATCTTCCACAAGTCTGAAAGCTGCCAGGATGTTCCCAAGAGTCCTGGTGTTCTTTCTTGACAATAGCTTCTGGCACCAGTGTTGGGATCAGCCATCCGGCATAGCCCCAGAACATCAGATCTGTGCTTGAGCCCTTGCTGCATTTTGACAGACAGTTTTCAGGAGCTATTGGGACAAACAAAGAAATGCTTTCTGGGTGCAAGGAGGAGTGATGTCCTCCAACTTCCTGGGATAATCCCAGGAAGTTGTGGCTCTGTCCTTTGGCACTGGTGCTCCTTTCTGTCCCATCTACATGCAAGCAAGTAGATGGAACGTGTTCTGTGCCAGCTAAAGTCTGCTGAAAGCTGAGAGCTTTTTGGTGATGTTGATTACCAGACTAAACTGGTGGCTAAAAAATAGCTTTTCCAACCTCTGAAGTACTATGAATCTTCAAGTAGCTTCTTATTTTTAAGAAACTTCAGCGTTCTTCAGGAATTCTCATAGCTGTCACATCTCATTCTAATCATGAACGTGAGTTTTCTCACCCCTGACTGACAGTGGGTTCCTTGAAGCTGTGGTTGTGCACTCCAGTCTTTATAAAAAAACCTGCTCTTTTTTCCTTTGAAAAGCAACTGTTGATCAGGAGCACCTCCTGTGTAAAGACTTCAGTTTAAGGCTTGGATTAATCTTCCATCCTCTATCTCCTCTGTAAGCTTTATGAGATGGCCTGAAGTCTCTGAATGAATCTGGTGCTCTCCAAGGCTTCACTCCAGCCCAGGAGAAGCCTGGTTTGTAAAATCTGAAAAGGACAGGTTCTTCTTCTAAAAGGGTAACCCTAATAGAGAATTTGAGTATTTACAACACTGCAGGAAAAAAGGTAGCAGACAAATGTGCTTAAGGCTGTTTCTGTTAAGATATGTGCTGTGTAAAATAGGGCTATATCTTCAGAATCTGCTACAGATCTCCTTGGCCAAAGACACTTGAGCATCCACCACGTTAGGGTGCCCTTAATGGATTTCTGAACATGCAAAGCAAGAGCTTTGTTCTAAGTTCTGTGTCGTCAGCTGATGGGATTTTTCAGAATTGACATCTTGGCCGGTTGCCAGCTGGGGAGTGCAGTGCAATACCCGGTATTAGCAAAGGGAAGGTTACCTACAACAAAGGGGCTTTTGCTT